>CM076577.1:978100217-978523109 GCA_034641835.2 Pinus albicaulis | reverse complement strand
CTGGAGGAATACCCTGGAGCAATCATACACTGGATTTCGTAGGTCGTTGGACCATCTAGCTTTCAGAGAAGGTCCACAACATTTACATCCATAATACCCTTTTGTTACAAGACCTACGAAATTATTGTATACAATATCCATGGCACATTAAAGAATATCACGAAGATCAAAACAATTACAACTAGTTAAATTAATATGTGAAAGAATATTGTTATGTATATAAACAAATCAATAAACATGTGATTTACCAAAGAAAGCTCCTAAGGTTGGATTATCATGTGTTGTGTAAGCACATATGCCATAAAACGTAAAATTCCTCTTCGTTGCGATGGGTCTTGATACATCGTATCCATTTATCCCATCCAATAATTCCTTCAATTCATCGACCAATGGTTATAAGTAGACACTCATATTCTTCACTTGTCTTCTACTAGGGACTATGAGAGCCAACATAAGATGTTCATTCTCCACGGACAACCATGGGGGGATATTGTTATTGATCATTACTACAATCCAAACTGAATAGTTGGTGTTCTAGAGGGAATATGGGTTGACGCCATCCATGGCTATGCTAAGTCATAGACTTCGTACTTCATCCTTGAATTTTTTGGGCCATGTATCCTCTATATGCTTCATGGCTATTGAATATGTTGGGATTTAACATAACTCCCAACTCACTTCTGTGCGAGGCATGCCATCCCTGCAACATAGCTAATTCTTTGCAACGAAAGAGCCTTTGAATCCTTGGGATTATAGGCATGTGCCTCAATATCTTCAGAGGAGGACCACATGATTTACCCTTCTTTTTTTATTTATCGTGCCTGTCATGCCCACATTTCGGACATATCTCTTTGTCTGCATATTCTCCTCTATATATAACACAATCATTTGGACATGCATGATATGATATGTACTCAACACCCAACATTTTCAACAATTGCTTTGCCTCCTCGCAGCTACCGGGCAAGACATTATCACTCGGAAGAACCTTATCTTTGAGTAACCTGTAGTTGGCAGACAATATTAAATGTACAATGCCAATAATTATTAACATTCATAAAATTGACCATTTGTAATGTTGATTGTGTGACAAGATTTCTCAAAATATAAGGGATTTGATGGTCAATTACCTCAAAATTTATGCGAAACATGCATTCGACAAGCCAAAATTTGCTTTCAAGTTGTATATTAATATCATTGTCCCCAATTGAGTAGAATTTTACTGACCACCAGGTCCAAAGAGAAGGGTGGTGGAAGCAAATTTAAGGCTTTCGAAAAATGTATCAGCGAGATGAGCATCATCCCCTAGTTGATCATCGTTATGTAATGCATCTAATAACATTGTCTCCATGGCAGTCGTATCCCTCAAGTAATCATCCATGTTAACCTCTATTTGATTTCCTCCATTGCTAGCTTGTGAAGAACTACTATTGCTGTAGTCATTCCTAATTGGTGAATCTGGACGTAGTGGGAATTGAATAGGTGGTTGATTCAACCATTCTTGGTATCGTTCCTCTCCAAATTTTTCTCTTAATTTGGCCTCTCTCGATTTGACATTGTCGTGGGGTGCAACAAAAGATGGTAGGTAGGTATCTCATTATCACTAGAATCCTAATAATTTCAAACAATCTATTTGAACTTTATTAGTACAAAATAGATGATATCAATTAGTAAGCACATCAATGCATGATTAATTGGTTTGACGTTAAAATAATTACATTATACCAAACAATTATTACCATCATTATCCCAGGATTGTGGCTAGAAGATGACATGTTACAATTGGCAGGGTGAAGCGGCTGTCCATTTTCATCTACCAACCGCGCTTGATAAGAGCTTCGGACATTTTGGAACTTTTTGAATATTTTGTGCATCTAAACTCGATTATGAATCTGCATGAACCTACAAATTTGTATGCATTAATTTTATTCAGTTGATTGACATGGATTAAAAAATAATAATAAATTAATTAATTAAATTAATTAATTAATTAATTAGATAATGAAAATATAAATAAAATCTGAAGTAATTACGCTTGGAGATGGATAGGGAGAGCTTCGCGATGGACTTTGAGAAATATTATGGAAGAAGCTGAATTTTGAAGAATTGCCCATTTGATATAATTATAAAATTCTCCCCACATTTGAGCAAAATCAACAATAAATTTTGGTGTACATACCTAAAAGTAATTTCGGTGCCTTAAAAAAGGAGTTATTGTTATCGGTGCTAATGTACTGTTAACTGCACCGGTGTGGTTTAATTACCGAACGCACCAGTATTGTTAGTTAACAAACGCACCAAATATCAGGAAAAAAAAAAGCGCAGTAAACTACAAAATGAGTGACAAATGATTTTCGGAAATCTAATTTCATAAAAAGTTCTTTAAATAGTAAAAGATATTCATTATTTCATTATTTTTGCAAAAAAAATTAGGGAGGGATTTGCACGAGAGACATACCTGGAGCAAGAGAGCACTGTGGAGCAACAAAATACTTTCAAACAACAACACTACTTAGAAAATCAAAATTTGAAACATCTGGTGATTCACACAAAAACCATGTATATAGTAAAAATGTTAAATTTATCAGAATAATATATATATATATATATATATATATATATATATATATATATATATATATATATATATATATTTAATTTATTTATTTATTTTTAACAGTTTCTGTTAGATTTAATACACGCATAGTAAAAAATTTAAATTTTATTGTGTATTTTACTAATAAAATAATTTACAATCTCTACCTATTTACATCTAATTAAAATTCACGAAAAAAAAAAAAAGATAAAAAAAAAAATCAATTCTTACTTTAAACCTTTGCTTCTTCTTGTTATACTAAACTTTCACACTGATGTGTTATTTAGATAGACGTACCGTTTTCTTGATTTTTTTATTTTATTTTTACTTGAAAAGTATGTGATTTATTTATAGAATATATTAATGAATGGTACATGTTTTATATTGATAAACAACTGGCTAACAAGAGTTTAAGTAACAAAAATACTGATACGACATCCAAAAAAGAAAGAAAAAAAAAAGGCAAGTTCTTTGTAATTTTTTTACAAAAATGGTTATTATTGAACTATATATAAGTTTAACTAATATGTATTGTTTAGTGTGTATCATGCAGAGCCACAAAATGACGAAGCTCGATAATATTCTTTTTGATCTAAGACGAGAAGAGTGTAAAATCTTAATGGATAAATTGCAGATGGATGAATCAGGTGAATGAAAAAAATACTATCAATCCAATATGAGTTTCTTTTTTGAATTTTCATTAATAATATACTTACAAATATTAGATAACATGTTTCAAACAATTTATTAATTCAGATATATTTAATGTTCTGCAGGCACCAACAATGAAGAAAATGAATGTTGTTCTAAGAAAAGAAAAAAAATAGAACATGCAAATGAAAATGAATTGCTCCTTAGCTCATCTGGAGTGGTGTTAGAGGTTAACAAAAGTGGGAAAAACTTTTTCAAAACTTTGAGGGATCTAGTGGAAAGATGTATAGACGTTATTTCCATTTACAATACAAAAATCAATCCAATGATTCCAAGAACCGAATTTTATTTAAACTACAGGAAGAGTTTTCAGAGAATTGGTCAATGAGACATGTCATACTTTTAATAGCAAAAACGTACAAAAAAATGATTGAAAAAGTAATATTCCTTTAAATGTCTTTTCTAGAATTGTATGTATATATTACTACAAAGCAATCATTTATAAATATCACTTTTGTTATATTTAGTTTTCATATCTCAATATAAAAATTAAATAGTTTATTGTCATGTTACTTTTTCAGGAAGATTATGAAAATCTCAAAGGATGAATGAGCTGATATCAGAAATATGCCAGTAGGAACGTCCAAAAAGGTGTACAAGGAGATGGTCAAAGAAATGGACATAATTCAATCGCACGATGAGCCATCTCAACAACAACGTGCTTCAAATGTAATATGTAATCATTGAATTTTTCGATTAGGTACAATAAATAAATAATTTAGCATTAAATATTAATTTTCAAGTATTTTCTTGCATAAGAGAAAATAAAATGGAACCCATTCAGCACATAAAACAGGATGACAAGGAAGAAAATGGTCGAGATCTAAGTTTGTGAGTAATTGTTACTTCCTTATAAGAACTTACCTAGATTTCATTTTTTTATATTTTAAGTTGTTTTACAGCGATCATCATTGAATGTCTTCAAATAGGTGCTAACATACAGAGAAGAACCATCAAAAGAATTAATTGAAATAGGGTTAAATATGGGTTGTCAGTATATGTTGGCATATCATAAATTAATTGTGGAATTTGTAAGTATCTAACTTATTTTACTTAGCTCCGTCTATAATTAATAGAACAAACAAATCTTTTACGTTAAATCTATGATTTGTTATGGGGTATAAAACTTGCAGGAAACAAAGTATGGAACTGCGCCAACAAATGAACTATTGATAGAAGGCATGAAATTTGGTCTTGAAATAATCTGTATAGTTCATGAGTCAATTCTTCCTATGGTAGATTTCTTTTCTATTTACATTGATGTATATTATTTAATATTGAAATTTTCATTATTCTCACCAATGTAGATACACTCATTACACTTTATTTTTATGTTTGTATATGGAACTTGAAGAAGAAGAAAACAATCAAAACAATGAACAAAATAATCCTCCAAATAACCAAAGTCATGGAATTAGCTCGAGCAGTGACAATAGTTCCAACGAATAATGATGATCAATATGTTTGGATATCAAAACAAGGTGTTGTATTTTTTGAAATATTTGTATGTTAAACCAGACATTTTGTTTAATGTAATGGACATAGTGTCCCAATTGAAAGACAAAGGGATACCAATAGTTGTCCCATTTTGTATGAAAATGAGTGTCTTATATATATATATATATATATATATATATATATATAATACATTTTAATTTATTCTATTGCGTTCTTCATTGTCGCTGTGAAATGTTACACCATTGATTAAATATTATAATGAAGAGATGTGAAATCTGATGTTATGTTATAACAAATTCATCCAAACATCACATTCAAATGCACTAATAAAAATTTAATTGATATGAATACTGTTATAAGATATGTGTCGACTTTTGATGAATGATGAATTTTTTAAAATCACAATAATTGCACAATCACAGGTCAATGTTTCTAAAAAATAGAAAATGAACATCGATGTGTGTGTATGATAATGTGCACTGGTGCGTTTCTACGATCTATGAGCACCGCACCAAATACCAATACCAATTAGAACACCCAGTGCGCTTTATCGATGACTACTACCCGGGTGGATAGCCGTTGCATGCACCGGTATGGTTTGCCCACGTCGGTGCGTTTTTACAACTTAACAACCCAGTGCGTTTTTACACCTTAATGTCTCGGTGTGAATTTTACACCTTAAGGGGCACTTGTGCATGCATATTCTATCGGGCCAGTGCATATTGGTTGGTGACACACACCGAGACATTGCTAAACGCCTCGGGGCTTCTAATTTTTTTTTCCATCCCGGTGCTTGGTATGTTTACAGTACCGGTGCGTACAGGTTAAAATGCATCGGTGCGTTCACACATGAAGTGTGCACCAATAAGAAATACATCCGTAAAAACCTCTGACCGCCTAGTTTTTTTAATTATGTTGAAGTTTCATTAGAAGCTCCGTCGAAACCTCCGTTACAAAAAACGGATGTTGCAGCAAATATTTTTTTGACAATTTTGGCTAATTTTATAACACTAAAAAGCTCCTTTAAAATTTCCACTAGAGGGTCTTTTCCTTATAGTGGCTACACCTTGAGCTCCAATCTACCTCCTCTAGTAGCCTCCTTAGTCCATCAAGGAGCTACTTAGGTGTAACACCCTCTTCCCACATCTACCCAAGTAACCGGCCAACCAGGGTAAACATGTGATGAGAGGCTACTATTATGAAATTCAACCTCCTCAATGACCTTAAGGAAGTGGAAACGACGGAAACACCAAAAACACACCTTACACTGCAACATTGACATCCTTAGGAGGTAACCCAACCTCCCAGGGCCCTGTTCCCTAAGGGGGGACTGATTTTTAGCCCCTTTGAGGCTGATCTGCGGGCTTGTAAGGGAAAGAGAGCTACTTTAGACCCCAGAGCCACGGGCTAGCCTTGGCAAGGTAGCGACTCAGGCCCAAACAACAAATTTTCCACCTGTAGCTCCGTGATTTATGCCACATTTTTAGCCCCTGAGCCCAAGTCACTACCCAAACTTCTTATAACTTCAGAATAGAGTAAATAACATTGAAACAAACATATGGAAGCAATCACATCAACCAGAACTCCTCTGAACCCACCCAGCCATGACAAGCATTTCGTCAAACATGTCACAAACATTGCATCTATAGGTGTAAACAACATATTTAAACAAAGGGGTCTCTTTCTTATCTGAGAATGGCTAAGAAGCATTTCTCCCCTACATCATAAGATATCATTTAATCAATTTAACCATAGATATGTTGTGCATTCATTTATAAGTAAAAACATGGAGAGAGCCATACCTTATCGTTGTCACAATACATGCTTATAACCAACATAATACCAACAAAAATACCATATATAAACCAGTGCATATACACATCAAACACCAAGGTATTGAACCCTTCATTAATGAATCCAACCCGGAATGAGACTTCCACATTCCACCCGACCATAAACATGGTTGAGCCAAATCTCACTTCAGCCAGTCACCCCCGTGCCATATTCCAAGCATGAATGTTGGACTTTATCAAACATATCAATCAACACCAAACCAGGGCTCCAGAGATCGAATCTTCTCAACCCTAAACTAGTGATTCCACCTCACGGCCGGACATCACTAACCATCACGGATTGGCCTTTATCCAAGTTGCTTTATGGCTCTAGAGTGTTTGTTCAAATCATGGCTCTAGGACTAGTAACTCAACCCTATTTGTTCTCGGGCTCCAGAGTGTTTGTGCAACCAAGGCTCTAGGACTAGTAACTTAACCCAACAACTGTCCATTAGGCTCCAGAGCGTTTGTCCAACCAAGGCTCCAGGAACTAATAACTCAACCCAATAGTTATAGGAATCATGAGAACCAACCATAAAATAATAAATGGAAATAAACCCATTATCACCATGGCTATCCAAGAATGGCAAGGCTAGGAAAATCCAATGTCAATCTCAACCATCCTCCATGCCAATGATAGACCATAATAAGGAAACCACGTGAAATACCATGCATGCCAAAACTAGTGAGGAAATCATACATGCAACTTGGTATTCGCACTCAAAACTTGTTGTAGATGTTGATCTCGATGTCCTCTTGCGCTTTCCTGCTCTTCCTTTGTTTTCTTGATCCAAATGTCCAAATATGCCACACTTTCCAATAGTGATCCATGAATACTCCAAGTGTCCAAGAGTACGAGAGAGAGAGAGAGAGAGAGAGAGAGAGAGAGTGAAATGAGAGCTCAAAAATGGAACTGACCAAAAGCTTGCCAACTGATCCTCATCATCCTTTTTATCATTAATGCCTCTAATTTCTTCATTTTCCATTATTTTCCTCCATTTTCCTCCTCACATTTCACTTGTGACCTTTCACCTTCCTTTTCTCCTAATTCCGTTATTTTCATAAATAAAATGTCAATTAATGCCTAATTCCTTTCCAAAGACTTTGCCTTTGCCTTTGCCACTTTTCTGAACCATAATAAATTGAATGAACACCCACCAAGATGTTTTTCCCACCATTAAGCTTGGAATACATGTCCCATCACCGTGGTCTTATATATTTTTACATGAATGTTTTTACCAGGGTTGTTACATAACCCTCCCCCTCGGGGGAACACCGTCCTCGGTGTTCATTGCCACCTACAAACCAACAAACTACTAAAATCAAAACATTCTACCTATGGAGATTTATAACATAGCTCATTACGATATTTACAATAACTACCACATTTGCTTCAACCAACAATATTTATACTGCCTAGTATAAATAATAATCATACTGCCTATGGAGTTGTATAAATACAGCTCGATACGATATTTATAATAATATGCACATACACATTTTCTCAACCAACAAATAGAAGGATATGATGCTTGTATTAGCAACAAGGAAATCCATAGGCTCACAGCTCCACCCTCAAAAGTAGCACCAGGATTCACTTCCTTCCCATGAAGTCCAAAATCCACTGCCAAAGTCAAAGTTGCATCCAATGCCCAACGCTACAATCTTGCGCCACTTTCCCTCTTAGTGAGCAGTTATCGACTCATTTTTCCAGGGCACACTCCCAATGTGCATATGATTCCATATGGAAATGCTAAAGACTAAAGCAAATCCATCCCCAACCTTCCCTTCTCTGCTACACAATCCCTCGGGAAATCCGGTCATCCCATTCCATGCAGTTACTCACCTTCCAAGTTCTGTTGGCACCCCCATTTCGAGAAATCCAGCCCTTGGCAAGGCTTCCTCGCTTCGGAAGATCAAACAACCAAGGCATATAACTGCCTCAAAACCATCATACTGGTCATAGCATGCTCATGGTAATCAATGGACACTATAGGGTACCAGTGTCCCACAATGGCCCTACTTCTGAAATGCTTTACCAACATATTGTTGCACGTTCCAATTCATTTATTGTTGTTGCTACTGCTTGAAATTAGTTTCAACCACCCAACTGGGCATTCTGTACTTCTTGTACCAAGCACATAGTTTCCATTATATTCAGAGTAAATTGAAATAATTTCAAACCATACCTCATTGGTAGCTCGTCAACAAGGTACACTTGCAATCCCATTCAGTTCCTGTCACACAAGTCAAACTAGTTGTTTGATCAAAAAATCATGTATAAACATATCATATCAAGTTAGATCAAAATGCAACCATCGTAGATCAAAATCATAAATCACATGCAATCATCATAAACCAGAATCACATATCACATGCATAATATAACTGAAGTAAAATATCAATACTTATCCTTCATTAGTCCTTACTTTTGCCTTTGTTCTTTCTGTACACACATCAGATTGGTTGCCACACTTGACAAGCACCCACTACATTCTCTTCAACCATGTTCGCACACAGACAATGCACAACACGTACATCCACACAAGGCATACAACACCGTACAATACATACACCCACGCCGAGTGTACAACACAACATAATGTATATGCCTATACCCAATGTACAACACAACACAATACATGTACATACACATACGTCCGGAGTACAATACAACACAATACATATGCCTACACTGGCATACAATACATACACCTACACCTAGTGTACAACACAACACAATACATATACATACATATATGTACACAGAGTACAACATGACGAACACACATGTCACGATACCATGAATACACCATGCACATACATAGTATCGCATGACCTTAACACATGTATGACATGCACACAATACGACATGTATACCAGTGCCATATGCGCAACATGTACAAAGTAGCACCAGTACACAACACTACCTGCATACCATTTGCACAACATCACATGTACACAACACCACCTGCACAATATGTACACAATTCCAAATGTACATTTACACCACCTATACAATGTGGACACAATACCACATGTGCACAACACCACATGCACGAAATGTACATGACACCTCCTACACACAACACCACATGTAAAACTTGTACACATCACCACATGCACACAACACCATGTGTACAATCATGCACATAACACCATATGTACATCACACACACGACACCATATGTACATAACATTGCGTATTCAACATGTACATAGCACCACATGTACATAACATTGCATATTCAACATGTACATAGCACCATACGTACACAACACCGCATATCCAACATACGCATAGCACCATATGAACACAACACCACATAGCCAACATGCGCACAATATGATACGTACACAACACTGCATATCCAACATGTACATAACACCATCTATACTTAGCACTACATATGCAATATACACACAACACCATATATACAACAAGCATACAACATCATATGTACACAATACTACATATGCAACATTACACATCACCATAGATTTAATAATTGAATATACAACATGCATAACTTATACATAACGATAGCATAGTACATCCATAGACCATACACTGACCCCACAAGAAACCTTGCTTCTAGTGTCTTTCCACTATCCATGCTTATCCTAGCATGTCGTAGATCACACTACTTTCACTTTGCAAATGTACCCCTCAACATTACTCGTCCATAACATAAACATATGCATAAACAAGCATATAATATCAATTCATGTCCACATGATACTAACCTCATAGACATGTCAAGGCTACTCTCCCACTTGGTTCCTCGTAGCTAGGAACCTCTTCATGCCACTCACCTGCATAAGAAATCATTCCTCCACAAGAATGATCATTGAAACCATGTCACACAATGACATATATACATACATATATAGTCATTATCATTAAACAATCATGATCCTATCAAACAACGTCATACATACATACATATATGCATATAAACCATCAACATAAAACCATCAAGATCCATGACGACCCTACCAATCAAAGACATGTGCACATACATACGTATATAGATATATGTAAACATCAACATAAAGCAATCATGATCTCATCAGGTAGAGACATGCATACATATATATATACACATATAGACATCATCATAGTTATGATCACAACATGATAAGGTCAAAGTTAAGAGAACTTCCCTCATTCGTGCACAACATACACTGAGCTTCATTTATGTCTTACATTACCTATTGAGTACCACACAACTCTCCTCAATCTCCATTAACTTTCTTCTTTCCCAACCAATTCCAAAAACTTTCAAACATAAAATACAAGGACAAGAATAAGAAACAAACAAGAAGAAAACCAGAAAAACCAATAGAAATACAACACCGCAACCAAAGTGGCATAGCTATGAACCAAACATAAACAAAGCCACAAATCAAGCACAATAAATCACAAAATACCAAAAGAACAATACTAGAAACAAACACCATGACTTAATCCCCATGGTTCCCTATACTTCCAAAGAAATCTCATCCCGAGCCTTCTTTAAGATTTCACAACAATCTCTTTTGCCATTCAATCCCCTGCATCATACCGCCATAAACACATAGCTGTCATTCAATAAATAAACATAACAGTATGTTATTTATCTTACCTTGTTGGGCCAATCATGCTACCCTGTAACTAAACACACGCATGTCAACCATATGTATCAACATCAAGACAACATATATATCAATTTGAAATCAACATTTACCAAGGCTAACAACTATGTCATAATCAATGATCAACTCACACTCATGAGTCATAATACGTAATGATACAACTATCACCTACTTGCACTCAAGTACACATGAGCCTTCTCAACACATATTGCATTAGTACAACCATCTTAAGACCAAACCATTCCTTCATGCAATCTTATAGATACACACTCATATCATGCAACTAATCAAACATTCAACAATAAATATATGACATAATAGACACCAACACTCAAAACACCAAATATATGACATAATCAAACAATCATGTACAAAGTAGACGACATAAGCAATCTCATACCTTAATGTATCTTAGGGGAGGCTATCTTGTCTACACAGTCAATCTAGATGAGCATGTCATAATAGTACAAATAAGTTGATTCACGTCTGAATTTCCTAACCATAACCATATTCTTAGGCCAATCCAATTTAGCATACTACGTATAACATTAAAATCTTAATGCAGTGACCCTAATCATCAAGTTAACTAACACATACTCATCAACCACATATAACATAATCATCAAGCTAACTACAAGTTAACATATAACATGCTCATCAACGACACATAACATAATCATCAAGTTAACCAACATAAAAAACAACAAGTTAATCATGTAACATAATCATAAACAACATATATCATAATGATCAAGTTAATATCATCCCTAACTAACCAACACAAGGGCATATAATCACGCTAGTTAACTAACATCTATCATGTATATAACCATAACATCAATAGAATGAAATGCATGCACATAACCATAATGCATATGACTATGTTGATCAACTAACATCTATCATACATGTAACCAAAATAACAATGGAATGACAAACATACAAGTAACCCTAGTGCTTAAAACAAGCATGAATCACATACCTCCATGCCAAGCATACCAACTTGTATGACGATCTACTCTTACTCAAAAGTCCATTGTTGCAACTTCACTTTAATGATTTTCATCTCCTACTCTATCTCAACCAACAAATTAGCACCATAACATACCAACATCATCGCGATGACCTAATTGCATACAATGATCTTATGCATAACAACCCCAGCAAAACCAATGCAAACTTGACCATATGCACCCACTTGACATGTATAACCAATCATGAATGACCAATGCAGGTACGACATGTAACGACATGTACCCAAGCATGTACGGATAACATGCAAGCATGGCCAGTATGTGACCTAGCATAAACAAGCAATGCATATGCAACATGTATTAGCATGTAAGCAAGTGTGCACTAACAATACATAATCATGAACAACACATAAGCAGTCAAACACACATGAAAACATGTTGACAACAACACCATAAACACCTCCATAGTGACACCACTGCCACCATGGTGAAAACAACACAGATGAAACAAGCATTAATAGTCCACAAGCATACTAAATACACATGCAACCAACATAAATACATGATCCACACACCACCCATCGGTGCGAGAGTTGAACCATGCTCTGATACCACTCTGTAACACCTCTTCCCACATCTACCCAAGTAACCGTCCAATTGGTCTAAACATGTGAAGAGAGGTTACTAATATGAGATTCAACCTCCTAGATTACCTTAAGGAAGTGGAACCGATGGAAACACCAAAAACACACCTTACACTGCAACATTGACATCCCCAGGATGTAACCCAACCTCCCAGGGCCCTCTTCCTTAAGGGAGGATTGTTTTTTAGCCCCTTTGAGGCTGATCTGCGGGCTCGTAAGGTCAAGGGAGTGGCTCTAGACCCTAGAGCCATGGGCTAGCCTTGGCAAGGTAGCGGCTCAGGCCCAAACAACAAATTTTATGCATGTAGCTTCGGGATTCGTGCCACATTTTTAGCCCCAGAGCCCATATCACAGCCCAGAAATTCCTAAAACTTTAGGAGAGGATAAATAATATTGAAAAAAAATATGGAAGCAATCACATCAACCAGAACTCATCGGACCCCACCCAACCATGACAGGCATTTCTTCAGACATGTCACAAACATTACATCTACAAGTATAAACAACAAATTTAAACAAAGAGTCTATTTATTATCTGAGAATGGCTAAGAAGCATTGCTCCACTACAACATAAGCTATCATTTAATCAATTTAACCATAGATACATTGTGCATTCATTTACTAGTAAAAACATGGAGAGAGGCATACCTCATCGCTGTCATAATACATGCTTATAACCAACATAATACCAACAAAAATAACATGGAGACATCAGTAATGCAATCCATATATAAACCAATGCATATACACATAAAATACTAAGGCATTGAACCTTTCATTAGTGAATGTAAAAACCAACTCAAAATGGGAGTTCCACATTCCACCCGATCATAGACATGGATGAGCCAAAATCTCACTTGAACTAGTCACCCTCGTGCCATATTCCAAGCATGAATATGGGACTTTATCAAACACATCAATCAACACCAAACCAGGGCTCTAGAGACCAAACCAATTCAACCCCAAACCACTGATTCCACCTCACGTTCGAAGGTCACTAACCATCACGGAGTGGTCTCTATCCAAGCCACTCTAGGGCTCCAAAGTGCTTATTCCAACCAAGGCTCTAGGACTAGTAACTCAACCCTAGTTGTTCTCAGGCTCCAGAGCGTTTGTCTAACCATGGATCTAGACTAGTAACTCAAACCACCTAGGGCTCTAGAGTGTTTGTCCAACTAAGGCTCCAGGAGTAGTAACTCAACCCAACAGTTGTCCATTGGACTCCAGAGCATTTATCCAACCAAGGCTCCAAGAACTAATAACTCAAACCAACAACTATAGTAATCATGAGAACCAACTAGAAAACAATAAATGGAAATAAACCCATAATCACCATGGTTATCCAAGAATGGCAAGGATAGGCAAATCCAATGTCAATCCCGCCCATCCTCCATGCCAATGACAGATCATAATCAAGAAACCACATGTAATACCATGCATGCCAAAAATAGTGAGGAAATCATACATGCAACTCGATACCTGCACTCTGAACCTGTTGTAGATGCTAATCGCGATGTCCTATTCCGCTTTCCTGCTCTTCCTTTGTTTTCTTGATCCAAATCTCCAAATATGCCACACTTTCCAAGATCTATCCAAGAATACTTGAAGAGAGAGAGACAGAGAGAGAGATGAGAAATCCAAAACTGAACTGACCAAAATCTTGCCAAGTGATCCTCAACATCCTTTTGATCGGTTCAGTAGATACCTAATCCTTTGTATTTTTCTGGTCGGCTCCTTCTTTCTCCTCATTCACTCCTTTCACTCCATCTTGTATTTATTACATCAATCCTCCTCAATTCTTGGTAGGTTTTGTCCTAATGATGAGTCTTGTTTTAGACTCGAAACGTAGACGTAAAAATGGATACTGTGGAGATTCTAAATTCCCCATCTCAAAACTCACACCATAGAAACCTTCAAACTATCATCATTTTCTATCATTGATGCCTTTAATTTCTTCATTTTCCATTATTTTCCTTCATTTTCCTCCTCACATGCAACTTGTGACCTTTAACCTTCCTTTTCTCCTAATTTCCATTATTTTTCATAAATAAAATTCCAATTAATGCCTCATGCCTTTCCAAAGCCTTTGCCTTTTCCTTTTCCAATTTCCTTATCCATAATAAACCGAATGAACACCCACTACGATGTTTTGCCCACCATTCAACTTGGAATATGTGTCCCATCACCGTGGTCTTATATACTTTTACATGAATGTTATTACCAGGGTTGTTACATTAGGGTACTAAAACTCACGGATGCGAAAAAAGATGGAGCGTAGCGGAGCTTTTGTTTGTGGAAACCCTAGGGCACAGGGCTCGGCTGCTCTGTCTACAGTGGCGGCGGACCATGATTCTGAGGCGCCGCATCGATCCTTTGTGCCTGTTTACCTCTGTTCGGAGGCGAATCGCTCATACCCCCTCGTCTGCACTGAACTCAGGCCACGATTTGACGCAGACTACAAACTTTTTAGAGGTTTACGGGGCACAGAGCGGCATCCATTTCGAGGAGGAATCTCTGTTTTATGTTTTCACAGCTCTGGACCGGTTCTGGTGGTCTTCTTCCATCGACAACAGACATCCGCACCTGCAGGAAATGGGTATCTTACCTCCCTCAACTGCAGTTTTTATTGTGCTTATTGCTGGGGGTCTCGGCTGTCCGCCCCTGTTCCTTCCCCTTCTGTGCCGGATGGGACAAAGAACAATGGGTGCGGCTGCAGCATTGATTTTGGTTGCCGGGCAGGCCCTATGTGGACTCTATGGCAGCCCTCGGACCATACATGCCATGCATTGGCCCACAACCTGAAATATATGCCTACAGTCAACAAATACAGCCCACATATCGGTAACATCGACCATCAGGTAGGCTCGAAAGCCTTCCAAGTTTTCATTAAGCCTCCTGTAGGCAATAGCATTGTTTTATGGATTCGACCAACTGCTCCTATACCACAACTGAAGGAAGAAATCTGGTCTGTGGCGGGTTACCCTGTTCACTCTCAGTTACTGATATTTGGGGGAAAGGCCTTAGCTGACCATTGCACTCTTAAAGACTATGCCATTGGCCCTGGCTTTTCCATCTGCCTCAACCTTAGACTGAGGGGTGGAATGATGGGACAAAACAGGGCACAAGGATCCCCCATGGGAGCAGGAACATCCAGAACAGTTCCCACAAAAGGCTCATACCGGAATGTATTACAAGGGGACAAAACCTGTCCCACTGTACCAGCTGCCCCTGCTGAAAGTTCCCCTAAGCCATACATTGTAGAACTGCAGGACAGCGTGCCTGAAATAAATATAGACAGTCTAGACATTGATGTGCATAGAACTGCCTATGAATCCCAAGCCATTATAGGCAGATTCAACTGTTTATGGCCCAAACCAATGGAGCTGTTCCATTGGATTTTTACAAACTGGACCATGGAATGTGAAATACACCTATGTTCTAAAGGATTCTTCATTGTCAAATTTTCATCTACTGAGGCCAGAGATGACATTATCAGCCAGGGACCATGGTTCTGGGGCTCTACGGGACTATTCATTGCACCATGGTTCCCAGATTTTGACGCCAACACCATGGAAGTGACCAAAATGCCGGTCTGGGTAAGGCTCTACAATCTCCCGCTACATTTTTGGAATGAAAATGTACTTGCCTGCATTGGAAACACCCTTGGTAGATACATTAAAACATATACTCAATGCCTGGAGGAGCGCATATTCACCTTTGCACGTATCTGTGTGGAGGTTGACTTGAGCAAGGGACTTCCAGAGTCCATTATGCTGAACAACAAACAACAGAGATGGACACAACATTTAGATTATGAGAACACAACCTTCAGATGCCGGATATGTAGGTGTACAGGACACCTACAAAACTCATGCCCGGCAGCCAAACGGGATAACAGGAAAAAGAAGAAAACAGGCAAAGCGGCAAAAGGTTGGCAATTTCCCTCTGAAGAGCCAGGACTACAGGAAGAAGAGGTGGAACCAACACCACAAGAGAATCAACAAACAGATACTTCCTTGGGCACACAAGAACAGGAAATGCAAGATCCTCTCGACACCACCACAAAGACTCAGCAGGAAATGGTACCTGGAACACTAGACAGTGGGGGATATAAACGAACACATACAACAGACACATCAGACTCTGATAAGGATAATGGAGCACCAATGGAAGAAAATCAGCTCGTCCTTATCGAGACCGGGCCAAAACTTGGTGCTTGGCGTAAGGTTGAAAAGAAGAAGGGGAGAAAATCCTAATTGTATCTCTTTTGCTTATTTTTCTGCGGTTTACTGAATGTCTTTGGACATATATCAGCACATGCAACATGTAATTTTGTTTACTCATAAATAAAATTACGAATTTTTTCTTTGTGAAAAAAAGGGTACTAAAACTTTGCACAACTGACAATTGTTCAAAGTCCTTGTCAACTTCTCTAGGGATACTTTGGACACCTACTTGTTGCCCTCCACCAACCAAAAATTGTCCAATACAAACATCATGATTAGGACACCATCCACCTAGCATCAAACATCAACCAAGATTACTTGTGCAACTCATTGTTGTTGCATATTTCCTTGGGATTTGTGCATGTACCAGTTTGGTTAGGGCACACCAACAATCCTACACCAGTGCCCAATATATGTGTTCACCTTCTCAAACTAGGTTGCTTCACTTGTTTTTAATTCTAGGCGCCAAATCACAGTAGTAGAGCTTGAGGATCTTCCTCACAACACCCTACAACATACTTGTACCTTCCAGCAACACAAATCTGCCCAAACTCATGGAGGTAAGGTTTATTTAGGTTGTTGCCTTCAAGATATGAATGTGGCTTGGTTACGGTGTCTCTCCTAGGCCTCTTAGCCCACTCAAATATCTTTCCTCAACTATGCCGCAAATTCCTTGACCTTCGACCCAAACAACATGCACAAACACACTTAAGCAATGCACAAAGCATCCCTTAGCTCAACTCTAACCCATCGGCTTAGGATTTTCACTTATGAAATTCTTCAACCAAGCCAATACATGTCCCAACTGCTCATGTTCATGCCTTAGACCTGTGGGCATGTCCCTCATAAATCCAGACTCCAAAAATAGGCCCGTTCCTCATAAATCCAGACTCCAAAAATAGGCCCAAACTCGTTTTCCTAGCCTCTTTCGTCCTCTTTTAATCTTGTTGTCCAATCACAAAGGTATTTGATGATTAAATGCTTATGTGATGTGACAAAATGACTCCAAACACACCTCAATTTATATATTAAATGAGGGATTCATCAAAACATATATGTGGGATTGAAAACTTGTTAGAAGGCCTCTTGATCACCTAGTTGACCTTGACTAACCCTGTTCATTAACTTCACAAATTAATTTCTCCACATAGACAACTCGAATTTCAATGATTTTTTATGTGTTTGGTTCATCTCGTCATCCTCTATCATTTCCATCCATCACATGTCCAAATCTCCTCACAGTTTCAAACCCACATCCTTGGGTGCAAAGCCAACACATTGGGTTCAAGCCCACAATTCCCTCTTGTGACGCTCCAACCTCCAAACCCCAAACCCTAGGACTTGGAGTACCTCCCAAGCTACAGATTTCAACACTCCCTCTTAGCGAGGGAAGTACTTCCAAGACTAGGAAGTTTCTCATCATCATCATTGTCACTGCTCACAACACTTGCCCAAATCTTGGTGTCCATGATCACAACAATCCATGTAGCATGGACTACGTCTCTCCCGGAAATGTCACTATCACCAGAAGCCTCTTGCTTCTTATTCTTTTCCTATATCATCTTACAATCCCTCCATTATTCCTTCTTTCCAAATGTAGAATCATTCTTGCTCCCGAGTAACCACACACTCTTCATGGGCTACAAAGTCTCCCTCTGTACCTATAAGTTCCCTCTAGAACTCGACTCCTTATGAGTCTCTGGAACCTGGATATTTGTCTTTGGATATTTGGATATGTTGCTCCTTTGAAGCCTACATATACGCCTGCTTCTCATTGTTCTTTTTCTCATGATCTATAGGCTTAATGAATTCGGTATAGTATGTTATTTAACTCCAATCTCCACACCTGTGAATCTAAAGCCTCGAGGTCTAAGTCTTGCCTTCCCACTTTGGAACAAGACCTCAAACCCCTTCTACTCGATTACTAAGATAGATATCAATCTATATCTGAGTCCTGGTACCACATCATAACTCCATCTCTAATGGCACGACTCCCGATCCTCAGATCTCCTTTTAACTCTTCACCACAACACCTATAATTTTGGCGACACCACCTTTGGTGACATTTAGTTTTTTGGTGATGGAGGCTAAGGTCCTTCACCATTTCTCATATGAAATGGTGATGGTCACTATCAGTAATTATAAATCATTATTGGTGATGAATCTTGAATGTCACGACAACACCTATACTTTTGGCGATGCCACCTTTGGTGACGTTCAATTTTTGGTGACAAAGGCTCTTTTGACCATCACCAATGAGCTTATGGTGACATTTTTCGACCCTCACCAATGTCCTTTTTCCTTGTAGTGCACTGTGCTTATCGCTCAACAATTGTGCAACTTCGAGTCCCTCTCGACTAGAGTCAAAAATATCTCTTGTGACCTTGTCATATACTTCAACGCTCCATCATCCACATACCATGCAGCCCAATCGATGGTAACTTGCCATAAACGAGAGATCAAGGCAAAGTCCTCCTTCTCCAATCTCCTAGAGAGATGATCTATCTTAGCATAATTGGAGACACCAACGTCTTGCTTCCCTTTATACTTCTTTTCATCTACATGCTTCTTTTTCGTTGGACATCTTGTTGAAAAATGACCCATATCGCCACAACTGAAACACCCAGTTAGAGTGATCCAATGAACATGGTACTTATTGGACCATACATGGAACATGAAATGCAGGTTATAAGGAAGAATCTAAAGGCAACACAGGATTGGCAGAAGAGTTATGCAGATCATCACAAGCGATTTAAGGAGTTTCAGGTTAGGGAGCATGTGTATTTGTGCATCAAGCCCAATAATATCTCCTCGAGGATTAAATCATGTGCCAAGTTGGAACCACAATATTGTGGGCCTTTTGATATCCTTTAGAGGATTGGACCATTGGCCTATCGACTTGCACTGCCTCCAACAGTGAAATTCCATGATGTTTTTAATGTTTCATTACTTAAAAAAGGTATATAAATGATGTTGATCATATTATTGGTTGTTCTATATTACAGGTGGAGCAAGAAGGAGAATTACAGCTGGAAACTCAGTGCATATTTCAGCGGAAACAACTCATGCTCAGGAATAGAGCCATAGGGCAAGTTAAAGTGTAGTAGAAGCACTTTGGGCCCAAATAAGCTACATGGGAGATGGCACATCAGATGCAAGATATGTATCCTTCATTGTTTGTCGGTTGAGGAAAATAAATTTTGGTATTTGTACATATTTATGTATGGTTGCTATTGTAAATATTGTCATGACCTAAGTTATAAAGCTCCAATAAGTGGTATGGTTGTTATATTGTCATGTTGCCATGATGGTTATTTCTTTAAGTAGGTTATTCATTGTAAATACTGCATCGAGCTAAGTTATAAAGCTCCATGGGCAGTATGTTTGTTTTTTAGCAGTTTTGTTGAGGTATAGGTGTAGTTTAACACCGAGGATGGTGTTCCCCAAGGGGGAGGGTTTTGTAACAGTCCCAGGTTAAAATTTCATGTAATAAAAGTTAGTAAAGGAAAAAATAAGACCATTGTTAATGGGAACTTATTCCAAATTGAATGTTGGGAAAGATATCCTAGTGGGTATTACTGCATGTGTTTATGGATAAGGGAAATTGGCAAAGGCAATGGTTAAGGCTTTAAAAATGGAAAACAATATTTTGGCACATTTATTTATGAAAATAAAGGAAATTAGGAGAAAAGGAAGGTGAAAGGTCACAAGTTGCATGTGAGGACGAAATTGAAGGAAAATAATGGAAAATGAAGAAAATCGAGGCCTCATTGATTAAAAGGCTTATGAGGATCACTTTACAAGATTTTTGTTAGTTCAGTTTTGGAGCTCTCTCTCTCACACACTCTTGGACACTTAGAGATTTCGTAGAGAATTTCAACATTTGATCAAGAAAGGGAAAAGCAAGCAAGGAAAGGAAAGGAAAGCAAAGATCAAGCAAGTAAGAGAAAGACCAAGCAGCTTCAACATAAGTGCTCACATGTAATGGATTGCATGTATGATTTCCTAGCTAGTTTTGACATTCATAGTATGTGCATGTTCGTATTTGGTTCTTTTGTTGTCGATGGCATGATTTTGTCTGGTTTTGACAGTGGTTTTCAGCCTTGCCTTGCCTTTTCTAGATAGCCATGGTGTGATGGGATTGTTCTTCGGTTTTTAGCTTTGGAATTACCGTATGATTTTGGAATCCAGGGCGGAGTTGGTCTCGGGATCTTTCCCAAAGGCCATGAATCCCTTGATTGGTTTTGGCAAGATACATGGCAAGTCTTGAGGGTGGTATCTCAATAAGGGCCTAGTAATCTAGTGTGGATTACAGCAAACCCTAGAGACAAGGAGACAAAAAATTCCTTAAGGATGGTGATGAGATCCAGAGGCTTTCCAAGCTCAGTTAGGTTTTGCGATCTTGGTACTCGTTTAGGTGAGATCACGGTATGATGAGGGTGGAGGTGGTTTAACCTCTAAATTCCCTTATTTTTTTCGTATTGGTTTACCCATGAGATCCCACATTCATGCTTGGAAAATGGCACGAGGGTGATTGGCTGAAAGAAATATTTGGTTCAACCATGTCTATGGTTGAGTGGTACGTGGAAGTCTCGAACCTGATTGGCTCTTATTTATGTTTAATGAAAGCTAAGTTCTCTTGATTTTGTACTTGTAATTATATGGCTTTAATAGTTGTTATCTTATGGTTATTTGTGTGGTTATATTTTGTTATAAGCATGGCTATGTGACTGGTTCTAGTCATGGTTTATTTCATGTTTTACTTGTAACTAAAAGAATAATGGATGCATGACCTGATTAATGTTAAGACGACTAATGGGAGAAGGTGGTGATCCTTACTGATAAGTCTCATATGATTTTCCATCCCTTTATGCTCAGTCTTGTGTTCATGAGCAGTAGATTGCATTGTTGCCAAGTGTTTGAATAAATGTCAGTACTGCTTGGGGATGGTCAGGCTTAGTCCTGGTGCCAGTTTTGGTTTACAAGCATTGTCCTTGTGTAATTTATGATTTCTGAAAGTTACAGGTATTTCTAGGTAGAGGTCTAGCCCCAACCCTAGAATCTAGCCTTAAAATCTGCAGTCATTGGCACAACACTAGGTAATTTAGTCCACATTTGCACTATGCAGGCTTATGCATGCAACTCAGAGGTCGAGTCACATTGATGCCTTAGCAAAGGTGCGACTGGGGGTAAAAACCACTTAAAAGCTAAGGTGAGCTTAGGGATGGACACCTAGAGGTTTTGGGTTACTCCTGGAGGGTCCTGTGACACCTGAGGGAAGTCAGTAAGGTTTTTTTGTCGACTCCATTTCCTTAAGGTCACCTAGGAGGTTAAGTCTGGTCATAACTGCCCCTCATCTCATGTTTACCCTGGGTAATTCGGTGAAAGTGGGTAGATGTGAGGGGAGGTGTCGCATTATAGGTGGTACCAAAGCATGGTTAACCCCATCAGACTAGATGGGAGGTGTGTTGGTCATGTATTTATGTTGGTTGCATGTGTGTTTCTCATAATTGTGGTCTATGTACTCGTTGCATCAGCTTGGTGTTGTTCATAGTGGCAGTGATGTCACCATGGGAGAGTTGATGGTGTTGTTTTGAAATGTGTTCTCATGTTGTCAAGTGTACATTGGTATCGTTGATGTTGTCAAGTGTACATTGGTATCGTTGATGTTGTCATGCATGAGGTCATGGTGTGTAGTTGATATGGTCATGCATTAATGACTAGAATCTAGCTAGAATGATGTTCATGTGTTGATATACATGTGTTTTATAAGTCTATA
Organism: Pinus albicaulis; assembly: GCA_034641835.2. Classification (NCBI taxonomy): domain Eukaryota; kingdom Viridiplantae; phylum Streptophyta; class Pinopsida; order Pinales; family Pinaceae; genus Pinus; species Pinus albicaulis. The sequence goes on along the minus strand of CM076577.1, from coordinate 978,500,251 downwards.
TGTAGTTATTATTATGTTTATACATGTATTACGTTGATTGGTTGATCTCGTAGATGAGAAGTCCTCCATGAATTATGCTAAGGTACGTTGGTTTATTGTGATTTGGTTTAGCTGAAATAAGATGTCCTGCAACAAGAAATCAAAGATGGTTAGCAAGATGGTAGAATAGATTCTCACAATGAATCAGATGAGCAACATGGTGTTAGGAACTCTTATAACTTAGCAAACACACTGAGAGGTTTGAAGGAAGAAATAAGGAGTTGTAAGGCAGATAATGATAAAATCATACATGAACAAGAGAAACAAGCAGAGGTCAATGCATTAATCCTTCAAAGTTTTCCAGATTTGCAGAAAGAGGGACCACTTCGAATCAACTATGGACAGGAGGATGGGACTAATGATGCATATGATAGTAGGTCTCGTGGTGGTCATAGGTCAGATAGATATCAAACGATTAGAGATGGTAGGTTCTTTGACACTCTGGATAGGAGAGGTGACAAACAGTGTTACTTTTCTAGTTCTGGTTCTGACAAGCACTATGATCATCATCATTATAATCCTTATAGGAGGAGTGGTATGGGATATTTTCTGAATGAGTTTAAGAAAGCAAAAATACTAACATTTGATGGAGAGTTGAAGAAATAAAAAGATGCAAAAGCATGGTTACTTGGCACGAGGAAGTTCTTCAAATTGCATGATTACTCATAAAACATGAAATCTAGAATATCTGCATTCATCCTCAAAGGTAAAGAAGATATTTGGTGGGAATATGCGAAGAATGTTAGGGATATTTATGAGGAGGAACTTACTTTGAGTGAGTTCGAGAGGCTATTTTGGAAGAAGTATCTATTAGAGAGGTACTATGATGCCATAGCTAAGAATTTTTATGAGTTGCAGGTGGGTTCCATGATAGATGATGATTATACTAGCAGGTTCTTGGAGTTGTTGAGATATGTGCCTTACCTCAAGGAGGATAAGGCCAAGGTTTAGAGATTCATCAGTGGGATGTCGGTAGCATAGAGAGATCAAGATGCAGGTGAGAAATAAAATTCTTTTCCTTACAAGAAGTTCAATATAATTGAGAAGGGATATGGATCACAACAGATTAGAGGTGATGGTAGAGCATCGTTGCAGTGTTGTATATGTGGCAAGGATCATCGCAAGAGGGATTATTCGCAGCATCAAGGTGGTAGAGCCCAGATATATAGTGCATAGGAAGCGCAGACAGTTGGGGATGTTGGTCATAACATTCTTGAGATTGATGCAGATGTGGACAATAGACAGAAGGATCACCAAGCATCTATCATTGAGATGGACGGTAAGCTTTGTGATCAAGTTATTTCTATTTTGATTGATATTGGATCTAATTATAGTTATGTTAGTCATGACATGGTGAATAAGTGTGGCTTGAGTAAAGAACTGCATGCATAATCTTGGTTGGTACAGTTGGATACAGGTACAAAGAAGAGAATTAACCACTGGGTAAGAGCTTGTTCATTTGAGTTAAATGGTATGCCTACAACAACACATTTTAATGTATTTCCATTGGGATCATATAACATGCTTTTGGGTATGGATTGGCTATACCTTCACAGGACCAAAGTGGATTGTTATGACAAGGTCATTGGGTGCCTAGATGATAATGGAGAAAAGAGAATTATGTAGGGAAAGAAGAAGCCCACATCAATGAGGATGGTCACAACTATGCAGACTAAGTGTAGTTATAAGAAGGGTTGTGTGATGTTTGCAATGCATGTTTCTAGTGATAAGGGTAAGGATGTTGAGGATGCAAAAATATTCCAGATATATCCTATATTGAAGCAGTTTCAAGATGTGTTTCCAATAGAGATTCCAGAGCTACCTCCTCACAGGGAAGTGGACTTTTCTATTGAGTTGGTACTAGGGGCATTTTGGCTTGAGGGGTCTTGACCTAAGTTCGGTGTGCAAGGTTTGCAAACAAACCCCTATACTATTGGCCCTTTCGGCAGTGACCTGCTTTCACAAGTCACAGTCTCACCCGAAGTAGTATGGGTGGGTGCTAGAACCAGGTTTCCGCACCCTGAGAAAGGAAGGGTAAGGCAAGGAAGGCTATGTTCTGTTCAGATTCCCTTGCTTCTTCGTAGAGTTAACTATGTATCTAATTGAATCCACGTGCACTAGATCTACGATTATATGCTTTTCATAATATCAACACAGTATTATATAACCAGAGCAAAACAAATCTAGATCCAATCATTCAATACACAGACTTTCGCAGCGAAAGAACATAAAATACATAACACAATAATTACCAGCAATTCATTCAACATTACTCATAGATTTAGATCCAATAATCCTTCGTATTCATTCATTCATCAACCTTTCCATACAATTCCCTTCCCAACCTGCACACATAGCAGCAAGGTCCGCACACAGCTGGACTAGGATCTCCGCGCACACAACCAGCAGGAGTCTGTTCCCCCAAAAACCCAAACAGATCGCTTACACAACAGATCGCATCAATAGCTCATCAAATCCTATCTCTTACAATCCGAAATGCCTCTCTATTTATAACAATCTAGCCTCAATGTTTGTATGGTTTGCATCCCATGGTTTTTAGACCCCTAGTTTACCCTTTGACCCATTACAATTTGTTCGGGGCTTTGACCCGCCCCAAAACCCCTGCGCTATACTAAAAATAATCAAAATTAACCAAAATGGACTAGTTTCATAGCTTGTTAGGAGACCCCGTTCCAACAGTCCCCCAACACATCTTGTGACTCGTCTCAAGTCACTTTGGTGGCGCGCCTTGAATCTGCGCGCGCAAGGTAGCCAAGGTGCGAAGGAGTGGTGGAAGCACTTCCTTGCTTTGGGTCACAGCGTGTTGTGCAATGTTGGTCATCGTAAGAGAAGTAGGCCCATCGATATCCGTAGCAACTCGTTCTAACAACCGGTGGAGGCGATGCGATGGCGGACTGCGCATCATGTACAAGCTGGAGCGCAACATCAAACCATGGCTTCAAATTTTTGTATACAACCTTCTTGGAGTGAAGAAGGGCCTCAATATTGTTTATGGCGGCGAGGCACTGTGCAGGGACAGGTGGAGGTGTGGAGGCCCAGACTTGGTCTAGAACATCTTCTGCCTGCTACAATTCCCATTGGGCATGTTGAAGTGTGGGGTGGTGCAGTATAGTCATCCATAGCTGCATAGCCGCTTCAAGCAATTGGGCTCCCTGTGCCAGTTTTTCCTGAATGATGTGTGTTGCATTAGTGACCATGGCAATTCGTTGGGCTCGTTCTTCCAGGGGCATGACATACTGTTGTCACCTTTCTCAGTCACGGCGGCGGACTTCTTGCATCACTATTGAAGACAATCTTTGTAACTCTATAGTAGATAGCTGTGCTAAGTCTACTTAAATGTCCCCAGTAATTGGTTCAGATGTGTGAACTATGGCAGTGCGAGGGAGTAAACATATGTTGCTTCTAGTGGGCGGGGTTTGGAAATGGCGGAGATGGCGTAGCAGGTCCTGGTACCGTAGCATTCCTGCTGAGCTTGGTTCGCAGATAATCCTTTCGAGCGGAAGCCCACGCGCAATCCTATTACTGCACTCAGCGTCCCCAGGTCCTCTTAACAGTTCTTTCGACGAGTTACGGTCCATAACAGAGAGACGAGCGTTACATAAAATATGAATGAGTATAAAAAACCAGAATGCAGATAACCAATGCTTCTTGAAAGGTGCATAAATAGCCCGACCCAACGTCTTCTAGTCATCCGCACCCCCACTGAAGCTTCTTAATGGCAAGGTAGTTAGCGTGTGGCGCATACCCTCGATCTTGCGAACCATGCTTATCATAAATGGTGATATTGATGATCTACCGCCCATTTTTCATGTTTGTAAGTGTCTTTTATCATTAATTTGGGATGTGCTGATGGTCCTCCTTCATGCCCAAGGTCGTGTCCCTAAAATGTCAGAGCATAGGTGACGTTTGGGGTTCGTTTTCGTATCTTGAAAAGGTGTTGACATGAGGTGATCCTGCAAGGTGATCGGGAGTCTTTTTGAGGTCTTTATGTCATTCGCGGGCCGAATGTCCTTGTGTAAGAAGACTGTGTCACACATCCATATGTTATTTATTGCTTGAGATGTTCGTAGATTCTCCCAGGTACACAAGATTGTAGCTAGGTTCGTAATCTTATGTGTGTTGAGGTCAGTGGTACCCTGATAATTCTGTTGGGACACTGGCCGATTGCACCCTTGTATCAACAGGCATCTACGCAGGTCAACTGTCCTTGCGGCCCACCCGGCCACTGGGATGTTTATTTGCATCATCACCCTACTCCAATACTTACTTTGAATCAAGAATAATAGTCCCTGCGTAGGTGCTTCATATCGGGTTAGTGGTAGCGCTTTTGTCCTGCATTTCAGAGGAGTCTTAGGCTTTGTAGGCTACTAATTATTACCTACGTCCTCTTAGCAAGGCAAGGTTCTTTCTGTGGTAGAAATACGACGGAAATTCTGGATGGTTTTAAGGCTGCAAAGTGTCAACACCTCATGCAACTGGCTTTGCCAATTCTCCAGCTCCTCATCTGAGTCGGAAAAGCATTCACTGTCCTTTTCCCAACAGAGCATTCTGTCATCCGTGGGGTTAACCCGATCTTCATCCTGCACAGATATCTTGTAGATGTGATCCAATTCTTCCTTTGCATAGGCTGACTCGTTATACCACGCACCTTTTGCGGGATCCAAGGGTACTATGACATGCGTACCTTCATTTTCGAACACCATGCTGCGTTTCTTGAGATTGATGATCCCCCCCATATCTATCGCCCAATCCAGTCCAAGGAGCACAGGGTAGGGGTCTGCATCTTCAACTATTTCTATTACTTCGAAATCAGCTAGGGCCTTACTCCTGCAATGTCCACCATGAATTTTGGTAACCTACCCAAAGGGATGATCTTTTGATGATTCGCCATTCATAGCTAGATGGTAGATCATTCCAACTTAGGTTCTCCCATTCGTTGCCATGTTTGTTTTGGTAATACGTTGGCATTCGATCCCATATCTAAGATAACCTGATCCATTTCATAGTCTCTGATTTGTGTGGTTAATCGCATCTCTATCTCGGTCTGTTTCCTATCCAATTTGTGTACGTCCTTGGTCTCAGGGATCAAGGTGAGCCGAGCTGCGTAGGTATTCAGTAACGCTAGGAGATTCCCTACTACCTGTGGATTCCTTAGCAACTTTATACATGCCTTTAAAAAGGTCTCAATTCCTTCTTCAATCGAAGGCTGTGCCTGTTCGTTGCAAGATACTTCTTTTCGAGAGTCAAGCCCTCCTTTGTTTCCCTGGGTATCCAACCCACTACGTGTCATGACCTTTACATTTAGATCTGCTTCTCGCAGCTCAGTTTTAACCCTTTGTACGTTTTGCGTAGGGGTAGGTTGCTTTTCCTGCATTTTTGCTATTAAAATTGGGCAGTCTTCTACCTTATGATCCAACTGTCTGCAATATTTACACGACAGCCTAGTGGGATTAGGGCATTCTCTGGAAAAGTGTCCTATTTCCCCACAGTTATAACAGATTAGTTGACCTCGTCCTCGACCTGCGCTTCCTCCCCGACCTCCTCTGCCTCAGGCCGAAGATCCTCCAAAGTGCGCAGCTAGTCTTGGCGACATAGGGTCTGATTGCACCCGATATAGGTTCCCACGATCCATCATTTAAGTCGTATGTTCGGCAGTTCTGCTCATCATGTCCTACTAATCAGCAGAATCGGCACCATTGTTGTTTTAGTTATGGGACATATGCACCCAACCGAGGGCAATGGTTCGTATCGTGTAGGCCTGCTACCCGACAGTCATCACACCATAGTGCAGATCCACTTGATCCTGGTCATAACAGGACAGATTCTCTACTTTCCCCTGGATGTATTGGACTAGGCCCTCCGGCTTGCATATAATTGGTCAATAGAGGGTACTGATCCTTTGTATGGTTAGATGCTCGGCAACATATACACCAAAGATCTGCACATATGTCTCTTCCTCGCTCTTTTCGCAGGTTCTGTATCTCCATGTGCATAGCCCTAAGTTGTTCCTGGATTTGTTGTACCCCTGCTGAGATATCCTCCCGGGGAGCAGCTTCTAACTTCATAGCGACTTCTACAACTTTCTCCTATGATTCAAAGGTCTGATGACTCATTGGCGTACGCAGGTGAGGTAGAAACATGGCGATGAACCACTCCATATGTTGTTTATCATCATACTCGAACCCTCCTTCCCTAATTACCTTCTTTAACCGCTGATTTGCCTCCCATACTGATTTAGACACACCTTGTTTAAAGTCCTTTACTTATGTTACTAGCTGGGAATAAGATTTCGGCTTTCGGAATTGTTGCTTCAGAGCATCCTTAATATCTTGGATGGAGGCGGTTCCATTATGGGCAACGTATCGCATATACCAGTCCAGAGCTCTGTCTTCGAATGCTAAAGACAGATGCACCCTCTTTATCGTGTCACTCGCCACATTTTGCGCAGTCCAGATAGAGTCCGCAATGAACCAAAATCGGTCCATGTCCTCATCTCCTACCCCCTTGAAGGTTGGTAGTTTTAAATATGCAGCCATATCACTGTCTAGGGACGTTGTTATGGGCGAATTCTTACCTTTACGTGCCCTAGGTGGCGACATAGCTAGTTCCTGCACTGGACTGTAGGTGGTCTTTCCTCCGTCAAGGTTGGTCCGATAGTATTTACCATAGCATGTCGCGCTCTCGTCCGGATCTGAGGTCATTTAGTTGGTATGGCTACACAGAATGCTCTTCTCGCACAGTAACTTCTTGATCAACAACGGTAATGTCCTCGGAAACTTGCCTTGGAATCCCTTGAAGAATCGTTGCTCGGCCTTTGAGTATGATACAAACTAATCAATGGCAAATTCTGTCACAAATCCTCCCAGCACACTATCCACCCAATGATCTACTGTGCGAGTAATAATATTGTCAGTTTTTTCCAACTGTTCCAGCAGCTCTGGCGTCCACCGAGTCACTCGCTCGTCCTTCCAGCACTTCTGGAATTCCTCAAGCCGTGCCAGCCACTCCTGAAGTTCAATCGCAAAAGTTACAAAGAATATTTCGTAGCTTTCATTAAGAATGTACCTATTTTTCCACCTCTCTGCCGTTAGTTTTTCGCTTTGGTTTTCTTTTATTGCAAACTCCTGGATCTGCCTTTCGAACCAGTCCTCGATCTCTTTTATTTCAGGTTTCCATTATTCTCTTGTCATTACCCAATTTTTCTCTCAGACTTCTTCGCATCCCGGTAACGGAACCATTTGTTGGCTTGAGGGGTCCTGACCTAGGTTTGGTGTGCAAGGTTTTCCAACAAACCCCTATACTACTGGCCCTTTCGGCAATGACCTGCTTTCGCAGGTCACAGTCTCACCCGAAGTAGTATGGGTGGGTGCTGGAACTAGGTTTTCACACCCTGAGAAAGGAAGGGTAAGGCAAGCAGGGCTGCGTTTTTTTCAGATTCCCTTGCTTCTTCACAAAGTTAACTATGTATCTAATTGCATCCACGTGCACTAGATCTATGATTATATGCTTTTCATAATATCAACATAGTATTATATAACCAGAGCGGAACAAATCTAGATCTAATCATTCAATACATAGACTTTCGCAGCGAAAGAACATAAAATATATAACACAGTAATTACCAGCAATTCATTCAAAAATACTCACAGAATCAGATCCAATAATGCTTCGTATTCATTCATTCATCAACCTGTCCATACATTTCCCTTCCCAACCTGTGCACACAGCAGCAGGGTCCGCACACAGTTGGACTAGGATCTCCATGCACGCAGCCAACAGGAGTCTGTTCCCCAAAAAACCCAAACAAATCGCTTACACAACAAATCACATCAATAGCTCATCAAATCCTATCTCTTACAATATGAAATGCCTCTCTATTTATAACAATCTAGCCTCAACGTTCTTATGGTCCGCAACCTATGGTTTTCAAACCCCTAGTTTACCCTTTGACCCATTACAATTGGTTCGGGGCTTTGACCAGCCCCAAAACCCCTGCGCTATACTAAATATAATCAAAATTAACCAAAATGGACCAGTTTCGTAGCTTGTTAGGAGACCCCGTTCCAACAGGGCAGCACTAGCATAAAATACACCTTACAAGATGAGCACTTTGGGGTTAGTTGAGTTGAAGTTACTGCTAAAGGAAATTCCTGACAAGGGGTACATTATGCCAAGTGTATCACCTTGGGGCACACTAGTGTTGTTCGTGAATAATAAGGATGGTACTCTCAGGTTGTGCATTGATTACAGGCAGTTGAAAAAAGTGACGATCAACAACATGTATCCATTGTCGCAGATCAATGACTTGTTTGATCAGTTGAAGGGAGCAAAAATGTTCTCTAAGTTCGACTTGAGATCAGGATATCATCAGGTACACATCAAAGAATAGGACATATACAAGACCACATTTAGGACCAGGTATGAGAATTATGAATTTGTTGTAATTCAATTCGGTTTGACTAATTCCCCAACTACATTTATGTGTTTGATGAATAGTGTGTTGCGTCATCTTGGTATATTCTAAAAATGAATAAGATCATGTCGAACATTTAGCAACAATGTTGATATTGCTAAGAGAGCATCAGTTGTATGATAATATTAGCAAATGCAATTTCTTCCAGAAATAGGTACACTACTCGGGACATGTTGTTTCCAAGGAAGGCATAGCAGTAGATCTATAAAAGATAAGAGCCATCATGGAGTGGGAAGCTCCTAAGAATGTGGAGGAAGTCAGATTATTTATGGGATTAGTAGGTTACTATAGGAGGTTCATTAGGAACTTCTTACACATTGCATATCATATTACATCTTTGTAGAGAAAAGGTAAGAAGTTTGAATGGGCAAAAGAATGTGTAGCTAGTTTTGAGCAGCTGAAGTAGTTGTTGAGCAATGCTCTAGTTCTTAATATTGCATATCCGGATAAAGAATTAGTGGTGAGCACAAATGCTTATAAAAGAGGACTTGGTGGAGTCCTTATCCAGGAGGGACATGTGGCATGCTATGAAACCAAGAAATTGAATGTGCATGAACAAAACTATGTGACTCATGATCTTGAGTTGGCAACTAGTATTCATGTGTTGAAGATGTGGAGGCATTATCTTCTTGGCAGAAGATTTGTATTGCTGAATCCCAAGCAAGCTAGATAATTGGCCAACCTTAGTGAGTTTGACTTCGAGATCATATACATCAAGGGAAAGGAGAATAGGGTTGTATATGCTCTCAACGGGAAAGTAAAAAAGAACCATGTAACAGCTATGAGTTCTTATGGGATAGACTTACATGACCAGATCTTAAGAGCAAGATAACAGGATAACAGGTATGTGGAGCTCATGCACATGTTACAACAGAGTAAAGGTAAATGCACATGTTACAATAGAGTACAGGTACATGAACATGCATAGGTATAGTTGATTAGGATGCAGAATATCATCCCAAAATAGATGGTTTGGTGAAATTTAGGGATAGGATCTATGTGTTGGATGACAGTGAGCTCAATAAGATTATCCCGAGGGAATTTCATGTCAACCCATACTCATGTCATCTAGGATATCAGAAGACATTGACAGCAGTGAAGAAGTTCTACTATTGGTCGAATATAAAAAGGGATGTGGCAAAGCTTGTGGCTAGATGTTTGGATTCTCAGTAGGTGAAGGCAGAGTGTAAGTATCCAAGTGGTTTACTACAACCTATTCTGATTTGGACTGGAAATGGGAGGTAATTTCCATGGTTTTATTACAAGTCTTCCAAGGACAGTAAGGCAACATGATTCTATCATGCTTGTGGTCGACATGTTAAGCAAGGTGGCTCACTTCATTCCAGTGAAGACTGCATATCTAATTAGTGAGGTGGCACAGGTCTTCCTCAGGAAGATTGTGAGGTTACATGGTGTTCCGAAGAAGATTGTGTCGGACATGGATGCCAAGTTCACTTCCAAATTTTGAAAGGAGTTGTTTGTAGGATTGGGGACAAAGTTGGCCCTCAGTACAACTTATCATCCTCAGACAGATGGATAAATAGAGAGGGTGAACAAGATATTGGAGGACATGTTGAGGATGTATGTGATGCATCAACGGAGGAGATGGGAGAAATACCTTCCATTGGTTGAGTTTGCATACAACAATGGTTATTAGGAGTCGTTGAGGATGAGTCCTTTCGAGGCACTGTATGAGCAGATTTGTAATACTCTCATCGACTGGAGTGATCCAATGAACATGGTACTTATTGGACCGGAAATGTTAGTAGACATGGAACAAGAAATGCATGTTATAAGGAAGAATTTAAAGGCAGCACATGATAAAAATAATAGCTATGTAGATCAGCATAGGTCATTTAAGGAGTTTCAGGTTGGGGGGCATGTGTATTTGCACATCAAGCCCAAGAAGAGCTCCTTGAGGATTGGATCATGTGCCAAGTTTGCACCACGGTATTGCAGGCATTTTGAGATCCTTGAGAGGATTGGACCATTGGCCTATCGACTTACACTTCCTCCAACAATGAAAGTCCATGATGTTTTTCATGTTTCATTACTTAAAAGGTATATAAAGGATGTTGATCATGTTATTGATTGGTATTTATTGGAGGTGGAGCAAGAAGGATAATTCCAGTTAGAACCTTAGTGCATATTGCAGCAGAAACAACTCATGCTATGGAACATAGCCATAAAGCAAGTTAAAGTGTAGTGGAAGCACTTTGGGCCCGAAGAAGCTACATGTTGGATGGAAGATCAGATACAGGCTATGTATCCTTCATTGTTTGTGATTTTAGGAAAATTAGTTTTGGTATTTGTACATTTTATCTATGGTTGATATTGTAAATACCGCCGTGAGCTAAGTTATAAAGCTCCAATAAGAGATATGGTCGTTACATTGTCATGTTTTCATGATGGGTGTTGCTTTAGGCAAGTTATTCATTGTAAATATTGCATCAAGCTAAGTTATAAAGCTCCATGGGCAGTGTGTTTGCTTTTCAGTGGTTTTGCTGAGATATAGGTGACATGGTTTAACACCAAGGACGGTGTTCCCCAAGGGGGAGGGTTTTGTAACAGACCCAGGTTAAAAGTTCATATAATAAAACTTAATAAAGGAAAAAAATAAGACCATGGTTAAGGGACACTTATTCCAAGATGAATGTTGGGCAACATATCCTAGTGGGCATCACTGGATGTGTTTATGGCTAAGGAAAATTGACAAAGGCAACGACTAGGGCTTTAAATAGGAAAACAAGTATTTTTGGCACATTTATTTATGAAAATAAAGGAAATTAGGAGAAAAGGAAGGTGAAAGGTCACAGGTTGCATGTGAGGAGGAAATTGAAGGAAAATAATGGAAAATGAAGAAAATAGAGGCCCTTATTGATAAAAAGGCTTATGAGGATTAGTTCACAAGGTCTTTTTTTTTTCATTGATAATGAGGATAAGTTCACAAGCTCCTTTTTTTTTTTAATCAGTTCAATTTTGGAGCTCTCTCTCTCTCTCTCTGACACACACACTCTTGGATACTTAGAGTTTTCTTGGAGCATTTCAACGTTGGACCAAGAAATGGAAAATAAATCAAGGAAAGGAAAGGAAAGCAAAGATCAAGATAGGAAGAGCGGGATCAAGCAACTTCAACAAGAGTACTTGCAGGTAACAGATTGCATGTATGATTTCCTAGTCGGTTTTGACATGCACAATATGCACATGTTGGTATTTGGTTCTTTTGTTGTCGATTGCATGGTTTTGTTGGGTTTTGACAATGGTTTTCAACCTGGCCTTTCCTTTTTCGGATACCCATGGTGTGATGGGATTGTTCTCGGTTTTTAGCTTTGGAATTACCGGTTGGTTTCGGAATCTGGGGTGGAAGTGGTCTTAGGTTCATTCCCAAAGGCATAATAATCCCTTAATGATTTTTGGCGGGATGCACGGTAAAGCCTGAGGGTGGTGTCTTGGTAAGGGCCTAGTGATCGGGTGTGAATTGTGGTAAAGCCTAGAGATAAGGAGACAATTCCTAAAGTATGGTGATGAGATCAAGAGGCATTCCAAGTTCGGTTCGGTTTTGTGATCTTGATACCAGTTTAAGTGAGATCATGGTATGGTGAGGGTGGAGGTGGTTTAACCTCTGGATTCCCTTGGTTTTTTTGGATTATTTCACCCATGAGATCCCAAATTCATGCTTGGAATATGGCACATGGGTGATTGGCTGAAATAAATATTTGGTTCAGCCATGTCTATGGTCCAGTGGTACGTGGAAGTCTCGAACTTGGTTGGCTCTTGCCTATGTTTAATGAAAGCTAAGTTCTCTTTATTTTGTAGTTGTAATAACGTGGATTTAATGGTTGTTATATTATAGGTATTTATGTGGTTATATGATAGCTATAAGCATGGTTATGTGATTGTTTCTAGTCATGGTTTATTTCATGTTTTACTTGTAACTAAAAGAATAATGGAGGTAAGATCTAATTAATGTTAAGACAACTAATGGGAGATGGTGGTGATCCTTCTCGATAAGTTTCATATGTTTTTGTAGCCCCTTATTCTCAGTATTGTGTTCATGACCTGTAGATTGCATTGTTGCGAAGTGTTTGACATAATGTCAATACTGGTTGGGGATGGTCAGTGCTAGTCTTGGTGTCATGAGTTTTAGTTTACAAGCATTTTCCTTGTGTAATTTATGATTTATGAAAGCTACAGGGATTTTTGTGTAGAGGTCTAGCCCCATCCCTAGAATCTAGCCTTAAAATCCATAGTCGCTAGCACAACACTAGGTAATTTAGTCCACAATCGCATTGATGCAGGCTTATGCATGCAACCAATAGGTCTAGTCACACTGATGCCTTGGCAAGGGTGCGACTGGGGTAAAAACCAGTTAAATTTTAGGTTGAGCTCAGGGGTGGACACCTGGAGGAGTTGAGTTACTCTTGGAGGGTCTTGTGACACCTTAGGTAAGTCGGTAAGGTTTGTTTGTTGACTCCATTTCCTTAAGGTTACCTAGGAGGTTGAGTATGGCCATAACTGCCCCTCATCTTATGTTTACCCAGGGTAAGCTGGTGAAAGTGGGTAGATGTGAGGGGAGGTGTCGCATTACACCTGTACACCTATGGGTCCTTCTCTTCCATTATGCAACACTACCTCTATCAATGCTCCAAGTCCATCTAGCCACTGAATCTCGGATATCCAATCTTCTCTCTCATTGATCATGTGTCCATAAACACATCAACACATCAAGGATCTTGTTGAATTGTTTACAACTATATTTGCAAACAACTCACAACTTCCCACTACTGCTTCTTATCTACTAAGGGACTTCTTCCCACTATAGTCTTCATTTGTTGCTTCAATGAAGACTAATATAGGGTAGGATGTTTTCCACCTATCCCCATCAAATGTCGCTTCTCCAACAATGAACACAGGCTCCAACAAACTGCTCCTCTGGCTAGCCAAACCTTGAGCGCCTCCAATCTACCCCCTCTACTAGCCTCCTTAGTCCATCAAGGAGCTACTTAGAATACCAAAAATTCACCCTACTCATAGTTGTCCAAAGTCCTTCTCGTCAACAACTCTAGTGCTACTTTCGACACCTACTTGTTTCCCTCCACCAACCACAAAATGTGCAATACAAACGTGCGAATTAGGACACCATCCACCTAGCATCAACCATAAACAAATACGACTTGTTCAACCCACTGTTGTTGCCTCTTGCCTTGGGATTTTTGCATGTGCCAGTCTAGGTAGGACACACCAACAAACTTAAACCAGTGCCCAACCTTTGCGTTCACCTTCTCCAACTAGGTTGCTTCACTTGTTGTTCATTCTAGGCACCAAAGCGCAGCAGTAGAACTTTATTATCTTCCTCACAACATGTTATAACATACATGTACCTTCCAACAACACAATTCTTCCCAAACTCATGGAGGTAAGGTCTGTTTAGAATGTGGCCAAGAGATAAATGTGGTTGGGTTAGAGTATCTCTCCTAGGTCTCTTATCCCACTCAAATATCCCTCCTCAATGTTGCTGCAACTTCCATGATCTACGGCCCAAACAACCTGCAAAACCACAATTAAAAAATGCACAAAACAATCCCTAACTCACATCTAACCCAACGACTTGGGATTTGCACTTATGGACTACTTCAACCAAGCCAAGACATGTCCCAATTGCTCCTATTCATGCCTCTGACCTGTGGCCTTGTTCCTCATAAATTCACACTCATAAATAGGCCCAAACTCGTGCTCCTAGCCTCTTTCGTCCTATTTTAATATTTTCGTCCAATCGTAGAGGTATTTGATGGTTAGATGCTCATGTGATGTGAAAAAATGACTCCCAACTCACCTCAAATTACATATTTATTGAGGGCCTCATCAAAACATACATGTGGGCTTGATAACTTGTCATAAGGCCTCTTAATCACCTAGTCGACTTTGACCAAGCCTACTCATTAACTTAAAAAGCTAATTTCTCCACCTAGACAACTCAGATTTCGATGATTTTTGATGCATTTGGTTCGTCTTGTCGCCCTCTATCATTTACATCCATATAATGTCCAAATATCCTCATATATTCACACCAACATGCTTGGGTGAAAAGCCCACAAAGCCGCTCCAACCTACGAACCCCGAACCCTAGGGCTTGGAGTACCTCCCAAGCTACAAATTTCAACAATACAAGTACGTAGTGGGCCTCGTCTAGGACTTGACAAATGAGGATGTGGTGGGAATCATATGGGAATTGATGGAGGAGGAATTGGTGGGCCTCATTCGAGACTTAGCAGAGGAGGACATGGTGGAAGACTCCAATGAAGCAACTCATGTGCTTGTGGAAGTCTTAGTGGATAACAATGTCTTGGAGCTCCTTATCCAGGACCTCGCTCAACTCGACGAGGTCGACCCTAACAAACGAGTTGCAATCTAAACCACCCTAGACATGATAAAAAATATGATTGAGGCTTTCCCCACAGTGTTAGAGTTTGTCTATGAGAAGACAAATCTCTTGTGGTGTATCTTAGAAAGAATCGAGGCTCATAAGTTCGACAACAACATGTAGTATTCCACATAGATCCTAGACATCCTCTTGTAGAGCAATGTTGCAAAATAGTGACTCCTTGGGAAGATGAACAGAGTCGACACCATCTTGTAGGCTATACAAGTGCTCATAAGACTTAACTCCCTCATAGCAAGTTTCCATCATGGGCACTCTAATTCCCATATATGGGCTCCTTCTTTACCTCTAGTGGCCTCTAACCTCAAATAAAATACAACATTTGAAATGTTAGTAGTCTCCAATACAACTTTGGGAACTACTCTATATTTCATATAACTCTTTGTTGGAACTCCTCCTATTTTTTTTTTTCCCTATAACAGACATGATAAATTATCTCATATGGGTGAATTACAGTTCCTACCATATTTTTAGCTCTTCCAATCTCAATATTCTCATCTTTATTATATGTATTGTGTTACTCCAGAGAATATGATGCTCTCTCTCACATGGTATCTTGCATTCTTCAGCCTAAAATGGCTTGTAATACACCCAAAGCTACTTGAATGACACTTTCATCACATGCCCTTATATCCATGAAACGGTTACATTGAGATCAATATATAAGAAGCCATTGAAGTTTGAGCATGTCTTGATGGGATGTGGACTACATAAACAAGGCCAAACAAATATTGACTCAGGAGGTATATTAGGGTTTATTATCAATTTAGGATGGAAAATATAAGTGTTGAGAAATATAGTGAATGTTACGGTTTCGAGAGTCATGCCATTGTTTTACGTAAGGGGAATTCACTCATATACCTATATCCTATTGCAAAAACAAAAATAGATAAATTTGATCTTATAGTTCTTGAAACAATAACTCTTGCAAATCTAGCAAAGATAATTTAGACATTATATGTTAAAGATAAGGTTGAATAACAAATAAGACTTGGTGGAGTTATTCATCAATTGCATGCTATTCTTATACATGCACGAGATGCTCTTCCTACTATACAACCATCTATACTGGGCCCACAACTTCTGAAAGAGAAACCTTTCAATCCTCTTATTTAATAATGTTTGGGTGTGGTGACTGAGCATAAGAGGTTGTGACAAAGTACCCCTCTCGATGCTAAGGTGATGTCATGGCAAGACTATCAAATCACGACAATGGGAACAAAAAATGTGAAACCTAATTTTAACACACCTCATTAGATAGTGATAATCTACAAAGATAAGGCACCAAATTTCTACCTAGCAGAATGGTAAGCAAACTATCTCGAGGTTAATTTGCTAGGCCATGCACTTTTAGTCTCATAATTGGCCCACAATCATTATGTTGTATCTTAAGATACAATTCCTTGGTTGTGAAAAGGAGTCAATGCTTAAGATATTTTTAGCAATGTGTCACAGAAGTAATTATATCAGGCGGTCTTCATTCAATTCCTTTGGAAACTAATTCTTTAAAACCCTTAATAATCTGGTATAATGAAAGACTCTAAAATGCCATTAACTGCTGATATCTGAATGGAAAATAAGAACTGTAGAAGAAACTCAAAATGATATGTTGTAACACAGAATATATCACTTTAACTTTTAGAATGAATTTATGGAGAGAGAGGAAACTGAAAATAATATGTTGTAAACACAGAATCTATTACTTTTAAGTTCCAGAGATCATTTGTGAAGGGAGAGGAGTTGGAGTGAAGGAGTGAAAATTAAGTTTATTTAACTCTTACTCACGGATGTAATTAAGAGACTGGTAGCTACTTTACTTCACTTCATTTCAGGAAGAAGGGGCACAAAATGGAACAGGAAAAACGAATCACCATCAACAGTTGCAAGAAACTTGATGCTTCTTTCAGTAATTCCTCATAAAATTAAGTACTAAATTTTTAGTCTTTGAGAGGTCCAAAACTTGGAACCCTTCTTCTTTCTTTATGTCTTGCTTAAATACATCAATAATAGTTCATAACTACTAGAACTTCTTGAAACTACTTCGAATACCTAAACTGTTAAAACTACTTATTACATTGCAATTTAGGACATCACTAAAGCTTCGATCTTAACAGACAAAGAAAACAAATTAAAACTTGAAATATTATTCTTTTTGCTGAATCTGATTTGTTGCTGATGCGTCTCCCTGAAGTGTTGATGTGTCTCCCTGACAGACCGGACATCCTTGCCTTGAATTTCTTCTAGAGTTTAATATTTCTCTTTTATGCTTGCTGTCATGTCTTTTATGTTTTTGATGTGGTATTCGAACAATTCTACAATAACGCCTCTTTACCCGACTTGACCCAGCTGTTGCACTTCGAACAATGCCACTATATGCTCCTTTTGCTGACTCTGCCTATGCCTCTACGTTTCAAACAATGTTCACATGTCTCCTTCTGCCTGAATTTGCCTCTTCTACTCATGCCCATAGCATCTAGTCTTCCATTTATTTACAAAGCGCCACCGCATACAACACTATTGTGCACGAGGTCGGGTGTTACCCAAGTCTACTACCCGTGCTCACGTTTCTTCATAAAACAACGCAACTACAAATAATCCAGGACTTTAAATAAATTTAAATTAACCTTTGAATGGTATCGTGTCCACATTTCCATCACATTTCGGCTTTCCATGTTGCCCCATTATAAGCCTCCTCTTACCTCCGATGCGATTTCTCAAAGGAAAGGCCCTTACTTCCGGATTTGAAATCCTTTGCAATTTAACTCTGAAACTACATCGCATCTACCCCTTATCTCATTTCGGCCTTCAATGTTTCTTTTGTGAGTTATTCCTCCTGATATTTGCGATATGCGATAAAGGTAGGGATGACGTGGCAAGTGGAGGTGGGGCCGATCGCAAATCGCAATCGGAGATATAAAACTTATCGCGAATCACATTTCGGCCTTTATAACATATTCCTTAGCACCATTCCTCCAGAGCTTGCGATGTGCGATTAGAACATAATAAATCACATTTTTGAGCTGCACAGCGTTTGACCCTTATTGCATTTTTCATTTCGACCTTCATAACATATTCCTGAGTGCCATACCTCCTTAGCTTTGCGATTGCGATTTGTGATATGCGGGCTGGCCTTCCACATGCAATTATGATTAAGCCTCCGAACACTGTTCTGCACGTATATTTGCACGACTCGACCCTAACCTGTGTGCAATGCTCTAAATGCGTCAATCGGCCCGAGTCTTGAACTACTCTGCACGCGAATAAGCCCGACTTGACCTTTGCTTCATGTTTTTCTTCTTTGTTGCTCCTCTGGCTTAGATTACACTTCCAATGCTATTTCTTTCCTGATTTTGGTTCTAGTGCACATGTGATGATGAATCATCGTTGAGCTTGTGGTTATCCTTTCGAGCATGTTACAGGTCTTTTTGGAATTTTAACAACTATTCCTCAACAACCTTGAATTTCTCATAACCTCTCTTGAATTTTAGCTGAGTCAATTTATGCTACAACATTTGGCTCCAATTGGGGACAACACTTTGGTAGCAAAGTGTTGAGAACTTGTAGATCAGTAGCCTTTATTGGGCATGGAGTCAAAGAGAGCTTGTAGACCAGTAGTCGTTATTAGGCATGGAGTCAATCCCAAATGGGAGCTAATCCAGTATGAAATCCTCCCAAAACCTGCTACGCTTTAGACTTCTTCCTTTATTCTTAAACTGTAAATACCAAACTAGAAATAATACAACTAAAAATTCTCAACTTCTGCGCTTATTTATGCACTAAATCCTATATATGTATTCATGTCTGAACTTAATCAGGTGGATTCAGCCTTCCAATGGCACCAATCCAACCTCTGCATGATAGACTTGATGCCCCCATACTATTGAAATTTGAAGATCACAATAGGGAGGTACCATGAAAGTTTTTCAGATACAAAGTTTTGCACATACCTTAACCTTGGATCCATAGGTGGCTTGAAGGTGCAGCTACAACTTCTAAAGAACCTGCCAATATATTCTCCTCCCTCGGAATAAACTGAAGATTGAAGGCTTATGGTGATATCAACAAGAATCCAGATCCCGTGCCTTCCTTGGAGTAGGACACCATCAAAGTAGCATTTCCAAATATTTTTTGAGTGCAACTCATTATTTACAACTGCTGAAGAGAACTACTCCATGTGTCTTCAGCAAATTCTCTATCTTCATGCAACATGAAACATGAAAGATATTATGTTTCTTGACTATAAATAGGGGAATTTCCTGCATATTTATTGGTAGCGGTCTTCACGAACCTTGTTTCCTTGTACAATCTCCTTTCTTCCCCATTGAAAATAGGAATGATAGCATAAGTGAAATCCAATTTTAGAACACCTCCCGACTTTTCTCCCCAAGATCTTGACAAGAGCATTCCAAACCTGGCTGGAATGTCAGCAACCACTACATCCAGGACTATGCTCTTTGCTAGAATTTGTGCCAAAAAAACTACTACATCTTTAATTAACCCAACACATTTCACCCTTTTGGAATAAAATGAATACAGATCCCTGTAAGGTTTGGTAATATGCAGGTTTATTTCCTTCATAACAGACATTGGCATGAGATTATGGGATGCTCTTGAGTCCAACATACAATTATGGAGAGTAAAATCATGAAGAAATAGAGAAATATAGAATGGTGGAACAAAAGGATCTACTTCTTCTACATGAGGACCAAAGGTGACTACTGGCTTCTCTGCTTGTAAGTTCACAGTGTCGCTTATATCTTCAATCTATGTGAGATTGATAAATCCTTAAATTTATTTCTTGTATACTTGTAATTTAGCTAATTTTAGAAAAGGTACCTGAATTTTGACCTTCTCCAACTCTTTTGTCAAACTGAAATCATGAGCTTGTTTAACATTCTTTTCAGGTTCTTCTTTGCTCTTTCTAGAATTTGCTGCTTATTCGGATATAGGAACAACTCTCTCCAAAATATTAGTATGAACTGATTTGCTCTGGGAAGGTTCACCCTGCCGCACATCTGTTCTATTAAATGAATTTACAGGTTGCTCCCCATTATTAACTTTTTTTACATGGTCCTTTCGTTGTGGAGTCGCCATCTGTAACACCTCTATTTTCACAATAATTTTCATTTTCTTTTTTATAGTATTACCAACTCTTTACTCTTTAATCAGATTTATGTTCATTAACATCTAATGTTACCTTTGTCATAAATTCATTGTGGTTTTTTTAATTTTTTGTTCTGATCTTTCTATTATTATCTTACTTCAAACATTCCCTTTATAAGTTTGTACTTACAAACCTCAAGGGGAAGACTATTCCTCATTAGTCTTCAACCATAACTTTTAGTTCCACAACTAATATTTTCTTCTTATTTTTGATGTCTTATCTTCAATTTATACCAATAACTTAACTATTCCACCATCTGCCCTTATTTAATCCATAAACTCATCTAGAGGTAACCTTACAACATATGCTATCACTAGAATTGAGTTTTAATTCCATCCTATTCCAATTTTAATGAAATTAATCAGGTCTTATGGCATCCACCAATTTACCACTTAATTTCATCTCGACTACCCTTAACATAATTCGATTTCACATTAGGGTTAAACCCTTTATGATCCATTGTGCATAATAAAATTAGTGCCATATAAAATTTGTTGATGAGATTTCACTAAGTTTCAACCACCTTTCAAACTTGAAATCATGTATATAATATATACAAATTTTAACCCTATCGAGACACTTGATATATATATATATATATATATATATATATATATATATATATATATAGAGAGAGAGAGAGAGAGAGAGAGAGAGAGAGAGAGAGAGAGAGTACAAGTACTATCAAGTGTAAAATCAAATTGTGTATCATATAAGGTAAGAGTGTAAGCCAAGAGTTATGAAATTCTTTAAAGATTCAAGTGTCTCGATAGGGTTAAAAATTGCATATATTATATACATGATTTCAAGTTTGAAAGGTGGTTGAAACTTAGCGAAATCTCATCAACAAATATATATTAACTCCACTGTCGGACGGTTTTTGAACTTTGATACATCTGAGATGTTGTAGCTGTCGGTATTAATGGTCGAAACGACTACTTTGTCGGTAATTATATCAGACTACAGGCTTTGAGATTTCTCGGGATCTTATCGCATTGAGTGATTCATACCAAATCACATGGATCTTTTTGTACAGACCTAATTACATTGATCCGAGAGATGAGTCCCATCTACCGACGCATGGATGGCGTGGATTAAAACTTAAGTTAGGTTTTTATTTTTTTCATAAATACCCTCATTTTTGTTTGTGACATTTCTCATTCGGTCCACGGCTTAGCGGTGACAACCTACACAGTGATTCCCTTCGGCGCACGAAGGTGAAGTCATAACTCTATTATTCCATTTGGTCCTTCTGACCTGCTTATGACGTTATACTATTTATAATAAGCCCTTATACAAGTAGAACGTGTATTTCTCACTGAGGCCCATTTCATTTTTAACATGGTAAGGAGAAAAATCGCGACTTCTTGAATTCACAATTCTTAATCAGAGATTTTTGTTACCCCTATATTTTTATTATTGCTGACTTTTGTTTCTAACCATCTGCAACAATTTTGGCCAACATATTAACATGGTCGTCGATATATTATGGTGAAGTATGGAGGTATGTGTTACCTGAGGGTTAAAGTTTTACAGGTAATATTTACTCCATTGCTTCTATTAAAGTTTTGTCATGTTTCCTCACAAACTTCACACCTTTACGTTTATTAGTCCTGGGTTATGCGAGGTCTGCTTCCAATATTTACATGTCACTGTTAAATCTTAGTGAGCTTCTTCTTTCATATCATTTTGAAGTCTCTTTCATTTCCCTCGAGGGTTTATAATTCTATCTCTATAATTGAAGTTTATGTTTCCTGCTTCCCTTATTTTTCACTTGGCAACCAAATTTATTTGGATTTTCCTGTAGGCCGTGTATAGCGTGTATATTATACTTAGATTTCTCGCATCTGAATCAATTTTTGTGTAATGCCCATGTCGGGATGTTTGAGATTTATTTTCTGCGTTGATAACTCCTATTCATTTTTGGATCTATACCTCAAAAATCACATTTTTAACCACGTTGAATTTACAACGCAGATGAATGTTCATCGGTGTTCACCCCGTCCTTGCTCCCTACTCGAGAATCAGCATATGAAGGATAGAAAAGGTATTATAAAGTTTCGTTGCCAGTTAACTCATATAGTTCATGTTATTTGTCACTATACGCTGCATTTTTAGTTAAGGGACTTATTTTACATTCCCCATATAATCATGGTTACTTTATTTGTTATCGTTGTCATATATCACTTTTATGTTATTAGTTCATGACCTTAGATATCTCTGTCTTCAACAAATAAATCTAAAGGTCTGCATTCTTCTAACTCAGTTTCCATAACGACATGGGGAATGTTGCAATTCCTCCAGTATTCGAACCTTCATATATTTAATTTGGTTGAACCCTAGCTACGAGACTCTGCTAGGTTTTTCTTAAAACAATTTTTTCGATTTACTTGTATAGGATTTTTAATTTCTCTATTTAATTCTGTGTCTTTTTATTTTGACAGATAGATCTCTTTATTCCAGTCACCCTTAAGGTAATCCTTACCTCTTAACTTCTCAATATTTTAATATCTTACTATTTGCACGGAATGGTATTAATTTTCGTTGAACTATTTGGTGCAGGTATTTTCTTGTGCCTCTATCTAAGATTGACCACTACGCTTCAGTTTTTCACTTCAACTCTTAAATAGGGTCCCTTTTTTTTTTATCCAGGTTGGTCTCAACTCTAGTTGGAGGTTCGGTAGAATATCAATACATGACTCCATGTCGATGTTTCAAAATTTATTTTTATATGGAACATCGTTTCCTTAAATTGTACAGTTTAACAATCTGCACTTCTAAATGGGACTGTGTACTATCTGTAATTAATATTTGGACTTTAATGACTATTATAGTATATAGAGATTGATTCCTCTTACCGAAAGGAATTGAAATTATCTATGAAAGATTTAATTGCATTACTATATTATCACTGTGTCTTTACTCTACATATTTCCCTTTTCCTTTCAAATGTAGAATTACTCTAGTACGTACACACATGTATATTTCTTTTTTTCAAATTCTAATGCATGTTATATCTTCCTCAACTCATGCTATAGTATAGAGCTTATTTACAAATACAGTGAAGAAATTTATTTAATATACTATACACTTATTAGTCATGCATGTATCATTTTCCAGTATTCCATAGTAAAGAAAATCTATTATATATACTGTTCTTTCATTTATTAATTCATGCATAGTTACTATAGTACAGATATGAATGAACTATAATGAAATGTTATTTATTATCCTTGTATATCTATTTTTGTTTAGATTTTATTTCCGAATCTAGTGTACAGTTTGTTGCTATAACATTAAAGTACATTCGTAAATTTCACACCAATTTCCTGTGAAGTACCTAACCCCAGATCTAAACCTACCACTGGGTTTTAGACATTCTGGGAGTTGGTCCTCTACCAAGTATGTCTGTACAACAATACATAATGGATTGTTTCGTTATAGTCCTATCTGTTCAATGTACAGACCCCCCAAATTTACTTTTAATTCATTTAACTTCTTCAGCCTAAACATATACTCAGAGGCAGAATTTCATATAGATCCAACTACTTTACACTATCATAAATGCATATCAGAACTAAGATATTTTATAATAAAACAAATTAATTGTGCATACCACTTAAGGTAGACTAGGTTCCTCCCAACCTTAGAGCTCTTTCTCCACAACTCACCCCCGAGTAGAGATATTTTCCTCCAACAATAGACAACCCTTTGTCTATCCTGAATCAGCTTATTTAAGCTTGCTTTCCCCAGCCTATTTCCCTTAACTGCATCCAGTTAATTCAGAATGCTGCTTTCCTGTGTGCCTAGGATTTCCCTCTGTTTCTTCCACAAAGGTACTTTTAAAGCTAGCTTTTCTGCTTTCTAGCTTTATTCCACCCCTTCCGAGTAATTTCCTCTTTACTGGAGCATTTTTTTTTAGATTTTCATCTCCAATCTAATTTTAGTATTTACTTTATTCCTTCCAAGGATTTTTGGAAGTATGGGAAAGTCTTACAACCTTATCCATCCTCATGGATTTGGTTTCCATATCTCTAATCATAATCTATTCATTGCACATTAATTTCCATTTTATTTTATTAACTTAAAATAATAAAATAAATCCACACAATTGTTTTCTATTGGGGTCCATTGTACCCTTTTGGACTGGTTCAAATGTCTAATAAAAGCATAGTAAACTGGGGATATTACACCATTGGAGGAGGAATAGAATATTGTTGTTCACCTTCATTATCCTACACTCTAGATCTCTTTCTAGACATTAAATCATACCTTTTATGTAACTTAGCTTGTATGAAATCTATGAATTATCTACAGTATTCATCCATTTCATCTTGATCAAAAGATACTTTAGCTTGAGCTTATTCTCCCTCACAATCTTCCTCTTCATCCTCTTCTATTGTGTACATAGCAAATATTTGATCTTCAACTTCTTTTTGGTCATCTTATGTTGACTCTCCGGGTGTTGCTTCTATATACAATGGTGCTTGAACCTAGTCTTGATCTTTTCTTTCCCTCTGCAAAATTTGCAGAGGTTGTCTTTTGAATCGAGGGTTAAATCCTCCTCGGTTTTGTTGTACTTGTCTTTGGGAGTTTTTACTTTCCAATTCCATCTTAACTAGCATATATGACAATTTTTCTCATCCGCGTATGAAAGTCTATTTTCTATTTACTGAACTATAACCTTTCAGGGCAAAAACCTATGATTGCCAAGGCTAGAATGCTCTAAATGGGGTGAAAAGGAGGGAACTGCTCTTTCAACTAATGATGGAAATTACACTTTCTAATGATATGGGCGCATAACAACCTCGACAACAGGTCACCATCGACGTGCAAGGAAGGCCCGGTAGGGTGAGGGTGAGGGACGAACTCTCGACTATCACCTTTGTCATATCGTCAATTCTTTGATTTTGTAATGATTCTTCTTTTGCTTTCCCCTTCTCTTGGACTAGCTATTTCCCTTTCGCCTTCCCAGCTGCAGTCATATTAGCTTCAATTTATAAAGCATCTGTCTGTATCTGCTCTAGAGTAGGGGATCTCCTTTCTCTAAGCGTGAAACTAAAATCTGCTTCAAAAGCCCCAACAAAAACCACCTCTGCTCCAAAAGGGGGGGGGGTTTCATTTCTACAGGCAAAATGTTATACAATTTATTGAATCTTTTGATAAAATATCATATATTCTCATCTGGTTTTCTTTTGATTGCATTGATAGTGAACATATCCCTTTTTTCACCCCATCTCTAAGTGAATTGATTTCCAGTTATTCCCATGTATTAATAGAATTATTTGGCAATCCCTTAAACCACTTTCTAGCCTCTCCATCCAAATACTGAACAAAAAGCCTCATTACAACACCAAGATGTTTTACATTCAGATTTTCAGCACAATTACAAAACATAGGCAAGTGTTTTTTTGCATTTATTTCATCTTCTCCAGTAAAACGTGGGATTAATTTAAGATACTCTTAAGGAATTGCATTCATTGGTTGTGGAAGGTTAAGTGGAGCATATCTGTTCAACAAAAAGGGTGGTGCTGCCATGTGTGCATCTTGATTGACTGTTCCTTGGTTAGATGCAATCAATGAACCTGCTCTGAAAATGAACAAAGGTGGAGGTAAAACTGATATGGGAGTGGGTTGATGGACAATGGCAGAGGGACCAACAACTGGGGTTTGTTTAGCTTGAGTAAAAGTAAATGAAACAGACTCAAAGGAGTGTTCTTCCAACTTAGGTTCTTGAAAATAAATTGGTGTGAAAGGTGAATCTTGATCCAAGAAAGGAAGTACTTTAGAGATATCTTCAAACAAAGGATTAATAGAAATACTGCTAGGAGTTGACAATGTAGGACTAGGTGTTGAGGGGGTTTTGGGTTTCTGAACCCTTTTAGAAACCAATATTTTAGGGTCTGAAAAAGCAGGGACCTTCTACTGTGAGGTATCTGACATCGTGTGAGGCCTTTTGTGAGCGAGAATTCTGAGAATAACAAACACAACCAAATATTTCCTCCTCACTGTACAACCAGAGGAAATAATGTGAAAAACCAAGGGAAAATAAACTTCGTCTCTTCGTCCCTGGAAATGGCGCCATAAAATGTTCTATCTTAAGAGACAATTCCTTGGCTGTGAAAATGAATCAGTGCTTAAGACATTTTTAACAATGTGTCACTGAAGTAATTATCTCAGGTGGTCTTCGTTCAATCCCTTTGGAAACAAATTCTTTAAAACCCTTAATAATCTGGTATAATGAAAGACTTTACAATGCCATTAACTGCTAATATCTGAATGGAAAAGAAGAATTGTAGAAGAAACTCAGATTGATATGTTGTAACAGAGAATCTATCACTTTAAATTTCATAATGAATTTATGGAGAGAGAGGAAACTCAAAATAATATGTTGTAAACACAAAATCTATTGCTTTTAAATTTTAGAGATAATTTGTGAAGGGAGAGTAGTTGGAGTGAAGGAGCGCAAATTAAGGTAATTTAAATCTTACTCGCAAATGTAATTAAGAGACCGAAAATACTTCACTTCACTTCATTCCAGGAAGAAGGGACACAAAATGGCACAGGAAAAATGAATCACCATCAACAGTGTTGAGATTGCAACAAGATGAAGAGCTTAGTGAAAATAAGTTGCCTTCACTAAGTGGGCTCGCAGGCTATTTTTGGCGCAAAGTCTATTTTTAGACATATGGATCATGTTCTATGAGTTGCAAGATGTTATTTGTGGATGGTTGGTCAAGTCGGAAAAAATAGATGGACTTCTATTTTTAGACATACTGGGCAGAATCTATTTTTAGATTGCCAGTCTAAAAATAGATATGTCAAATATTTTTAGCTCTTAATAATATTTAGACTCTAAACATTATCTTATTCTCTTGGAGCACTTCAGTTAAGTGCACAGATGTGGCACAGGAGCTGATAGAAGGAATTACGCTATTCCTGAGGGTTATGTGGAGCTATTGCATGGATACTTCAGTTAGAACTCGTGTGACAGAGTTTGGTGGAGTTGATTGAGGAAGTTAATAGAGTTGTGTTCAATTTAACTAATCTAAACATAGTTGAGCTATTTGTATCTAGTTTAACTGATTGATACAATTAGTGAGAGTGGTGTGAATTAATTATTAATTAATTCACTAATTATAAACTCATTAATAAACTAAAGAATACATCAGTTAACTTCAGTGCATGGACAGTTTCAGTGGAGACCAGTGAAGAGATAGGTGAAAGAGCAGTGTGACTATACTGTTGCATGATTTGCAACAACCAGTGATTGGAGAAGCCAATGAGGATTGCGCAGTACAAGCTAGGTGGTTCGAAGTTATTTATGAGCCATTATTCAACATTGATTATGCAATAGAGGCTGGCTATCAGGTGGTAGAGATTGGAGCATGTGTTTTGCTAGATCTAGCTTGATTAGTGTGTAGCAATTTGAGATTGTACTGAGAGCTTGTGAGGAGCTTTGTACTAATGATTGTTACATGATCTCTATGACATATAATATATAGATATTTGGTGTTTTCAGCTTTAAGCTTTCCCATGAAATATTGTGTTCATATGTGTGGTTGTTTATGGTTTTAATGTGTGCATGCAATTGATTTTATTTCCGCATGTGATGATCAATGGTAGAAGAGATTTTGTATTGTGCATGAAGTTAAAATAGTGTGTGATCAGGAGAATCTCGGTGAATAATATATCATTTATTCAAATTTCTACATGGTATCAGAGCGATATTAATCATTGGAGCAATTGCAAAACATTGAAGCGGTTGAGTTTTGTGTTGGTGGAATTCGAGTTTGCAGCAGTGTTTTCTTGGTGTCGAAGTTGAGATGTCTTTCAACGAATTGTGATTGGAGTATGCCCTTGACGGCAGCTTGAATTATATTGCATGGAAGGATAGGATGGAGGCGGTGCTGGATGACAATGGGTTGAAGGAGTTCATAGATGCAGAAATTCCAAAACCTGCTACTAGCGATGCGACCGCACTTGACGCATGGCCAAAGAAGACAGCAAATTGTCGAAGGATTTTGTTGGAAGGTGTGAAGGATCACATAGTATCTAAACTTCATGGTAAAGCTTCTCCATTCTTGATGTGGAAAGCTTTGACAGATTTATTTCAAAGCAAGAGCGACCAGAGGAAGTTGGCGCTCAAGGATAAACTCAGGAACATAAAAATGGAGAAAGGCGACAGTATGCCCAAGTACCTCATGAAGTTCATCCAATGCAGGGATGAGCTGGGAAGTGTGGGGGTGACTGTTGATGATGAGGAATTGGTGAGCTTGGCTCTCATTGGGCTTCCGAAGAGTTATCATTATTATCAGGACTCTGTCAATGGTCGGGAGAAATTGCCAGGATGGGAGCGACTTTGGTCGGATCTTGTGCAAGAGGAGATAAGGCGAAGTACCAGGGATGGATCTTCATCAAAGAACTCTGATGAAGAAAATTGCGCTTTGGCTTCCAAAGCAAAGAAGGGGAAGATCAAGAAGAATGCTTCTCAATCCGGTGCGAAAGGCAAGAAGCAGGACATGTCCAAGGTGAAGTGATTTCACTGTCACCAACATGGACATTACGCCACTAATTGTCCACAGAAGAAGAAAAATAAGCAGGTTGCTGGATCTGCAGCTGGAGAGGCCTTAGCCTCGCAGTTTGAGCTAGATTTTTTGTTGATTGCATGCTTGGTCTCAAGTGTGATGGGTTTAGTGTGGTTTCTTGATAGTGGTGCGTCTTTTCACATGAAAGGAGATCGAGATTTGTTTACTGATTTGGATGAGAAAGATCTTGGAGTGCACATTGAGATGGGCGATGATGGTAGATACAGTGCGAACGATATCGGTACCATTTCCTTTGAGAGGGAGTCTGGTAAACCCTTCGTATTGAAGGAAGTGATGCATGTTCCAGGATTGAAGAAGAATCTGATCTCTGTGGCAATGTTAGAAGACAAGGGATATGATGTTGTATTTAGCGAGGGAAAGGCTTTCCTGTGCAGTAAAGCAACTGGGGAGACCTGGAGGATAGGGGTTCGAGTTAAGAACCTTTATCAATTGCAGGTAGATGGTTGCGCAGCAATGGCAGGCAAGGCAGAAGGAGTGGTGAGCCGGGACGATGGCGAGTTGTGGCACCGAAGATTGGGCCACCTTCACCATGGAGCTTTGAAGATACTGCAACAGATTTCTATTGGGCTTCCTAAGGGTACTCTTGCGCAGTCAGATCAGTGCAAGGGATGTACCTTGGGAAAATTTGTGAAAGCCACCTTTCACGAGAAGGATAGTCGCGCCATGACGATCCTTGAGAGAATTCACATAGACGTGTGTGGAACTTTCTCAGTAGCTTCGACAGCAAAGCACAGGTACTATGTCATATTTGTTGATGATTTTTCTCGTAAGTGTTGGATCTTCTTCATGCAGAAGAAGAGCGAGACATACTCAAAGTTCTGTGAGTTCAAGGCACTGGTTGAGAAATAATCGGGGAAGCAGGTGAAGGCTCTTAGGAGTGACAATGGTGGTGAATTCATCTCTGGCGAATTCAAGGACTTTTGCAGCGCAGAAGGAATTCGAAGAGAGCTCATAGCACCTCATAACCCATAGCAGAATGGGGTTGCTGAGCGGAAGAACAGAACGATCGTGGGTGCTACACGGGCGATGTTGCATGATCAGGGCCTTCAGTTATAATTCATGTGACAGAGTTTGGTGGAGTTGGAGAAGTAGTTGGTGGAGTTGTGTTCAGTTTAACTAAGTTAAACATAGTTGAGCTAGTTGTATCTAGTCTAAATGATTGATACACTAGTGAGAGTGGTGTGAATTAATTATTAATTAATTCACTAATTATTAACTCATTAATCAACTAAAGAATACATCAGTTAACTTCAGTGCATGGACAGTTTCAGTGGAGACCAGTGAAGAGATAAGTGAAAGAGCAGCGTGACTATCAGTTGTGACTATACTGTTGCATGATTTGCAACAACCACTGATTGGAGAAGCCAATGAGGATTGCGCAGTACAAGCCAGGTGGTTCGAAGTTATTTATGAGCCATTCTTCAGCATTGATTACGCAATAGAGGCTAGCTATCATGTGGCAGAGATTGGAGCATGTGTTTTGCTAGATCTAGCTTGATTAGTGTGTAGCAATTTGAGATTGTATTGAGAGCTTGTGAGGAGCTTTGTACTAATGATTGTTACATGATCTCTATGACATATAATATACAGACAGTTGTGGGTTTTTAGCTTTAAGCTTTCCCACGAAATACTGTGCTCATATGTGTGATTGTTTATGGTTTTAATGTGTGCATGCAATTGATTTTATTTTCGCATGTGATGATCAATGGTAGAAGAGATTATGTATTGTGCATGAAGTTAAAATAGTGTGTGATCAAGAGAATATTGGTGAATAATATATCATTTATTCAAATTTCTACAAACAGTTGCAAGAAAATTGATGCTTCTTTCAGTAATTCCTCATAAAAGTAAGTATCAAAGTTTTAGTCTTCCAGAGGTCCAAAACTCGGAACCCTTCTTCTTTCTTTTCGTCTTGCTTAAATACATCAAAAATAGTTCGTAGCTGCTAGAACTTCTTGAAACTACTTCGACTAACTAAACTGTTAAAACTACTTATTACATTGCGATTTAGGACATCATTATAGCTTCAATCTTAGCACACTAAGAAAACGAATTAAAACTTGAAATATTATTCTTTTTGCTTAATCTGATTTGTTGTTGATGCGTCTCCTTGAAGTGTTGATGTGTCTCCCTGATAGACCAGGCATCCATGCCCTGCATTTCTTCTAGAGTTCAATATTTGTCTTTTCTACTTGCTATCATGTCTTTTATGTTTCTGATGTGATATTCGAACAGTTCTGCAATAACGCCTCTTTGCCCGACTTGACCCAACTGTTGCGTTTCCAATAGTGCCACTATATGCTCCTTTTTCCTGACTCTGCCTATGCCTCTGCGTTTCAAACAATATTCTCATGTCTCCCTTTGCCTGACTCTGCCTCTTCTGCTCGTGCCTGCAACGTTAATTCTTCCATTTATTTACAAGGAGCCACCGCATACAATGTTGTTATGCACGGGGTCGAGCGTTACTTGAGTCTACTGCCTGTGTTCACATTTCTTCATAAAACAACACAACTACAAATAATCATGGACTTTAAATAAATTTAAATTAACCTTTGAATGGCATCATGTCCGCCTTTCCATCGCATTTCGACTTTCCATGCTGCCCCGTTATAAGCCTCCTCTTACCTTCGATGCGATTTCTCAAAGGAAAGGCCCTTACTTCCAAATTTGAAATCCTTTGCAATTTAACTCTGAAACTACATTGCATACACCCCTTATCACATTTTGACCTTCAACGTTTCTTTTGTGAGTTATTCCTCGTGAGCTTTGCGATTGCGATGTGCGATGTGCAATAAAGGTAGGGATGACATGGCAAGTGGAGTTGGGGCCGATCGCAAATCACAATCAGCGATATAAAACTTATCGCGAATCACATTTCGACCTTTATAACATATTCCTTAGCCATTCCTCCTTAGCTTGCGATGTGCGATTAGAATATAATAAATCATAGTTATGAGCTGCATCACGTCCGACCCTTATCACATTTCACATTTCGACCTTCATAACATATTCCTGAGAGCCATTCCTCCAGAGCTTTGCGATTGCGATTTGCGATTTGCGAGTCGACCTTCCATGTGCGATTGCGGTTAAGCCTCCGAACACTGTTCTGCACGTATATTTGCATGACTTGACCCTGACTTGTGTGCAATGTTCTGAAAGCATCAATCAGCCCGAGTATTGAACTAAGTGCACGCGAATAAACTCGACTTGACCTGTGCTACACGCTTTTCTTCTTTGCTGCACCTTTGTCTTAGATTACACTTCCAGTGCTGTTGCTTCCCTGATTTTGGTGCTAGTGCACATGTGATGATGAATCCTCGTTGAGCTTGTGGTTATATTTTCGATTATATTACAAGTCTTCTTGGAATTTTAACAACTATTCCTAAAAAGCCTTGAATTTCTCAGAACCTCTCTTGAATTTTAGCTGAGTCAAATTATGATACAACACATTACATGGTATCTCTATCCTCGGACCCTCATTCATTATAGTTATGGGTCACCCACAAACACAACAAAACTTACCATTGAAGTCCATTTGCTAGGTCGCACATTGTTAATATCACAATTGGCCCACAAGCATTACATGGTATCTCTATCCTCATATCTTCGTTCATCATGGTTATGGGTCATCCGCAAACCCATGATTATGGGTCAACCACACAAAACCCTTTTCCTCAACAACACCTGGTTTCGGGTCACCCACAAACCTATGGTTATGAGTCAACCACACAAAACCCTTGTCTTCAACAACACTTGGTTTTGGGTCATCCACAAACCCTCGGTTATAGGTCAACCACACAAAACCATTATCTTTACAAGCTCATATTCAACAAATGCTTCTTATGAGAGACCTTCACACAATGGGGGTCATTGCTTCCTAAGAGGGAGGATTGATTCGAATGGAAAGTGACATTCACCCATGGTAACTACCCATGGTATAGTAACTCAAGAAGACCATAAACAATAAGCCTCACCTTGTAAAAGGAAAAATGGGTCCACACAATGTAGTTGTAACGAATTTTCTTATTTAATAAAGAGTTTTTTTCTTTTGCATATTGTGTGTTTCTCTTCTCTCTCTTGATGGTCAAATCTCTTTGATCTTGGCCCTCCAAGATCTGGATCAATGTTACAATATTGGCCTAGGTTTTCTCTTGCCGTCAATTATTATCAATTTAAGTGTGGCATATTAAGAGAAAATGGCTCTTAATAACCACCCCTAAAAGCCTAAATGTTGTTCTATTTATGGCTCTTGTGTAATTTGGCCTCATCAACATTTTATTCTTCATCAAATTCTAAACATATTGACAACATTACTCTGATTATATAATTTATCATGGAGATTTAGAATAACAATAACCTCATTTTCCTTAATGTTACACTGAAATTTGTCACCATGACATTTTAGTACTCCCTTAGAATTCTATAACATCAAAGTTCCTAAAGTCAAGCCTTGAAATTAAGAGAAATTTCATAAAATTCTTAAAAACACTTGTACCGCACTTTCTCTTAACATTGCCTGCGGTGCCGCACTTTTTTGCTCTAAATCATGCGGAGCTAAACGCACTGTTTATTCATTAAAGGTGCGGACCCCTGTAAAAGGTAAAAGAAAGGCGGAAAGTAACATTTAGAAGTCCAACAATCAAATCTGGAAGCTTCTAGAAGCAGTTATCTGGTCGAAGGTTCGCTCTTATCATGTATGTTCATGGAGCCCAATCCCTTCAAAAGAGCATTCTATCCCTTCTTATGTGGAACCATAACCTCCTCTCTTTTCCTATAAATTGAAGCCATAGTGCAGCTTTCAAAGGTTAGAGTTAGTAAATTAGACTTGGAGAATTTTTGGGGAGAAATGTTGTAGAGACTCATACTCTCATAGCCAATCATTATACGGGAATGATTACACACCCATGTGCTTTTAGCTAAGAGAGTGCAAGGCTTGTCAGAGTAAAGGAAACGCCTGTTCTGGACCCCAGGAAGGCCTGTATAACATCAAGGCGGACACGGTTGTAATGCTCTTCTTTATTTAAGTTAATACGAATGAATATTGTTTTCTCAATGGGTTATTTAATTAATTATCTCATTTCTTGAATTCATTGATCATCTTGATAGATGTTTGATTTATGAATTGATTTATTATACAGGTGCTTTTGATATTTTCTTGTGTTTGTGATTGCAGATCCTTGACGACGATTCTCTTCAAACCACTGGAAAGAAGATCAACGCTGGACTACAAGTAGGTTTCTAAAACCCTGTTATAATTAATTCCATGTCAAACAATATCTAGAGAAAATAGTTTTTATTTGTCCGTTTGTTGCTAGCTATCCGTAGGACACTTGGGAGGTCTGTCTTGTCCGCAAGAATGACTTATCCGTCCAACAAAATGGCAACTCCACTGGGGAATAAATCTTGAACTCTGATTTCTTTTATTTTTGACTTGTGAATTTATTTTTTCGGATTTTGACTGATTTATACTGGCTTGGGTAGTTTATCCCTGTAGAATCCCTGAGAAATGATTTAGAGTTTTTTTTTTTTTTGTCCGCTCTTTTCTTTTATAGACAGTGCGGGCAGCTCCGCACTTTTCTTGTACTCACAGTGCGGGACCGCACTGGTTTTCACTGAATCATGCAGACCTTGTGAAAATTTTTGGAAAACCTTAAAATCCTCTTTTATGGATTTGTTTGTTAGATTCTCAGTGAATACCTAGACTTGTATCTTCTGTCAAGAAGCTTTGGTTAAGAGTTTATTTCAGCATTTTTATTTTTGAATGATTTTCTGAAAGATCTGCATGTTAAAATGATTTTTGCTTTGTCCTTATCACGCTCAAGGATTAGAAACCTTGATACACCTTTATATCATTGGTATTTCCTTGCTTTCTTGCTGAGTCTAACATCATAGTAGAAATTGTTTTATGAGATTTAAATCCTATTTTTCTCATTTGCAAATATTTAAAAAACTTTTGTTGATAAGTTTGGAATTTCACTTAAAAAACCAAAATTGGATGTTTTTTGAGTTCTTGCTAATCCAAGAAAATAATTTCTTAGTTAGATTACAAGCTAAGCAAGACATCCTCAAAATATTTGAAGTTTTAATTCAAATTTAGTATTTAGAATTTTTAGATCTCAAAATTAGTGTTTTTAGTTTTGAGTGTTATTTTTAGAAATTATAGCGTTCTTTTGAAGACAAACTTTGTTTGTAGTTTTGATCTTGAATGATAAAGGGATTTCTTACTGAGCAAATAGATCATTTTGAGTTCTCATTAAATTAGATTTCTTTTATTTATTCTTGTTTGAAGGAAATGATTGTTTTAAAAGATTGCATTTCTCAACTCTTCCTTTAAATAGAATTCATTGAAAGAACAAGAATTATTTCTCATAGTAGATGCATTTTTAGTGTGTTTTGAGTCGGGTCACTACATATCATCAGTTTCACTTTCGCACCTATTGTCCTAAGAAACAACCCATTAAAAGCAACGCTTAAATTAAAATCAATCTAGTAATTTTTATATTTCTAGGGTTCTTTTCACCAATATAGCTTAGGCTAGTGTCTTGGAGTAGGGAGTAATTAACTCTCCAAGACAATTAAAACAAACAAGTAGTTGATCTTGCGGTAGGAAAAAATCCAATAGTCACTTGTATGCTCTAAGAAGCTCCTCTTAAAGGAGTCAAGCACAAGGTCATATCTGAACCAGTGGGATAATCAATTCTATCTCATTGGGAATGATAGCAGATGTGCATGTATTAACAACAGTAAACCTCGAATAGACCATTATCGAGGAGCCTGGGGTCACTTTTCGGTATACCTTGGATTATGTCAAGGAGCCTTCAAGGGGATTGAGCTTTGTTACTCTGCCCTTGCGCGTATGTCGGATCGTAGACTATTCCCCCAGGTATATTAGTTCCTGTTGGTAACCATAGTGACCATAATCTTTATGGTTTTTTCCTAAGGTGATGGTGGAGGAAAGATCCTGCTATACCTGGAGCATACGTCGACTAAACTCACTTGGACTCTCCGGAGGGTTATCTTCACTCGAGATGGTTTAAGTGGAGAAACTTGCACCGGTCTGTTTCATTAATTCTGGTTATCGAGGTAACTGTTCCAACCGCCCTTTCTACATTAAAATACTACAATGTTGGATTTCATCACCAACTAGTGTTTTTAGTGTGGGAAGTTACTGTTTGTGTGTGGTTTTATCTCCTAGATTTTTAGGGGTGTGATTCATTTTTTTGTTTCCTTAGTGACTCTAGGAGTTTTCATTGAAATTTTCTTTA
Source organism: Pinus albicaulis (assembly GCA_034641835.2). NCBI lineage: Eukaryota > Viridiplantae > Streptophyta > Pinopsida > Pinales > Pinaceae > Pinus > Pinus albicaulis. Next base: position 978,464,241 of record CM076577.1, on the reverse strand, counting down.
ATTGCGTGTGATTAATAATTTTTAATCGTGGCTGAATTACCAAGACAATCACGTAGACTCCAGGGGAAGCCCCCTGAGTATACACTAAGCTAACTAGAAGGGCTGTGAGCTCTAGTATCGCCTAGTGACAGTAGAATTAGATCAAAAGAAACGGGAGAATCATCTATAGTTATTCATCTTGATTATCAATCACAAACAACAGAGCATATTCAAGAGCCAATTTCAATTTTCAAAGTTACTAGTAGTATTTCTCCTTCCAGTGAATTAGCTGAAGAACATGAAATTTCTGAGCCCGAAATTGAACCTGTTGTATTGGAACCATCTTCAGGATTTGTTACCCCGACTTCTAGTGATCCTGGTTCACCTAGGGTAAGACATCGCATTACTGAAAATCTTCCTTCTGACCTCATATCTATTGAAGAACTTGTTGGTCCAGACGAAGACGTAACTCTTCCTGAAACCCAAGAAACTTTGAATCTTATGGAGCGTGAATCAATATTCTACAGTCCTTTTAGAACTGAGGCTTGGTATTTATCATTGACAGATTTTTTAGAAAACCTGGGTCTTAGTTATTCACCACCCCGAATTCCTTTTCATCCTACACCAAGAGGTTATTATCCTTCATCAACTATGTCAGGTGAGTCATCTATGTTTTCCCAATCTCCGGAAACATTTTTATACGGTAGTCCTTTTGTTCCTTTGGGGTACCAGTCACTCTCTGGTACTTTCTCAGGAGCAACTCCTCGACCAACTGAATAACTGTTATCATCTGGTACAAATGGAACTAAAACTGAAATGTTGAATGCAAAAATTTTATGATGTCTGGTAATATTCCAAATCCTCAACCTCAAGGTAGTTAGTTACCACCTGGGGGACAACCTCAAGGTAGTCAATTACCACTTGGGGGGCAACCTTAAGGTATTCAATTACCGCCTGGGGGGCAACCTCAAGGTAGTCAGTTACCGCCTGGAGGGCAACCTCAAGGTAATTTTTTACCAGGAAAAACTGTAGGACAATATTATTTACTTGGAGAAAAACCTCAAGGACAGTACATACCTCAAGGTTATCAACCTCAAGGACAATACATACCCCAAGGTCAACCCCAAACTCAGTATATTCCTCAAGGTCCTTATCAACCCCAGATTCAATACATGCCTCAAGGTTATCAACCTCAAGGTCAGTACCCAACTCAAAGTTTCCAACCTCCTTTTGGTCAACCATTATTACAAGGAGTTGGAAATTTACCAGTTAATTATCAACCCTACGTTCAACCTGGTTATGGTCCTTCATATGCACAACCTTCTACGGGTCAATACCCCGGAATGAACATGGTATGGAATACATCTCAAATTCAACAGACTATGCAACCTAATGTGTAGTTACCTAATCAACCTGGATAGCCTATAGTTTCTCGTCCAACCCAGCAACCTATCCAGCCTACTGTTCAAGTCCTTGCACTTGGTTCTTTTCAACAGCCTGGGCCTAGTACCCCTCATACTCTGTCTCAAACTGCTGCAGCTACTGCAACTTCTGTTCAACCTACCACGCCTATTTCTGGAGTATTTGTAGCTTTGGTTTCTTCTATCCCTGCATCAATGCAAATTCCTCAAGTATCTGTGCCACAGTCAGGACCTGCAATTCAGACTACGGTCCAGATGCCTACAGGACAAGCTAGTACTAGTACGATTGTATCTAGTCAACCACATTTTACTTATCAACCATACCAGGGACAGTATCAATATATACAGGCTACACAAAATCCAGTATATCAGTATTAGCCGTACCCTGGGTATATTTATCAAGTACCTCAACAACCCCAGTATGGTCCGGTTAATCCTGGTTACCCAAGAGGTTTCACGATTCCAAATGCACATCCAATTCCAGGCTATCCTGGATATCCTCCTCCTGGCACTGGTTTGATCACACAAGGTTATCAAGACCCTAGCCATCGGTTACCATTCATGGCAACTTTCGATTTACCGGATCTATCGCGCCTTACAAACGATCCCATTTTTTATCTTCCATATTGGCCGCTGATGCCTAAAGTTTCCCAGTGATATTTCGAAGTTTGAAGGTAAGTCAAGAGAGGACCCATCTAATCACGTTATGACTTATCACCTCTGGTGCGCATCCAATTCACTAATCGATGATTCGATTCGATTACGTCTTTTTCAGAGAACTCTCATTGGTCTAGCTGCCAAATGGTACATTGAGTTACCACGCGGTCCTTTTAATAATTTTAATGTGCTAGCTACTGCTTTATTAACCCATTTTCAGTTGCCTGTCAGATACAACAACGACAAAGAATTGTTGACTTCATTAAAACAGTCTATGTCTACGTACATATCTGATCACATTCATGAATGGAGACGTAGAAGGCGTTTAGTGAAAGTCTTTATTCCGGATCAAATTTTGGATGAATGGTTTATTAAATCGTTATTGCCCAAAATTACTGAAGATGTGGGCAAAGGAGGCGTCGTTACATAAGAGAAAGTCATTGCTCAGGCTCAGTACCTTGACCTTGTATATACTTAGTCAGGTACTCTGTATGATAAAATCCCCGATTTACCAAGACTGATCAATTAACTACAACTCCTTCTAGCTCTCATGCCGCTGATGGTGTAATTGGTTCTGTTAGCACTGGTAAAAGTAAGAAGAAGTCTTCCAAGACCACTTCTCCTATTATCACTTTACCTGATTCACCCAAAGGAGATTCTTCCCTAGAAGCTTCCGCCGATATTCATGTTGTAGAGTCATCTACAACCAAATCTAAAACTGGTGGTAAGAAGAAAGGTAAGAATAAAAAGAAAAAATCTTTAAAAGATAAAAACGATACAACTCAACCAACTGACGAAAAGCACAAACCTCGATATCCTTGTCTCATATGTGATGAGGATCATTTTACAAAAAAGTGCCCGCATAGAGCCAAGGTATCAAAATTCGTTAAGGGTTCGCCTATACCTGCTGTCTTGAAGGATCCCTTTCCCACTCAGGATAGTAACATGGTTGGATCTTCCTCCAATACGCTTGAGAATATCTTGATGGTTGCAACACGATCGCAAGATTATGGTTGTAAAAATACTAGTGAAGAAGTAGAAACATCCAATTCTGCATCAACTACATATCCCTCAGTTTCTGATCCATTACAGATCGAGAAACAAAATCCTAACTTAGTAATCAAACCGCCTACTAAAGGTGTACTTCGCAAATCAGCTTTCAATCCACATGCGAGAGCTGCTCAGAATTACAATATTGTTGAAGATTTTGCAATTTCCCCTTCAGCAATGTCGGCTTTGGAAGTATTGCAATCATGCCCAGCCCAAAGAAAATTACTTTTGTCAGCCTTAGGAGCCATAGATCTCCAGGATTCGAACCTCATGATCTTCGATTTAGAGAATTTTACACCCCGCCTACCCCATCAAATGGTTTTTCAGATTCTGGTAACAGTAAAAAACAAACATGTATTTCATATTGTTGTTGATGAAGGGGCTTCTACGTGTATTATGTCGTTAAAATGTTGGAAATCACTTGGTTCTCCGACCATTAACCAATCACAAACTATTCTCAAAGCTTTTGACGGAAGAGGTTTTCAGCCGTATGGTATCTTACAAGATCTACCAATAGAGGTCGAAGGCAAAATGGTTAATCTAAATGTGGAGGTGGTTGATGCCCCTCTGGATTACAACTTTCTCCTGGGTTGCAGTTGGTATTACGCCATGACTATTGTTGTATCATCGATCTTTCATCTCATCATGTTTCCTCATAAAGGAAATATCGTTAAAATAGATCATCTCTCATATTATTCATCCGATCCAGCCTCTACTGATAGCATCCAACATATTGGAAAATCGATTATCCCTTATAAGGATGTCGGAGTAGGTTTTCTTAAATATTCGGCTTTACTAGGAACTTTTTCCCTGCTTGCTCCCAACGTACAACTTCCTATTGCTAATATCAATATGATTAAATCAAGTACTATTTCCTTTGATGATCCTTGGATAGTACCTTCAAAATCAGAATTGGATTCTTTCGATGGCCCGATGCCTTTGAGTCCTTTTGAGTTAGCATATCAAAATGTACAGTCATTTTCTGATACTCCTTCAACTGAGTCTGATCCAGTGAATGTGATCAATCAGGAGTCATTTTCAATATCGAGCTTAGCTTCGAGACCAATTCCGAATCCTGCTCAACAAGTATTCAATACTGATGAACATATTCGTGAATTCTTGTTGGTAGATGAGTTACCATGGGAAGATCTTCATCATAGGTCTTCGTTTTTACCTTATCTTAATCATTTTGAGAATAATTTTTCCTCCATTTTTACCACCGATTATGTCAAAGACCCTCAGAATCCTCTTTCACATTTCGATTCTGAATTGAATTTAGGAAATATTTCTACAACGGTTCCTCTTGACATTTCAGTAAAACCTGGAATTGTTGAAAGCATTCATATAGGTGCTTCTTGTACGACTTATGAAATCTAAGCATATAAAGCCCTATTTTAGGAATTTCGTGACATTTTCGCCTAATCATATGAAGAAATGCCAGGAATCGTTCCGTCGATTGTTTTTCATGAAATTAAAACATACCCAGATGCTAAACCCATTAGACAGAGATTACGTCAGATACATCCACGAAAATTTGCCGCTATCAAAGTAGAAGTTGAAAATTTACTTTGTGCAGGTTTTATTTATCCAATTCCACTCACAGACTGGGTATCTAATATTGTTCTAGTTAATAAAAAACAAGGAACAATACGAGTATGTATCGATTATAGGGATATAAATTGAGCTTGTCCAAAAGACAATTATCCAACCCCTTACATCGATCAAATTATTGACGATTGTGCTGGAAGTGAAATGTTCTCGTTCATGGATGGATTTTGCGGCTACAATCAAATCAACATACTCCCTGTAGATCAACCTAAAACAACTTTCATTTGTCCATGGGGAACTTTTTCTTATCGCAAACTACCTTTTGGCTTTAAGAACGTTGGCGCCACTTTTCAAAGGGCCATGTCTTATGCATTTCACGACATTAAGCACATTGTGTAGCCCTACCTCGATGATTTCCCTACTCATTCTTCACGCAGAGCAGATCATATTACTCATTTACGAGCCATTTTTATACGATGTAAGCATTATAAGATTCGTCTGAATCCTCACAAATGTGTTTTCTACGTACAATCCAGACGATTATTGGGATTTATTGTCTCAAAGGCAGGCATTCGTGTCGATCGATCAAAGGTTGAGGAAACTATAAATTTACCTCCTCCTTCTACTCTTTGCCAACTCGAAAGTTTGCAAGGGAAAGCAAACTTTTTACGTCGATTCATTCCTAACTACGTCGAGTTAACAAAAGGTTTCACTAGGTTGTTGAAACAAAATATTCCTTTCTTTTGGGACGAGGTCGCTGATAGATATTTTGATGCTCTGAAACACACATTGACCCATGCACCGTTACTGCATCCTCCCAACTACAACCAAGATTACTTTTTGTACATCGCCGCTTCCGATTCCACGATAGGGATGGTTTTAGTTCAGGAAGATGAACTTCATGGTGAACATGTGATTTACTATCTTAGTCGAAATTTGCATCCGACTGAAATCAAATATTCGCATGTGGAGAAATTGACCTTAGCAACTGTTCAAGTTGTCCAACATTTTAGTCATTACATACTGTTACGCAAAACAACAGTGATATCTGATTGTAACCCTATGATGTATATCTTGACCAAACAATAGCTAGGGGGTAAATACTCCAAATGGATTGTTATCCTATAGGAGTTTGATTTGGAATTTGAAAAGTCCAAATAAAAGAAATCATTGATATTTGTTGAACTTATGTGTGATTTCCCACGTACTGATACATAAACTGTGGCGGAACAACCAATCGCGAACGAATCCTTGTTTCTTATTAGTACCATTGATCCTTGGTATGGAGATATCATTGTTTATCTTCAGACCCAATCTTTTCGGCCCGAACTTTCACGATCACAACGACATCAAATCCATTTCTAGTCTAAAAAATATCATATTGTTGGCGACACACTATACCGTCATGGTGTAGACTTTGTTTTTCGACGTTGTCTCACTCATGAAGAAGCCGAAAAGGTTTTAAATGACTGTCACTCTAGAGCATGTGGCGGTCATATGTCTGGGTATGCCACAACCCAAAAGATATTGCGCACAGGTTATTTTTTGTCGTCCTTATTTAAAGATTGTATTTATGCGGTCCGAAATTTTCATAATTGTCAAATATTCGATTGAAAAATGCGTGCACCACCTGCTCCTCTTCACCCTATAATTGCTGTCGGTCCTTTTGTAAAATGGGGCATTGACTTCATTATATGTAACCCTCACTCAGCCAAGGGGCACAGGTATATTATTCTAGCAATAGATTATTTTACCAAATGGGTCGAGGCGTTGCCTACATTTGCGGCAGATGGCAAAATTGCAGCTACTTTCGTATTCAATCATGTGATTTCTCGTTTCTGTGTACCCAAAGCGGTAATTACTAATCACGGGAGCCATTTTTGAAATATCATGACGACCGAGCTAACAGACCAACTTGGCCTATGCCATGACAGTTCTACACCATATTATTTGCAGGCTAATGGTTTAGTTGAAGCAATTAATAAAGTCTTAGTCACCATGATCAAACGAATCATTGGAATTCATAAGTCGAATTGGCATACCATGCTCTTTTCAGCACTTTGGGCATATCGAACCTCAGCAAAAACATCAACAAGCTTTACCCCTTTTCAACTAGTTTATGGTTTAGAAGCGGCATTACCCATTGAATGCGAGATATCGTCACTCCAACTAGCCATAGAATTACTACTAGCCACTTCTGAAGAGGAGAAACGTTTCTTATACTTGGCTCAATTAGATGAGAATCGGCGCACCACTACATTAGCTACTGAGACTCATGCGAAAAGAATGAAAGCTCAGTATGATAGGAGTGTTACACCTCGTAATTTTTCAGAAGGAGACCTAGTTTTGATTTATGATTAAGCCAACGATAAACTAAGGGCTGGGAAATTCGAACCCATGTGCCATGGTCCTTATATTGTCAAGAGACAACTTGCAAAAGGGGCCTATGAATTGATTGATTTTGACGGGGTCTCTTTAGGTAAACCCAGAAATGGACTTTATCTGAAGAGATATTACGCTTGATTTTTGTGTGGAGATCTTCTCTGTATATTAGTTACTTTCTAGCTAGTGTGTTATAGATTAGAAACGTGTGCCTAGCTTAAGTGTGCTTTTACTACTATTCCTACTTATCTGGATTACTCTTGATATCGCAGATGTCGACATCCTTTCAAACATATATTGGTTTTGCTGATGGCGCTTGTCGTAGTACACAGAACATCTCTTCCACAGCCTAGGTTATTTATTCACCCACTAATGAGTTAGTATCTATGCATGGGGTAAGCCTCGGTCAAACAACGAACAATATTGCTGAATATAGAGTGCAGTTATTGAATTATTGTCGGAATCCATTTCATTTGGAATTCAGAGTTTGATCGTTAGGTTAGATTCTGAACTCGTTGTATTACAGTTAAACCAAGTATATGCCATTAGAAACCCAGTATTATTAAGATTATTTTTAAGGGTTCGTCTCTTGGAACGAGAGTTCGATTATATTGAATATCAACAAATTCCAAGAAATTTAAACACATTAGCAGATGCAATATCTTCTAGTGTTATAAACAAACATTTGCAATAATAAAGTAATAAATCAACATTCGATAACATGATTGAACATGTAACTGAAAATAATAGTATATCATAGTATAGATGTAGTGTTCAAAAAATAGTACATCTTCTTCGATCATAGGTTCAAAACGCCTTATGATCAGAAAAAAGTGATACAAAAAATGAGTCTATACAGTCAATCATCCACTATCTGTGGTAATGATCATGATAATACACTACTACTCGTGCCACTCTACTCAAAAGTCTCTTGAATGGTCCAGGAACACCAATGACGTATCTCTGTAAACGGAGTGGAATGTCATCTATGGTGGTCTCAGGGATGTCCATAGTTAGCCGCTCCAAATGGTTTTCCAAATCAGTCAGGATCTCTACTGTCTGATCCTATGGTGGTGGTGCTGCTGCAGCTGCATCCCTTTGCCTCCAGTCAAAGGGGCGGAGAGTGGTTGGTCGACGTGGACCCACATATGCATTTGAAATTTTTGTTATCAGTTTTGGATGATTTAAAAACAAAATAAAAATTAGAAATTAGAACATGTCAAAGAGATTTTTTACCTGACTCATCCCACTAAGCTCTTGGAGGAAATGGCATATCTCGGTCGCCACGGAAATCTATGCCCGCATAAGGAAAATCCTCTATCACAAAAAGTTGGTGTTCTAACCAACGAAAATAAGTCGAGGGAAATAAAAAAATCTCCCCACCCTCGCTGTGACGGGCCATTAAAGAAACCCATCGAACTATCTGAGGCTCTTGAGGTCTACCAGCATCAACAGGAATATGTTGCGGGGCTAACAGAGGAATCCTCTCTAAAGAAAAGGTAACCACGATAGATCCATATCCGAAGTTGTTTAACTTCCCGTTTTTTGCTCTAGTTAGTTGGCCTTTGACGTTAGCCAACACTGCCTCACACTAGTTGAATATGGTGCCTCAGAAACAATCTATTGCAATCTGCATCTGAGATCCAGTAGCTACATGCAAAGCTGCACTTCTGCACAACTTGGTAACAGTAAATGCAATCACTTTTAACTCAGGACGGATGATAGTTTTAATATCAATCCATTTGTCTTTAGGATTGGCTTCATCATTACAAAACTCTAATTACAGGCTAGCAACAGATTGGCCACCTGGCCTAGCCCCAAATAGAGAAAGTGGTTTGCCTCTCTTAGACAAACTAGTCAAAAAATATATGTCCTCCAACTCAATTTCGAGACGGTGGCCTCCAATCACGAAACACTGGTCCTGAACGTCCCACTTGTTTACCAACCAAGTGAGAAGATCTACTTGAGCTCTCATGCCACTTATAGCCCAGAATTTGAATAGCCCGCATGCTCTTAAAACTTGCAAAGTATGTTGATGAATCATTGCTGCTTCATCTACCTCCTCATGTTCCCGTTCTCGCAAAATGAGCATTGTAAATATCCTACAATGAGTAAAATGAAGGATTAGAATAATTTTAAAACAAAAATTTTGGTTAATTTAGGAGAAAATTATGTTTTTAAATTCGTTACGGCGCCCCCGCACTTTACGCTCAGAGACAGTGCGACGTAGCTTCACACGAGCTCTGTGTTAAAAATGCGGGGCCCCGACATTTTCCTTTGTGAGAAAATGTCGGGGTCTGTAGGTACCGAGTGTCCTACCTGTGGACCCCCGAGGGTGGATTTTTAAACCAATTTTCTTTCCAAAATTGAAATTTAGACCCTAATTTAAGAAAACGAATGGATAAAAAACAAGGTAAAGAGGATGTGGATTACATGGAGCAGATGGTTTTCGATTTCAACGGTCGGTTTGTCTGGAATTTTCTCCAAAGCGTTTTTTGCCAAAAGCTCTAAAATTTTCACTCCAAACTCAAACGGTAAAAATGAACTTGAAAAACTCATTTTTATAAGTTTTTTCGAATAAATGAAATTTAAATTTTTTTATTTTTCACTTTAAAAAGATGGTTTTTCAAAATATTTTTATTATTGAAACAGGTATGTTTAAGTTTTTGAGCTTTTTGTGCAGAATACCATATTTTTTTCAGGCAAAATGATCATTTTTTGATGAAGAGTATACTTTTATCACTTTTTCGGGCTCTTTAAAATTTACGAAAAAGCGAAACCATGGAGTCCTCTTTTAAGCCCTTTTCAGACTCTCTAAAAATGAAAATATTGCCGAGTACTTGACTATTCGAACTCGTTAAAGGAAATGAACAGTCGTCCTTTCAGTATAAGCTTACCCATTTTCTGGACTGAAATAGACTATTTACGAAAAAGGTATACGTTGACTAATCATGGTCAATAGAGTTCTCTCTCGCATTATTTTATCCTTTTTTGGGCCTGAGAGACTAAATTTAAGAAAAAGTACACCCATGGAGTTTTCTTAAGTTTTTTCTTCTGAATCCCTAAAAATTAAAAACATCGAGTTTCTCCCATACTAGACTCGTTAAAATTTAACAGTAAAGGACCTGTCAATTTCAAACAGGAACAAACCACTCCTTCTTAGGGTTCGATTTTAAACTAAGTTGGACTCATCCAAAGGATGAGTTTATAAACAAACAAATGTTACCCTCCTCAAGCTTGTCAAAAAATAAAGAGGTACTTGCCATAAATGGTGGGGGAAAAGAGAGAAAACAGATTCATTTGTTACACTTTGATTTTTAAAAGCATTACACCACCCTTTAACACAACACTTTTGTCACACTTCTACCTGGGTTGGGAAATCCTTTGCCTATCAGTTAATAAAACCATATTGAATGTCTTCAGCCAGTTTATGGGTATTAGCTTAGGAAAACTATCACCAAACCATCCGCAGTGTCGTTATGTGTTCAAGAGGACAATCAAACAAACCATTCATCTGCAAACATTTGTCTTCATTCGTGTTGACCATCCTTGAGTCAGTCCTTCCAAAAAATTTCTTCAAAACTTGATCTATGGTTTTGTGTCGTGAGCTTGCTTACGACAGATCATTTTCTATCGATGACATCTCATCATCTAGGAATTTGATCTAGAATTCGTCAGTACCTTGGAATCTGTATGCCTTAATGGCAGGTTTCTCGCCTTCAACGAAAGGTTGCATCATTGACCTTCGATTGAACGATTCCATGAAATGTTCAACTTCAGATCACTTATTCACATTTCATGGATTGTACTGAGTACTTTGAGAGCCATTTTCATTATTGGTGGTTTCTCTCACACTTGTTAACAGTTCACATCATTGACTGGTAATCAAGTGGTTTCTACCATGTTCGAATTCAACACATTTAATCGCATGGATAGAATCGTACTAGTTCGGGAAGCATAAATCAAGACCCTGGATCTAGTTTCCACCATCCAGGCTGCGAGGAGTTTTATTATTCATTATGCAATAGACTATTCATTACAAATGGCTGCGGCCATGCTGTGTCTACACTATTGATGTAATGTTAAAATCATTTTTGTATCAGAACAAGTTTAGTTAGTTTTGATCTGAGTATGGGAATGCCTACCTCAGCGATAATATATATATATGTGTGTGTGTGTGTGTGTGTGTGTGTGTTTTGCATTGAATGTTTTTACAGGGTTCCAACTGGGGTGTCCACATGCTAATCCTTGAAATGATAAAGCACATCACTCTTTGAATGCTCTCAGACTTTGCACTTTAGGGGGCAATTTGTTACACTGAAATTTGTCACCATGAAATTTTAGTACTCCCTTAGAAGTCTATAACATCAAAGATCCTAAAGTCAAGCCTTGAAATTAAGAGAAAATCTCATAAAAGTCTTAAAAACACTTGTACCGCACTTTCTCTTAACATTGCCTGCGGTGCCACACTTTTTTGTTCTAAATCATGCGGAGCTAAACGCACTTTTTATTCATTAAAGGCGCGGACCCCTGTAAAAGGTAAAACAAAGGCAGAAAGTAACATTTAGAAGCCCAGCAGTCAAATATGGAAGCTTCTAGAAGCAGTTATCCGATTGAAGGTTCACTCTTATCATGTATGTTCATGGAGCCCAATCCCTTCAAAAGAGAATTCTATCCCTTCCTATGTGGAACCATAACCTCCTCTCTTTTCCTATAAATTGAAGCCATGGTGCAGCTTCAAAGGTTAGAGTTAGTAAGTTATACTTAGAGAATTTTTGAGAAGAAATGATGTAGAGACTCATACTTTCATAGTCAATCATTATATGAGAATGATTACACACCCATGTGCTTTTAGCTGAGAGAGTACAAGGCTTGTCAGAGTAAAGGAAACGCCCGTTCTGGACCCCAGGAAGGCCTGTATGACATCAAGGCAGACACGGTTGTAAGGTTCTTCTTTATTTAAGTTAATACGAATGAATATTGTTTTCTCAATGGGTTATTTAATTAATTATCTCATTTCTTGAATTCCTTTATCATCTTGATAGATGTTTGATTTATGAATTGATTTATTAAACAGGTGCTTTTGATCTTTTCTTGTGTTTGTGATTGCAGATCCTTGACGACGACTTTCTTCAAGCCACTGGAAAGAAGATCAGTGCTGGACTACAAGTAGGTTTCTAAAACCCTGCTATAATTAATTCCATGTCAAACAATATCTAGAGAAAATAGTTTTTATTTGTCCGTTTGTTGCTAGCTGTCCGTAGGACACTTGGGAGGTATGTCTTGTCCGCAAGAACGACTTATCCATCCAACACTTAATGCCCTTGTTACCAAAGAAATAGATGGTTCCTTACCTCACCAAGTTTGTTGCAAGAACATTTACATTGAAAAATACTTGAATGCCCAATCCCACCACCTCCCTAAACAAAAAATTGTTGTCCTCAATACCTTAGCCACAAAGGTTTTTTATATCTCTAATAAAAATATTTTTAATGATGAGAAACCTCATCCTAGGAAAAAATTAAGAAATGACTGTTGTTTCAACACTCATATTAATAGAACTTCACGTGAATTCACAATCTTACCTTGGTCTGAAGTTACCAATGCTTATGCCCACCTCTCTTTCATTCAAGGGGTGATTATTAAAATTTTCTAAATTCTCATTAAAAGGAGTATCAAAGCCATGTTCAAAACTTGCAAATCATTGAATTTTTTTTTAATGATGTAAAAGATAAAATGGACCCTCTCCTACATTAAGGAGTTTATGAGATTCATTGTCATGCAAAGTCTCGTGTAGAATGTCATACATTGACAAATTAGTTGATCCATAAGCGAGACTTAAAATAACATGTTGTTTACATTGGTCATAATCACACTATTAAATTTGTCTTTGCCAAACATTATGGCCATGCCAAACGCCATATTTGCTTCAACCAAATTATAACTTTTAACAAACACAACATTACCCCATCCAACATATTAAATAAGTTGTTGATATTAAAACAATCTTTGTAGTTAGAGATCAAAAATTTGAACATCAAAGAGAAATAAATACACACATATCAAAGATAAAACCAACCATTTGAGAATTGAAACTTCGTGGAGCAACATAAAAGCTATATTATTACTCAAAACATACATCCATAACACCCTTTAGTCTATTGTCTCATCGCATAAATGAACTTCCATGATATTTTGATAGAGATCATGGACTAATGAGGTCAAATAACGCATATCATGTGTTTTTGCAATCAAGAATAGGAGGATCATTCTATCACCCCTACATGAGATAGAATGGTAACAATGTAATTGTCAAAGCAAGGCGAAAAATGGAAGAAACTAATTGAAAGCACATATGAGCCAATACATTATACAAACATGATTTTAATCAATCTCCTAATGTATCCTAACAACCCTCTTTGAAATTGGTCTTGGATAATAAGAAGAATTATGAAACAATGCAAAGAGAAGCAAGGATGCACTATGCTTACTCTGCCTTGGGGACAACTTCCTTCACACCTAACATGGACCAATGATGAAGAAACCTAACTTCTATCACATACTTTTTAAATATGCCTACAACTTGATCCTCTAAGTTAAGGCAATAAGATGACCATGACAGGTTGTTGTATTAAGTGCATGTGCATTTCCTATGTGCTTAACGTGTTGATGTTCTATTAGATACTTGGCAAGCTAGATGGAATTTTGACCATTGCACTACAAAGCAATTGGATGCTCATGTTGGTGACCAAATTAAAAAGGATATACCAAATAAAAGTGTTTCCTTGCTTGTGTGAGTTGCTACACTATACTATGTCTTAAGCAAACAAAGAGAAATGGCAGGATAACTCTTATACGACCATGTAAGAAAACTTGAACCAAGATTGTGGACATAATGTGTAGTATACTTCTAAGCATTAAGGTCCCTAGCCCATTTAGAATACATGAAACAAACCAATGAAGAACCCCCTTAAACACATTGAATTCCAAACCAAACTATGCCTAAAGATGCACTAAAGTAATTGCTTTGTTGTTTTCCATGACTTTCATGCGGATCCTATGTAAAGAAAGAGTATACCAACAACAAAATAAACTTATGAGTGACTATGAAATAAGTATAATAAATTGCCAACTATTTGGCTATATAGAGTGGGATAAGAAAAGGACTTAATTCGAGATTGAAAAGGAATCATGGTTGATTTAGATTCGTGCCTAATAGGCGAAGGAGATTAGGGGTATACTTTGGTTCACAAAGGAAAATCTTTCTTTTGTTTGGAAAACATGACTATGTGGGCATCATAATTCTATTGTCCCAAACATGTTGCCAAAAGTAGACTTCACTTGACCAATCAAGGATTATTATATGTAATAATGAGATATCAACACATTAAACAAGAATTGTTAAATCCTCATCCACTCATTTTTTGTAAACACTTGGGTCAAAGTCGCATATAGAAATTCCTTAATTAAGAAAAATTAGGCCCATCGTCTCACACTAAGGTTGTGATGTTTGCTTAATCCCATGGAGAGATTCTTTGAGTCATTAAACAAGATTAGGGTCAATTTGGGAAAAACTAAGAGGCTCCTCCATATAAGTTTTTTTTTTTTTTCATAGGCACTTTCTTTGTAACATAACCAACCTAGATCCATCTTAACTTTGGATCTACCACGTGTTGAGAGGGATAAAATCTCTTTTCACTCTAAAAGAGGTTTGCATTTCAAGAGATTTAATCGCTCCCGACACCTGTTTGATCTGGAGTTAGATGGATCTAGGATGGTTTAATTACTAATTTAATGTTATTTTTTTTCAAAGAAAGATCGTAACTTTTTATTAAGATGTATAAAAAACTATATAAGTACACGCATTCAAGCATTCCAATACATATAACATCATAGCACAAGAAGGTAAAAAAAAAAACTGGGTTGAGAAAGATGAGAACTTTCAATCCAAAGCAATCCAAAAAAATTACACTGTTCAGTTGGTCATCCTGTCAAAAAACCCCAAAAAGTAGTGTTTTTCCTCATCTATTGATTGTCTATACGAGTATATACCAAAAAGTAGTGTTTTGCCTCCTCATCTATTTGAATTTCTATACAAAGTTTATAATGGCAACATATAATGAAACGGGTCCATAAAGCCATATGGAGTGACATAGTAGCAAAAAACATCAGATCTAACTAATCTAGATATGCAAAGATAACCCTCATATAACAAAAAAACACTGATGCTGGTAATGGTGAACTGGTCCATCTACTAATTTGCTGATCTGCGAATACCCCTGAATTTGTTGAGCACACTCCTTAGATAATGAGTTTGCATCTGCGATGCGTTTATTGATTTAATGTATTATTATTATTATTTGATGTAATTTGATTGAGTCAAAAGGACATTGCATTACAATATCTCTTCCATATTGGGCTAGAGAGGTGCTACTGGGCTAGAGAGCGTCTCTCGACGCGAAAAAATATAATAAAATAAAGAATAAGTCTAAATTATTCATGTGATCATCATTATATTTTTGTGAAATTGCAATTTCCATAATCATAATTATGTTCTTGAAGGTGCTCTCCACCGGAGTATGAAATAAATGTTGCGATGTTTTATCTTGTTAAACATTTTCACTTGGTCAAATTATATGACCATCCTAGATCCATCTTAACTTTAAATCTACCAAGCTCATAGAGGGATAAGCCTCTCATTTGAGGTGCAAACCCTTTTTTGAGTGAAAAGAGATTTATCTAGAGTTAATATGGATCTAGGCTAGTTTAATTATTATTTTTAATTTATTTCATTATGTTTTTTAAAATCTTATTCTATTTTTATTTTTATGTAATTTGAAGGATTTAAAATGTTTTATTTATAATTTTAATTATTATGTATTTTATTTTTCCACATAAAAGCACTCTAGTAAAGATGTTGTAGAGTTTAACATTTTGGCTAGCTAAAAAATAAATTTAAAAAAATATATATGAAATAAAGTAAAAAACATAAATTCTTGAGCCCGTAGTTTTGTTCCCATGGTTTTTTCCCATTCTATTCATGTCTAATGTGGTCAATTTATAGGCCAATAATTAAACCAGCCTATCTTGAATCTACTAGGTACGGAAAGAGATCAAATCTTAAACCTAAAGAGATTTGATCCCTATTCACCTTAGTTGATGTGGAGTTAAGATGAATCTAAACTTGTATATAAAATAATTCAACATACACTACAAGAAAAAAGCACATTGGTGAGGGTCATGCTTGTGATGGACCTTTAAGGTCCGTCGCCAATGTCACATATGGTGACGGTCATTAAAAAACCATCACTGTAAGTGTATATAGTGATGGTCTTTTATGGTCCAACACCAAAGACATTTTCAATGACACTTTTGGTGAGGGTCGTTAAAGGCCCATCACTAATTCTCTCTTTGGTGACACTTCTAGTGACGAACTTTTAATGACCCTCACTAATGCTCTTTTTGTTACTTTTGGTGACGGTCAAAAAATGTCCGTCATCATTGATCACCAAAAACCGTCATTGTAAGTGTATATAGTGATGGTCCTTTATGGTTCGTCACCAAAGACATTTCACTTTTGGTGAGGGTCGTTAAAGGCCCATCACTAATTCTCTTTGGTGACACTTCTAGTGACGAACTTTTAATGACCCTCACCAATGCTCTTTTTGTTACTTTTGGTGACGATCAAAAAATGTCCGTCATTATTGATCATTCCAATGATTTTTTGATGACGCTATGTGCCTGTTAATATATTTTTTATCAAAAGATAATGATTTAATATCATTATTGTGGATAATTTTTTATAATATGTCCAAGGCCATAGTGGTTAGGGTTAGTCAATTTTTTAAGAAGTAATAAGTGTGTATCATTTCCCTCAAGTAATGACTAGTCGAATAGAGATTTCCTATGAGTCAACACATGATTCATATTTATTAAGTTTATTATCTGTAAAATTCCATTTAGATAAAGTTCCACTATTGTGTGTAGGAAATATATTATTTAATACATAATCGAGCTCTGACAATTCTATTAATGAGAAAGACCTAACAGTCCTCAACAATCTGGGCACAGCTTAGATTAATGCTTTAGCACACACTAAAATTTCTTAGCACCCCACATGTCTTGGAACATCTTTGTACCTAGAACATCTTGTGACGACACTGATGCCCAAGAACATGGTGGCATGCGCTAGCACAACATGGAACTCTCCTAACATGTGTTGGCATGCTGCATATAGTCCCTAGCATGCGCTGGAACACCTTGTTTGAACGCATTGACATACATTAGCACTTGGCACACAATGCCACTTGGCATGTATTGGGACCTATTATTAGTGTGCCTAGCATGCCCCTTTTCAAAAAGATAAAGTCCTGACTTATTAACCCTCTTATTGGTTCTTCCATTTGTTTCCTTGTGATGGCAGTGTGGGTGCAGGCATTAAAGAGAGCCTTTCAAACTTGTTGAAAATTGTTTCTAACTCCGGAGGAGTTTGATCTTGTTCCTTATGATTGGTTTCATTCAACAAATTTATGAAATTTTATAAATGAAATGGACATTAAAAGATCCTCTTTAAACAATACCAATCCTTTGTAAACAATATTACAAATCTTTAGAAATCATTCAACTCACTTCAAGCTAATGTTAAGACCCTTCGGAAGTAAATATTTTTACTTTTCAAGCAATGCTTTAAGCCTTCCATAACATAACATTAGAATGAATTTTAAATCAACCTTTTAGACCCTCTCGACAATATATTTTTGAACTCTCAGCTCTTAATAAAATTCTACTAAACTAACATTAAGACCTTCGGAAATATTAAAATTTAGAACCCTTCGGAATCAAAGTTTAAACACCTTCGCAATGGTTCCAGACTTCAAACGTCTTAATAAAAGTCTATTGGAATAAACATCGGTTCCATACCTTTGTGTGATCCCCCATGTAACTCTCAATGCGAATACCGTAGGTTCTCCAGCACCTAAGATCGAATGGCAATCACGTTCAAACGACCCCAGAACTTTATCAACCAAAAGTTATGCGAAATGGGTGGTATTTCACCTGTGACGTGTTGTGTTACGATTGGATCTCATTCCAAATGAATAAAATTGCCCACCATCCAAAAGCGGTGCGACAACAGTGTAAGTGGTTTCTCCAAAACCACTTAACCTCAAAGCTTTGGTTTAAATAGCGCTTAAACACGATTTTTCGCCTTTTCTTCGTTCAACTTCAATTTTGCATAAAAATCTTCTTTCACTGTATAACTCAATAAACAGAGACCTATGATCACTGCCGATATTCAAGTAAAACCCCGAATCTCTTCAAATTCTCGATTCCGATCACAAACAAAGAAAAAGAAAACTTATTTGAATTCTCCCAGTCTTTTATATAGAGGTTAATACACTCAATTTATACACAGAGAACATGAATTTAAATGGATTTTCGAAGGGGATGAACCTCCAGGAAATTTCCAAGTAACACAAATAAATAAACTCTGTAATTTTATTCAAAACAGAGATAAAATTCTCACAATCAATTCTTCTACGGCCAACTCCGAATTCCTCTGTTCCAGAGGTTACATTTTATAGTTTTGTTACAATGCAACCTGTTGAAAATGCAGCAAGATGATGGAGCTTAGTGAAATGAAGTCGCCTTCACTAAGTGGGCCCGCAGGCTATTTTTGGCGCAAAGTCTATTTTTAGACATATGGAGCATGGTCTGGGAGTTTCAGTATGCTATTCTTGGAGTATTGGTCATGTTGGTAAAAATAGATGGACCTCTATTTTTAGATATTTAGGTCGAAGTCTATTTTTAGACTGCCTATCCTAAAAATAGAAAAGTCAAATATTATTTACCTTAATAATATTTGGACTCTAAACTTCAGTTTACTCTCTTGGAGCACTTCAGTTCGAGCTACAGAAGTGGCTCATGCATCTGACAGAGGAATTACGCTATTCCTAAGGGTTTGGTGAGCTCATGTATGGTTGACTTCAGTTAGGACTTCAGTGGCAGAAGTTTGGTGGAGTTGATGAGACAGTTGGTGGAGTTGTGTTCGGTTTAACTTAGTTGAACTAGTTGAGATTAGTTTAACTAGCTAATCAACTAGTAATGAGTGGAGTGGATTAAATATTATTTAATTCACTAATTATTAACTCATTATTCAACTCAAGAACACATCAGTTCACTACAGTGCATGGACAGTTCAGTGGAGACCAGTGAAAGAGGTAGATGAAAGGGTTGAGATAGCTATCAGTTGTGACATTAGTTGTGCATGATATTTGCACCACACTTGGAGGGAATTTCCCATGAGGATTGTGCTGTCAAGCCAAGGAGATTCGAACCTTGGATCTCTCATTAGACCAGCCTTGATTGCGCAATAGAGGCAGGCAATTAGTGGATGAGTTTTGAACCTGTGACTTGTTCAAAACCAAGCTAGTTTGTGTGTAACTACATGAGATAGTAATGAGTACTTGTGAGGAGTATTGTACTATGTATTGTTACATGTTCTCTCCATTATAATATACACAATAGCTGAGGGGTTTTCAGCTATAAGCTTTCCCCATACATACTGTGTAATGTGTGTGATGTTTTGATGATCTTTTTTATCGCATACCGCTTGTTTTATTTCCGCATGTGTGATGATCTGAGTAGAAGAGATTATGTGTTGCATATGAATTCGAATTGATATGTGATCAGGATAATCTCGGTGGATAAATCTTCATTATTCAGCAAATTTCTACACAACCAACCTCCTTCTGAGGATCGAATTATTCTAGTTTAAACAAAACTCCTAATTACAACATATCTTCCTAGATTTCATCAACTAAACCTAAATAAACTGAAACAAATAAAAAAATTTCAACCTCCCCTAAATACTAGTTCAAGCCTATCTATTACAAAATAGATTTTAACAAATTGTTGAGGGATCCAACCCTCGTAGAAAAACTGACTTTCACCCATCAGTAAATGAATTTTTTGAACCTATATAGCCACAACATGTGAACAATCTTTCACATTGCTGACTAAAATCCAATGCCTCTGCATCACCTTGACACATATTGACATACCCTGGCACCCTGCACCGCATCCTTAGCACCTAGCATGTATTGGCATATATTGGCACTATTAATTGGCATGTGATATAATTAGCACACCCTGGAACCCCCAAGCACACTTTGGGAATTATTAACATGCCTTGATATTCCCTAGCATGCCTTACTAATGCTTAGCATACCTTGTCACTCCCTCCTTGGAATGACAACTAACACTGACCATTAACATTAGTCTCTGGCAGTACACGTTCCTTGTATTCATTAACTTCCATGAATTTTTACCCAGTGCTCCCTTAATGTTTTTTCCTAGTACTCCTTAACACTCATCAACATGCATTATCACTCTCTAGCACACCTTAGCACTCTTCAACATTCCCTTCCACTTCATAACATGCATAACACTAGTCCCTGACACATATTGGCGCTTGGAACGTGTTGGCGCTTGGAAAGCCTTAGCATGTATGGAATATGTTGAGATGCCTTGGTATGCTTTAGCATGGTTTAATATTAAATTTATTTGTGATGATCAATTGTTGGAAAGTATATGAGAGGCAACAAAGGAATACTTGGCACTTAGAATGCACTAAGACTTTGCACTTGGCACCTATTGCCACCTAGTGTTAGTGTGTCGAGCATGCCCCTCTTGGAAAAGGTAAATTGATGACTTATTAACCCTCTTATGTCTTCATTTCCTTGTAGTTTAACTTTTTTCTCCCTTTTGTTGTCTTGACAGTCCCTGACACGCATTGACACACCCTTGCACATCTTGGCATGCCTTATCACTTGGCACATCTTAGCATGTTTGACATGTATTCCCACTGTCTAGCACATCAAGGGGGTGAAGAGAGATGTAGTCCTAAAGTAGGTCGAGTATGAGGGCCGAGTAAGGGTTGCTAAAGGGAGGTCACGATCATCCTCCAAGAGCAAGATCATCATGTGAGGGTTCAGAAGAATGTTGCATACCTTAATGGTTGGTTTGCGCTAGGAAGTAGGATGGCATATTGTTGGTTCTCTTCTGGTAGATCAAGCTTAAGAGAGGTTTCTCATGAGAATCTGGGCATGTGATTTCAATGGTGTATTTGTGTGAAGGCCGCATCAAATGCTGAAATTTGCAACAAGAAACAGTGAGATTGGAAACCAGAAAGGACAAAAAAAAATGCACCCACACTGGTGAGGAATTTTGATGCACCAGGAGTGAGGAATGTGGGGCGTCTAATTTATTTTTCCCTTAAATAAATTGGACAATAAATTGTAATTTCATCTCATAACAACTTGTGTCAGTTAATTAACTCATGGTGACCGAGTTAGCTCAAGAAATTCGAGTTGAGGGTCTAATATGAGGCATCTAGAGGGATTCTAATATTTTTGGGGTCCAGTTGAAGTTGATGCTTTATTGGGGTGAAAGTGTAATTAACTCAATTAAATGAGTTAAAATCAGTTTAACTAGTTCTAACTGAGTAATGAGCTAGTGAGAGGTCCAGTAAATTAAATTATATTTAATTCACAATGAGTGATCAATCGGATAACTGATAATTCGCTATTAATAGTTGCATGTATGTCAGTTTCGAGGAATACCCAGTTGAGACAAAGGTTAAAGGGAACATAACTATCAGTTGTATTCAGAGCAAATTTCCCATGTGCAATTATAAAGTCATTGGGATGCCATGATGGATTGCACAATCAAGGAAGACTAATTTTCCTAATTAATAAGGGGTTAATTCCCTAGGAATTGCATGAGCAAGGCAAGCTGAAGTAAGGATGAGAATTGGCTAAGTACTAGACCGATTTTGCCCAGATCAACGGGAGACAATTGACAAAGTGCTGGAGAATCTCATGAGAGATTAAGAATTGTATTATTTCATGATTCCTTGACTTAATACACAATAGAGATAGAGGGGTTTTGATTAGTTGCTTTCCCCAAATACATCATGTTGTTGTGCGATTGATAATTTATTTCTCTTGCTTATATGTGATTGTGCGATCGTGTTTTGTTTCCGTAAATTGTAGGAAGGATTCAATATCTTGTTTTAGAAGATTACAAGATCAGATTGAATCTTGTTGGTTAGATTTTCTACATGGTATCAGAGCAGGAATTTTTTGGGCAGCAATTTTGTAGAGAATATCTAAATATTTTGGTGTAAAATTTTCGAAAGCAAATAGAATATTCAGATTCCTTGCGAAAATCTACCCAAATGGAAAAAAATTAAAAATTAAAAATTAAAAATAAAAATAAAAATAAATAAAATAAAAATAAAAAAATCGGTCAAATCGGAGCTTGGATGAGGGAGATATCATCGATTTAAAATCAACTCTTTTTTAGAAACTTTTTGTAACTTCGGGATAATTACACTATGCGCAAGTCAAAAACCAATATGCACTTGAGGTACCAGATGCATGCAAAGCTTTGAGGAGAAAGGTAGAAGTTAGAGACTTGGTGGCTTAGAGGGAGCATAAATTACCTCTCAACATGCATCCTCATGAGAAGCAGTCTCAGAAGGTTGTGGAGTAGCTGCCACAATTGGAGAAGCAGAGAGGAGACCAAGTGGAAGCGTCCACTCAAGTAGAGACCTCCATGAGGGGGAAATTTCGAGCCAGATGGGAAGAGGGAGCAACCAATATACCTCGAGGTGTAAGGTGGGGTTATTTGTAGACATAATCCCAAGATAAGAAATTTGGGCAAGGTCCATTGAGATGGCGTGTCTCATGGATTGAACCTGGCTACAAGGAGCCCACAGTACATTAGTAGTAAGAAGGATCAATTGGATTGATTTATTCATATGTCAGCAAGACATAAATCAGAGTGACAGATGTCAAATACTGGAGCAAAAATAGAGTTATCAACATTTCAAAGGGCACAGATGCAGATGTCAGTAACAGTGCAGAGAATCTAGTACTAGACATGTGCAGTAGCTAGCAACAGTCAAAAGACATTGATGACAGATGCATTATACTGATTTAGTTGTTCAGAGGCTATTCGGTTTTAGGATTTGCAGGTGCAAACAACACTAGAGAAGTGTAGCATGCAAAACATTCCAAAGGTACTGGATGGGGATAGATTGAATTCCTTTCTTTTTGAGAGGGAGTGTTGAAATTTGCAACAAGAAATAGTGAAATTGGCGACTAGAAAGGACAAAAAAAATGCACGCACACTGGTGAGGAATTTTGATGTACCAGGAGTGAGGAATGTGAGGCATCTAATTTATTTTTCCCTTAAATAAATTAGACAATAAATTGTAATTTTTTCTCATAACAACTTGTGTCAATTAACTAAGTCATGATGATTGAGTTAGCTCAAGAAATTCGATTTAAGGTGATCGAGGTGGATATTGGTGGCCACCCGCCTATTCCACTTGGGCCCTCGCCATTGTCCTATCAGTTTTTTAGTTTCCTTAATTATAGCACAATTTACTATTTTTGTCAGTTTTTCGGGTCCTGAACTTTCGAAGTCATTTTGAGGCCCCAAACAATGTTTTTTGGGCATGAAAGGTTTGGCAATTTCATAGAAATCATATTAGCAATTGTAGCCCTCGGAGAGATCTTTCTAACGAGGTATCATGTGTGTCAAACAAAGATCATATGACCAAGTTACGACCCCGGGAAGTTGGCTGCCCAACTAACCCCAATGGGGCCCATAAACTCTTGGTGTTACATCTCCTCAGGATAGGGTTTTGGTTGTTTAGGGTTTTATCTTATTTTAAATAATAAAAAGGCCCTTGATCCTTATTGTAACACAGTTTAGAGGAACATAACTATCGGTTGTATTTATAGAAAATTTCCCATGTGCAATTATAAAGTCATTGGGATGCCATGATGGATTGCGCAATCAAGGAAGGTTGATTTTCCTAATTAATATGGAGATAATTCCATAGGAATTGCATGAGAAATGTAGCCTAAAGGAAGGCTGAGAATTGGCTAAGTACAAGACCGATTTTTCCTAGATCAGCAAGAGACAATTGGCAGAGTGCTGGAGAATCTCAAGAGAGATTAAGCATTGTGTTGTTTCATGATTCCTTGACTTAATACAAAATAGAGATAGAGGGTTTTGAGCAGTTGATTCCCCAGATACATCTTGTGTTGTGTGATTGATAACTTGTTTCTCTTACTTATATGTGATTGTGCGATTGTGTTTTGTTTTTACAAATTGTAGGAAGGATTCAGTATCTTGTTTTAGTACATGATTACAAGATCATATTGAATCCCGTTGGTTAGATTTTCTACATGAAATAGAAGAGAGGGTTGATACCATCTTGCCTTATGGTGGTTAGTAGGCCGCAAGGTCTGTGATAAATACCAACATAAATGGAGGAGGGCTTGCACTGTAATTTAGAGCCATAACAGAAGTCGACGCAGGCGTAATATTGACTGAGTTAACCCTAGTTTGAGGGTCGACATTGAGATCTGAAGTTCATGTCAAGATTCAGTCAAAGAAATACCCAAAATCTATGGATCCATATGAGCTAGGTCAAGTCTCTTATGGAGGCAAGAGTTGTGTTTTTTCTATGTGTGGATAGGGTTTGTTCTACAACAATTAGAAGTACATAGATATAATGCCCTAGTTAGGACAGTTTCCTAGCATGTTTAGTTCATAAGGTATGACCTTAAGATTGTGACAAATTTGCGTAGAAGAAGATGGGTTGTGACCCTTAGAGCGAGGTTTATTTCTGCAATAAAGACCGCAGATCTGGAAGATGGTTTGCAGATTCAGTATGTGTGGAGACAACAAATCCAAAGGAGGGTGGAACCTGAGCAGAAGATTGAGCATGCAGAAGAAATGTGCCATATGAAGAATGGATTGACATGCAGAGGAGTTGATTTTGGTGGACATTCCATAGAGTGTTAGACAAAGATCTGAAGAAACTTATAAAAAATTAGTAAATAGACTATTAGTGGCTGATTTGTGACCCTAGTTCAGTCATCTACAAATTGTTATAAGTATGATAAGAGGAGTAGTTCATATTTGTTCATAGGTTGGACAACAAAGATAAAATTTTCGATACACAAGAACAATGATCTTGAGAGGTTTCAAACTATTGTTAGGTGGCAGATTTGAAGAGCCCTATATGAAGACAATATTGTGGGCCCTAGATCAGTAAAAAGAATTGACTGTGGTTGGGCAGATTGATGGTAGGCCAAGTACAATTGGAGGGTTGTTAGGTTACTGTCAAAGAAGAGCCCTGACTCTTGTTATGGTGAAGGACAACAAAATTGGTAGAAGGGAAGGTGTATAAGGCCTAAGGATGTGCATACTTTGAAGGACTAAAGTAACAGTCAAGTGGGCCAACCAACTAGCCCTAGTTCACTATATTGTAGAGGATTGATTCAGTGAGAAGAAGGGTAGCCTCCATAGCCCTGGACTTCTCATCTTGGAGCTGTATTATGGCAAAAGAGGGCATACCAAAGAGTTGTTCACAAATGGAATTGTGAACAACTTGTTACCACTCAAACTAGTAGTGGATCTAAAAGGGGTTCCTAAGAGGGCAACTGCTAGGACAAGGGAAACGATGGAGGCTTAGCCCATTGTCACCACAGCTAAGGCTCCTTGCTCTTCACAGAATTTCACTGATGGGTGGAGTCCTGGTAGTTTAGGAAGTCACTTGTAAAGTATAGGTTAATGAATAGGTGGGAAGTGACCCTTAAAACCCTTTCCCTAAGATAAAATAAAGAGTGGGACTTGCTTTCCTTTTAAGCAAGGGAATTATCTTCTAGGGAGAGAGGAGGGGGATTGAAGGGTCGAGGGAGAAGAATAAGACTTATGAAGGAAGTTCTCAATCCCTAAAATCATTTGGGAAATTGGATTCCCAAATGGTCCTTGATGAAAGTCCTTTGACACCAAATGGGACCACACTGGGCCAAGTGGACCGAGCCTAGGTTCGGGGATGGAATTTAGCAACCAATGATGTTCCTATCCTGTACAAGGTGATGGGAAAGGATCAGACAAGTGTTTTTACTTCGATAGGTCAAATTGATCCTACTAGGTTCTATCCTTGGGAACACCTAGGCAAAACTTGATCCTAGAGATAGGGCTTGAGGTATTCGGAGATTCCATTGTCGGAATTGGCCCAAGTTCTGAGGAGAGTGAGGGCACCCAGCAACGCAGCTGCCTCTAGGAGATAAAAATTTTCCTCTAGCTAGATTCCCGGGAAATTGTTGCCCTAGGTGACCTAATGGGGCTAGACCTAAGGAATGTGAAAATTTCTTAATCTAATAAACCCTATTGTATTATCTTTATTTACTTCTCCTACTTGAATTAAGTTACAAGTTAATTTCTGAAATATTCAATAACTTAGCGAAGTAAATAGTAAATACAACTAGCAACCTACACATACAGATAAAATACTGAATAACATGCTCATAGAAAAAGTGACACATGGATTTTCTGGACAACTATCCCCGGAAAAAACCCAATGTGGGAAAACCGGTGCAGCTAGCTCCGGAGGGTTTTCATTATTATGAAAAATCTAAGTACAACAATCCTGGGCACCAAAATTGGTTCACCCAATAGAGAAATAAAAACGACAGTAATACGCTGCTCTGAATCCATTTACATCAGCCTAACTGGCCTGCGTCGGTCTCTCCGCTGCTCAGTAAGGGCCTGCATCACACCTGAAGGGCTTACACTGTCCCTGCGCTGCCCTGACTGGGCCTGCGTCAGCCTTGCGTGGCTCCTGCTGCCCCTACTGGGCTTTGGCTGGACTGCGTGGCTCCTGCTGCCCCTATTGCTCTAGCTAGCTAGAATGTTTAAGCAGAAAAAAACATAGGTAAGAAAGAAGGCACTGGCCAAAGGAAACACATAACAGTCAGAAAAATTGAAGAAATGAAATGAAAATAGATCAATATCCACAAATAACTGAAATAGCTCAATGGGACTAGAGAGTAAAAGCTTTGACAATAGCAATAAGTGCTTATAGAATCAGCTAAGAGAACAGAGGAGAGTAATTCATCAGGTTAAAATGTTGTATAATTGTTGGCATGGGAAAACTGTAGAATTGTTAGAGTAAATCTCTGCAGGTACCATTAGTTGGTGATCATCGATAATCATTTCATTTCATCAAATACCCTGATGAATGGGCCTTACAAGCTATTTGCGTAGACCATCACATTAAAAATCCAATGCCTCCTCGTAAAATCCTCTCCTCGTATAATCGACCACCATTATATATGTTTACACCACATTTGGTTTAGACATTTATTAGGTAGGTAGGGTGCCCCTATCTCCCATCTCCATATATATAGAGTAATTTGGTCACATATTCTTTCTTCTATGATATTGGTTCCTCTCTCTTAAGTCCTATCTCTTGTCCTTCTTCTCTCTCCCTTTCTCTCCTACCTCTCTCTCTCTCTCTCTCTCTACCCTCCAATCCTCTCACTATATCCCTCCCTCTATCCTTCTTTCTGCCCCCCTTCCATATTTGTGTCACTATCTCCCTCACTTACCCTTCTCTACCTCTCTCACTCCTCTCCCTCTCTCTCTCTCTCCATTCCTTCTCTCCCCTCTCCTTCAGTTTATCTCCATCTCTCCCTTGTGACTCCCCTTGTCTCGCCACCTCTATCAATCTATGTCTTTATTATTCCTTCTCATATATATCTAGAGTTAATATATATCATGACATATTGGGACCTACGATTGGGTTAATTCCGCCTTGTTGGCAAGGTTAAAATGGTTAATCTTCGATAGAAAAAATGTAGATCAAATATTTAATCAAAAAGAGGGAACCATACCCTATATTCCAGGCTATGCCTATCAGTCGCTTGGCCTCTTCTTGCTCTCACATGAATGTAGTCTTGCTTGACTGGTACAGAAGAAGGTTTCGCATTATCAACTATTTGTTTGGGACAACTTTTAGTTGTTTCAACACTGCTACATTCTTCAAGCTTATCCTTTAAACCATCTTAGTCTTTTGTACTCTCTTCAACTTTATAGTGCTTTCCATTCCTCTCAATCGCATATGTTTCCTTGGTCTGTTAAGGGACAAGGTTGACAACATTAGGATGTTTTTGCAATAAACAAGGGTATTTCTAGGACACAGTCAGGTGGAGCAAGAGTATAAGAGCCAAATTTCTCATGAATGTGGGACACTCGAACTTAAGATTTTCTGGAGTAGTCATGAGGTGCAGTCTGGTTATTAAGACTTCATCAGATGGCCATTCTCCGGACTTAAATTGTGTGACAACATTGTGGTTGAGTTTGAAACTGGAGATTGAACATACATTTGGTTTGATTGCAATAGACATTTTCATCAATAAATGTAAAGCAATGGCTAACAAATACTATAAATTAATAAATAAAGAAGACATGGCAACAAGCAACAATACTTACAAAATTGTTACATTGAGACACAAAGAATAAGCAACTATTGTGCACAAACAGAGACCAATGAAACTATCATCTTAACCCCTAACCCCTTAAACATTAATTCACAACCCCTAACCCATTTAACCCCTAAACCACAAACCTCTAAACCCCTAACCCATTTAACCCCTAAACCACAAACCTCTAAACCCTTAACCCCTAACCCCTAAACCCTTAACCCCTAACCCATTTAACCCCCTAAACCCCTAGTAAACCCCTAACCCATTTAACCCCCTACACCCTAAACCTATAAACCCTTAACCCCTAACCCCTTAAACCCTAAACCTTTAAACGCTTAACCCTAACCCCTTAAACCCTAATTCCCGACCCCTAACCCATCTAACCCCCTAAAAGCTAACCCCATTAGCCCCTAACTTCTAACCCCTAAAATCCTTAACTACTAAATCCCCTAACCCCCTAAACCTAAACCTATAACCCCTTAACCCCTAACCCATTAAACCCTAATTCCCAACCCCTAACCCATTTAACCCCCTAAACCATAAACCTCTAAATGCATAATATTAACCCCTTAACCTCTAAATGCATAATATTCCCTTAACCCCTAACCCATTTAACAACTAACTCATTATTCCCCTAACCCATAAATGCTCCTAAATCCCCTAACCTCTAAGCCCTCAATCCCTAACCCCTTAACCCCTAAGCCCCCAATCCCTAACCCCTTAACCACTATCTCATTATTCCCCTAACCTCTAACCCCTAAGCCCCTATTCCCCTAAGCCCTAAGCCCCTAATCCTTAATCCCTTAACCACTACCTAATTATTCCCCTAACCCTTATAATAACCCTTAAAACCCGTTGGGATTAGCCATTCCAAACGAGAGCAACAAGTCTAGTTGGGACCTACGATTGGGTTAATTCCCCCTTGTTGGCAAGGTGGAATACCATGAGCAAAACCATGGGTTGCAAAAACCTCTCCTAAATTTACTATTTTATCTCAATTTTATTTTAATAATTAATTAATTAATCTCTTCAAAAACTCTTCTGGATAAATCACATAAATTTTTTAAGGTACACGCCTTTTGAACCACTCATTGTGTGGTTCGCCATCAATGTTTTTAAAATAAATTTATTAGAATGAAATTGAATTGATTTTTGAAGCTTCCTTTCAAATCCATTGTTGACATTACAAAGAATCACAGAGTGCGCTCAACATCCACAAGAAAAACAATGGGTATGATATTAAAATGATATTTGAAGGCATAATATTTAAAATGATGTTTGGAAAAATGGAGGGCTGGAGTATTCATTTTTCTTTTAAATTTTAGACCTCCAATTAAAATAACATTTCTCCCACCCAAAAAATGTGTTTTTGTTATCTCCCGTTGGCTTAGTAAAAAATTCCCTTTTCTTTGGATTGAACCTTATACTTAATGTGGAGCTACTTCAACCATATTTTCCACCTCTCATAGGCACCTCATGTTCCTACTTTGGCACACATGTCTCACTAGGAGCCATATTCAACAAAACTTCCCCCACTTGACGAAGGAACTTAACACAAAATGGACCACTTATTCATAAGGGAGGACAATTGATTCAATAGAATACTAGTGACCACCCACTTGTTACATTGATTCAACATTATTCCACGTCTTGGTAGTTATATTATAATGTTTTAGGTCTCAAACTTCTGGTGCCTTTTTTGGGAATTTCCCTTGCATTTTTGGCATTTGTCATAGGCTAAAGACACATAGTATGGATTGTATTGGTCCAACAAATTTCCTAAATGGAGTTTGCATGCAAACATTATAGCCCCACGAAGTTGATATATCAATTAGCCTCTTTGGGCCCACGTTATTTTTGGCACGCCACTTCCTAGGGCTAGGGTTTTGGATTTTAGAGTTTTTAGATCTTAGGACATCATACTTTATGTTCAAAGGTAGTTTTGACATCTTGTAATGTTTTCTTTGATGAAGAGTAGTTGACAAATCTCTCTTCATAAAGAAGCTAGCTCCATTCTGCTTAGTGTGTATCACTTTGAAATTTATAGTTATTTTCTATTTCATCCATTAATAGAATTTGGATTTTGTTCTACTACTCTAATCTTTGCAATATCTTTTCTATGTTTCCATTTATGTTTTTTCATAATAAAATCCCCTTCAAACCTCAGGTCTATCTATGGAATTTTTTTTAGTAGAAGCTTCTACCTTTGGATGACCATGGGTCCTAATATTTGAATATTGGAGCAAATTGTCAACTTTTTTATGGTTAAGAACATGTGCTTCCTCATAAGATGTCATAGGTTAAAATTTAAAGGGGTAGAGTATGTACACCTTTGTAGAGTTTAGCGGACTCAAGTCCTTTGTCCTACAAACAATAAGATCACAATAAAAGTTCTACAAACAATGAGATCACAATAAGGTAAGATCACAATAAGAGTCCTACAAACAATTAAAGTCTCACTAAGGTCTTAAAAATATATTATTACTACTATATTACAAATATTAGCTCTATTTACCTAGATTAACCTCAATAGCTATTTTTTTAATGAGAAAAAAAATATGCTTAAAAAATATAGAGTAATGCTCTAACATTTTTAAGTAATAAAATATTACAACTTCTTGTATTTATTTTTAATATGACAAAACATATGTCAAAAAATTATAACATTTGAACTTTGGTGGGTGTGTTAACCATTTGAACTTTGGTGGCTTATCAATTGGAGGGAAAGCTAAGGCACGAGCATAGGGTTCCTGGAGATTTGGGGGTTCAGCAGTTTTGGCCATTAAACATTTTTGCGAAAATAAAGCTTTCAGAGATTTTGTGCAGTGATGGTTTCCAGGGACTTTTAAATAGGTAGAGAGGAGGGATTTAGGCCGCCGTAAGTGTGAATTTAGGCATTCTACTGCGCTTCATCGTGTTCTAAACTATCTCCATTTACTGAAATGCGGACACGTTCATCTGAGATTTTGGGGATAGTGATATTATTGTAATAATTTTGACTGGTGTTTTGTTTTGATCTTCTGTTATATTTTGGAACTTAGATTTCCATGTTAGATGTTGGAAGGTCCTTCAAACTGGGGCTGGCATGCCAAAAGCGGCAATGTCACATGACCAACCGGTGAGGTGCTTCAAATTGTGGTTGGAATTCTAGTACCTGTTATTTTTTCTTCTGAATTTTATCCCGAAGTTGTAATATGCTTGCAGGAACCAAGGCTGTATTATATATGGCAAGAACCATTACTGAAGTTTCAGAGTGTGCTTCTAAGTTTTTTTATTTATTAATGCTTCGTATGCAGGTTCTCTGCTCGACATGGAAGGACGATGGCACTGCTATTTTCTCTGTTGGCTGTGATAAGCAATCTAAAATGTGGCCATTGATGACTAGGGGCCAGCCAGTGACTGTGGCTATGCATGATGCACCTATTAAGGAAATTGCATGGATTCCAGCAATGAACTTGCTTGCAACTGGAAGATGTGACAAGACACTTAAGTATGTATATGATCGTTTTCTTTGATTCCGTCTCTCTTTGCTTATTTATGTTATGAGGTTGCTTGTAAATATTAGTGGAGTTGTGACCTTATGAATTTTAAACCCGTTTGAGCACAGTGCCAAAAATTTAATATCTTTTAGGCTTTGAGTGAAATAGAAACTTCTCACCTGGACAATTTTTTTTATAAAATTATATGAAATTATTTTTATAAAATTATATGAGATAAAGGGAAAAAAAAAATGTTAGATTAACCCATGTCCTAGATTAACTACTCAACATTCTTCGCTTACTGCCATAGCCTCGTACCTATGCAAACCTTGTTAGAAACAGAGACACCTTCCTTTTAATTTGGATCAGCATTGTATTCTGAAAATCTTCATATAAATTGTGTTGTCCCTGGTGATAAATTTTAATGCCTGGATCTCCTGCTTGCAGCTATCTATCACTCTCTCCTTTTATTCTATGCACTGCTCCACAGGTACATGACCAAAGGTTGATTGGAACATCGGCAACTTGAAGTTATTTAAGACTGCATCAACCTCTCCTCCAAACTTGAAGCAATTTTTGAAAGCTTCCTCAGCCTTTTACAAGCTTAAGAAAAAACAGATTATTTTCTCCAAGTCACAGAGCTGAGGAATGTCTACCCCCTCATCAGGATACTATATTTTCCATTGAATGATGTCATCTAGCATATTTAGAATATTCTCCAATTCTTCCTTGACAGGCACCATCCTCTTTATACAATCATCAAACTTAGGAGTTTTATCTTTGATGCCCTGAATGCTCCTGTAGAATTATTTCTGAATCGTACTCAGTTCCTCTTGGATCTCAAGTGATTTCCCTTTGAACTCTTTAACTGAGTCTAGTTCACCTTGTTGCTAGAATTCTAGCTCTGTAATTCTTTGCTTAGCAGCACTGAGTTCTAATTGAGCAACATAGACCTTTCTCTTCAGCATGGCAACATTATCACCTGTTGCTTGGGCCATGGTAATACTGGCACCTGCAGTCATCTTTGGATCAGCTGTTATTTCATGAATGAGAACCTCCTCAATGACAATCGCTCTCCCAACCTTATCATTTTTTAAACTCTCCTGCTGACTTTGTTCTTCTTGTATTCATAATTGAATGTTTTCAATACTACTACTGGGTCAGCCATGGTCATGGGGAAAAATTTCTCCTTCTCCATTTCTTCAATCTTGGTTCAACTGGAGACTGAGGAGTGGGGTTTATCTTCGGAGATGATGGAATGCCAAGGTGTTCAATCCTTTTATCTTTCCACATAGCTTATTCCTTCTTCTTTTGGAGTTCCTCATCTATTTTCCTCCGAAGCTCTTCATCTATTTTCCTTTGTTTTTCCTGCTGCTTGATTCTTTGTTCATTTTCCAAAGACAATTGTTTCACCAAGTCATCTTGTTCTACTTTCTTTCTCGGTTCTTCTGCCTCCTTCACTACTTTCTCTTCTTCAATCCTCCTCTTGAGTGTGTCTGCATCTTTCTCCAATGATTCCTTCATCTCCTTTACCTGTTCCAACACCCTTTGGAGCTTTTCAACTTCCTCCTGGAGGTTGACAATAGGTGAAGCATGGTTCTGTTCGGCCTTCTTCTGAGGTCCTTGATTTAGCTTTTCTTTAACCTCAATGGATAAATAAGTATCTTGAATATTCCTCATTAGTATCCCTCTCATGAGTATAAGAACACATCTGGTTGACAGCAACACAATGACTAATAACCAAATCTTTAGGATCATGTTTCTTGAATCTTATCTCTCCAAAATGATATGATTCAATTTCACTGGCCTCTTTCATGGCTTGGTTGGTGCGATCAAATACATAGTATCTAATCCTGATAGGAAACTTAGGCCATATTGACCACTTTTCCCTCTTAAGAGTACTTGTCACTCGATGAGCAAATGTCTAATATAATATTTCCAATAGAACCACTATGTCTAGAGCATATAAAGGTAGTAGATGAGGAGCTCTTGATGCACCATCTCCATTACACCATTACACCATACACCATGGGGCTCACAAGAGGAGAGATGAAAAAAAAACAATACACCATCAATCTACTCTCATAAGAGATGAAAACAATGCACCATCAATCTCCTCTCATGAGAGATTAACATAGTACACCATCAATCTCCTCTGAAGAGATATGAAATTAGTACACCATCAATCTCCTCTTAGGGAGAGATGAGGGAGAGATGAAATTTGAACACCGTCAATATCCTCTCAAGGAGAGATGAAATTTGTACCTCATGATTGCAAGCCTCAGAACCAAATTCCCTGACCACATAGGTCTTATGGTAACTCGATGATGCTATCAAACCAATGCTCCCTCTCAAAGGGATCCTTAGCCATTCTAGGCTTCTTACATAATCGTCAACCTACTAAAAAGAAGAAAGGTAGCCATGGTGGATTTCAATACTTCTTTTATTAGTAACATCTAGCTATTCGTCCAGCTTTAACCAAAGATTTGAACAAAAGCGAACACCAACAACCTATAAATGCTATTTATTTGCTCAACAACATATTCTTGCAACTATTTCTTCATCAAGGAAGTAGCCATGGGTTCACAATCCATCATGCCACATTCTCAACAAGTATTTTATCATGCTCACGTAACACTTTCAATCAACTCCCTCTTACACTAAAGAGGTTCTCATCCTTTGTGAGAAATATATCATCAACACAGAGAGAATTTCACAAATTCGTCTTTAGTAGATCAACTTATTCCTTCAGGACTTCACCCTCATCAAAACGAAAAGTAGTACATGGTGAGCCCTTGGGGGGAGGTGGGGTGAGAATGGGGGGATTGTCAGCACGGAGAGAGAAAGAAAGAAGAGCATGGTCAGCTAAGGGGATGGGGGAAACAAAAAAGTGATGAATGAAGGGGAGGAGGTTCTGGCTATAGAGGACATAATCAACAACACTTGCTCCTCTACCATGAGGCCTAAATGTGAAAAAAGTAGGATTTTGGAAAACACGAGAGGCCATTAAGAATCCATAGCTCCTAAAATCCGTCCAAGTATAAAAGATGTCGACCATAGGCGGTAAGGGGCCCCAACGCATCATCAGACATCCTGCGAAATCCCACTGACTCTTGATCGATCTCTTGGATGCAGAACACGTCCTCAAACTGATTGTGAAGAGGGATCTGGAGGGCTCTAGTGCGAGAGTTGAAGTCACCTAGAAGAATAACCTCCCCAATTGCTGAATACTGGGCTATGTCGACATACAAATCAACAAAGGGGTCCCCGTTAGGTCCATTATGAATGGCATATGATGAAGAAGCAGGAGGGAAGTAACAAACAACAATGTAAATGTCCCTGGGGAGAGGAGATACCCCTCGAACCCATAGTATTAAAAACCGGAACTGGTGACTGGACCGGTGGACCTAATGAACCAGTAATCGGACCGGAACCAATCTAACCGGTACTGGTCAGGTCTAAATGAACTAGTTTTTAAAAAAATACATTAAATAATTATTTTTTAATAAAAGAAACTATTTTAAAGATTTGCAACCATGATTCCAAGCCAATAGAGACAAAATATGCAAATTTTTCTCATTTATATATCATGTAAAGGTGGATATATCAAAATGGCATTATGGCACCAAGTGAAATACATATCATTGAAAAAATACATAAGCAACGAGGCTCCAAATGACCCATAAAGTCCAAAAACAATGCTACAAGCTATGAGCATTGAGGCCATTGGCCTACATAGTACAGTGACAATCTACTACAAATCTACATATATGATATTACTAAATTATAATTAATGATCAACATTATCACTTGAAAGTTGAAACTTCTAATCATGATCAAAGTTCAAACTTAGTTGGTTGAACTTGAGTCTCCCGACTCTCGACTACCAAACTTTGCAACTGCTCCAGTCACAAACTTCTCTATTGGTTCAGTGACTTGAGTCTCAAAATTTTGAAGGTATTCTGCCCTAATATGCCCTATTACTTCATTTGGTGCTCTACATGGCTTTACATGGCCTCCTATCCCAGCCAAGTGTTGCTTGAACCTTTAAATACCCCCTCCTGCAATAGATTTTTGGAAATATTTGCAAATCATTTTGCTATCAATCATATCACAATGAGCCCATGCAGTATCCTCGCCTTTTGGAGGCATGATGGCTACTACTTAGCTCAAGCAGCAAGCCTCAAAATCTATGTTGTTCCACTACTCCAGCAAAAACTCAACACTCTCCAAGCTCTCAATCAAACACACAAAATCTCCAAATGAGATGGTGTGAGACAAATGAGAAGTTGCCCCTGCTTATAAAGGATTGGAGAGGGTCTCCAAGATAGCTCCAACTCCAACTCCAAGCGTCCAAGATCACTGCTCCAACAAACACTCAACACTCTCCAAGCTCTCAATCAAACTCACAAACTGCAAATGAGATAGTGTGAGACAAAGGAGAGGCTGCCCCTGCTTATAAAGGATTGGGGAGGGTGTTTTTGGAGGGAAACAACCCTCCCCTTCCCTCCAAATCAGCCCTAAACATCCTTGTTGGCCGTCCGTGGGTCCCTACAGCAACTTAGGTGCTAACCGATCGGTTAAGGATGGAATCGGCCAATCAACACCAGTTAACCGGATTTTCAGGCTATATGTAGTTGTTGACCGGGTTTTTCAACCAGTTTGGATTGGCTAATGGTTTGACTGGTTTCCGGTTTGAACCGACCAGTTTTTAACACTATGCTCGAACCCAAACCCACATTAACCTCGCAAACTCATCCGCAACCAACAAAGAAATCCTGCTATGAAAGGAATCTCTGTTGAAGCAATCAACTCCCCCAGAACCTTTGATACCACCAGAAGCCCTCGTCTCCTGCCTACAAGTTGAGAACTTATGGCAACCTGTAATGTCTGGGAGAGGTCGAACATGGCTCTCATGCGTCTCGGTGATGAATAAGATATCTAACAGTCGAAGAGAATCATATAATAGACCTGGCGATGCCCAAAATAACCCATTCCCATTCCAACAATTAACGGAAATGGATGCCCCTCGTTACCTCCCCCAACAAGCCAGTCATTTGGAGGACCTATAACGGGGCTTCCATCCAGGTGGAAAAGTGTCCCGAATCACTGCTTTGAGATTCCTGATAACTGCCCATTTCCCTGCTTGACATGCTGCTGTAACCAACTCCCTAGAGCGTTTGAGCTCAGCAACCTGTGTTTTAGTGAGATCTTCATCAAGGAAGATCTTACTAGGAAGTGAGAATAGCTTTCTCTTAGCTCTAAGAGCCCGAAGGCGATCAATCGCCGACCTGAACTGGAGAAAGAGAGTGGAATCGTACCCGAGCCAAGCTCTATCAAGGGTCACGTCCTGAAGATCTAGTTTTTCATTGAGGAACAAGGTCCCAACCACCATGGGGTCTGAGGATGTGAGACGCAAAGGAAGCCCTCTCACTTTGAGGTTCAATTCTCGCGCTTCTCTAGTGTGTTCTTCCATGATTTTAGATTGTACCACCTCCTCAACTGCGGCTAGAGGGGGAGTGAGGGGGGTATCCCTCCCTCTAGAAACCTGTGCCCATGAGCTTATGTGTGTTTCTGTTTCTTGTTTAAAGGCCACTTGCTGAGCTTTGATATCCTCCTGTTTGTTTTTCAGATCGACAAGTTCAGCGTGTAGATTGCCATCAGAGGGGTGGTGGTGAACTGCTTGCTGCTTGTTTGTAGAAATTATATAACTGATATGTTATACATCCGAGATTCTCGTGATCACACACTATTTGACTTCATGCACAATACAAAATCTCTTCTACCATTGATCATTAATTGTGGAAATAAAATCAATTGCATGCACACATTAAAACCATAAAAATTCACACATATGAACACAGTAATTTATGGGAAAGCTTAAAGCTGAAAACCCCCAACTATTTGTATATTGTATGTCATAGAGATCATGTAACAATCATCATACAAAGCTCCTCACAAGTTGTCAGTACAATCTCCAATTGCTACACACGAATCAGGCCCGATCTTGCAAATCCATGCACCGATCTTTGCTAGCCCTTAGCCTGCCTCTACTGCGCAATCCCTGCTGAAGAATGGCTCTAGATGAGTTCGAATTGCCCTAGCCTTGCTCACGCAATCTTCATAGGAATCTCCAACAACAGTGTGTTGCAAATCATGCAACAGTATAGTCACAACTGATAGTCACACTGCTCTTTCACCTACCTCTTCACTGGTCTCCACTGAAACTGTCCATGCACTGTAGTTAACTGATGTATTCTTCAGTTGATTAATGAGTAATTAATTAGTGAATTAATTATTAATTAATTCACACCACTCGCACTAGTGTATCAATTAGTTAGACTAGATACAACTAGCTCAACTAAGTTTAACTAAGTTAAACTGAACACAACTCCACCAACTACCTCAATAACTCCACCAAACTCTGTCACATGAGTTCTAACTGTAATATCCATGCAATAAATCCAGTAAACCCTCGAGAATAGCGTAATTCCTTCTGTCAGCTACTGTGCCACATCTGTGCACTTAACTGAAGTGCTCCAAGAGAATAAGATAATGTTTAGAGTCCAAATATTATTAAGAGCTAATAATATTCGACATATCTATTTTTAGATTGGCAATCTAAAAATAGATTATGCCCAATATGTCTAAAAATAGAAGTCCATCTATTTTTCCAACTTGACCAACCATCCACAAATAGCATCCCGCAACTCATAGAATATGATCGACATGTCTAAAAATAGACATAGTCTAAAAACAGACTTTGCGACAAAAATCACCTGTGTGGGCCCCACCTAGTTTAGGTGATCACTTTCCGACTAGGATCAGGAATTATGTTTCAGGATGCCTTCTTCATTGTTTTTTGTTGTAATATTCAACATTGTTGTCCCTCAACAACTGCTTTAGTGAACCATTCTCGCCTTCCATTACAACTACTCTGTTCCTGAGTTCATCGACCTCTCTTATTAGTGCCTGGTTAGAGGATTCAAGGGTTTCCAATCTCCTAAATAGTTCTTGAAAATCTCTGTTGTCGCGTCGAAATCCATAATCGGGCAAGGGTGACGGTTCCGACAAGCTGTGAAAGAAGTCTTTGACACCTATGTCTATGTCGGTAGGAGGTCCTGACGGCATCATCAACTGCAGTTAATCCTGAGAAAGAAGCATAGAATCTTCTGAGAGCCGGTGTTGTGAATTATTGTGGAAGCCCAATTGCAGGCACCCCAAAAATTTTCAACTTCTCTGTGCTAAACTTGGCCGCAAGTGGATCAAGATGTGGCCTGCACGAGAATTCGTTGAATAGGAAGGAAGGCCAAATCCAATATCCAGTACTACTTTTGTAGAGCAGAAAATGGAGCAAATAATACGATCTTATCGGGAGCTATAAGCATCCATATTCGCCACAGTGCAGATATCAAAGTGACGTCCTGACTTTCATCTTCAACAACGTCTCTTGCTTTCCACTAGCTTCCACCTAGTAAAAATGGGCAT
The DNA here is from genome assembly GCA_034641835.2 of Pinus albicaulis. Classification (NCBI taxonomy): domain Eukaryota; kingdom Viridiplantae; phylum Streptophyta; class Pinopsida; order Pinales; family Pinaceae; genus Pinus; species Pinus albicaulis. Next base: position 978,424,881 of record CM076577.1, on the reverse strand, counting down.
CAATTCACCTTTCAAAATATCTACTTTAATGGCTTGTTCTCACCATAATGTTGTGTGCAATGGGGCCTCAAACAAACAAAGTAACACTCAAACAACTTCAAGATTTGGGTTGATTTCTGAATGTACTAATGTTTTCCACATGTTTATACAACAGGGAGAGTTGACAACACACCATGTTGTACAAGTTCATAAATCATGAACAAATCCAAAACAAGCACTGCCTTTCTTCACATGGGAAACTCATAAACCAAAATTCCTGCACCACACAGAGGCGTACAATTCTATGATAGAAATCCTCATCCTTCTCATATGCCATAGGAGAAAGTGAACCACTCATCCTATGCATATCTCATCACTCGTAGGGGAAGGTGAACCACTCACCCTACATACATGTGTCCGCAATCGTAGGGGAAGGTGAACCCCTCACCCTACACACATGTCAACCACCATGGGGTATCACAGGGGAAGGTGAATCAGTCACCCTATGGTCGCTCATGGCTCAATACGTACATCAAGCCCCCAGGAGCTCCCAGAGCTCAATCTTCAATCAAGGATCACTTCATGTAGGGAATAGTGCCAGACTGCTTTATGAAAACCAAGACTAGTTCTTGATGATTGCATTGATTACTGGTACGTCAATAGGAGCCTCATTTCTCCACCCAACAGCATATAGATGAATATATGAAGGCACACAACTTACTAACAAGCTTCAACAGACATATTGAATTACAACTCGACATTCGAGCAACAGATATCGTAGCAGCACTAAGCAATCCTTGGACTTCTGCATTTTAGGATTCCAAATCTTGGTAAAGAAAATACTTAACTGCTCTTACTCCCTCTTACTCAGGGAGACCATAATCCTAAGCTTGTCTTCCCATAGATGATTCTACAATATTTCATATGATTAGATTTTCCCCCAAAGTATCCATCTAGCAATTTGCTTAGCATGAGATCCATTTAAATTTGAAGATAATTTATTAATGCAATCGAGCATGGTATGATTCTGGAAGTGCACTTAGAAAAATAGAAATGTCTTTTGCTATACTTGCGGGGAGGGATAAGACATACCTTTACTCAAAATGTAATCATTAGTATCTTATTTATTTTCTTTAAATCCCGAATGTAGCTTTAAAAGAGCTTCATCATCAGTAACCAACAATTCATGAGAGGATCATATCATGGACCTATCCTTGTAGTAAATCAAGGAATCTTCCAATCTTACTCCAAAGTCTGGGCTTTTGCTTTTATTCCAATCTGGCTGATCTATATTCTTTATGTTGTCTTTAACACAACGACTCAATTAATTATCTGGGCTATACTATAGCTATACCAACATCTGAGTACTGTATTGAATATAAGGATTCAGTATAAGGTCTGCATCTTGTTAATCTTATATGGTAAAACATCCTTGGACTTGTCACCGTCAGACAAGTTTTAGTATGAATATTCTCAGCAAGAAATATTTTCAATGAGGCATGGTATGCTGATTACAACTATAGTATATACCTCATCTAGTGAAGGGTCTCGGTGAGCTGATTCATACATACCCCTATTTTAGTTATCATTCTGGGTATGTTTAACCTTGTTAAAGTTTGTATTTAGACCTTCGTTAAGCCTATGGTTAGGGCTTGTCTTTAGTAAAGAAGTTAGGGTATGCAAAATCCTTAACAAAGGCTTTGTATTGTGTCTTTTACCATGGTTGAGTAGCAAGCCTATGCATCACTACAATATTGGATTGCAGATGAAATTGTCATCAACATTTAAAGAAAACAACCTACAATAATGTAAGACATTTCATCTTGGAACAAGTAGTTTTTCCAGCAAAGGTATTCATCGTTAGTCCAATACTAGAGGTGACGTTGTGATTTATGTGATGTGATAGTGGTGTAACTTGAAGATATGGTTTTTTCATACAATCTGGCTGATCTGTATTATTTATGTTGTCTTTAACACAATGATTCAATTAATTATCCGGGCTATACTATAGCTGTACCAACATCTGAGTATTGTATTGAATATAAGGATTCAGTATAAAATTTGCATCCTGTTAATCTTATATAGTAAAACATCCTTGGACTTGTCACCATCAGACAAGTTTTAGTATGAAGATTCTCAGCAAGACATATTTTAAATGAGGCATGGTATGCTGATTTCAAATATAGTATATACCTCATCTCGTGAAGGGTCTTGGTGAGCTGATTCATACGTACCCTTATTTTAGTTATCATACCTTAACCTATAACCATAACTTCAACATATTGTATTTCTTTCGATTCAGTCAAACTATGAACAATATCAGTTGAATAGATTCTGATCTCCTGTAGCATTTCGATAAAATATCCTTGGTACATCTCAAAATATCCTCAGATGTCATACTGTAACTTAGGATGGCACATATTACGATAATTAAATCACCTGTAAATTTAGTAATATGTAGAGTAGCTCTTGGACTACTTAGATCAAGATCATCAACCAATTGATGTAGTCCTTTTAAATCTCATCATCTGACAACTTACCTTAGCCAAGAATAAAATAAGTTACCTCTTTATTGAAATCCTAGTTAGAAAGCCTTAGAACAGTGCCATAACATGTCTTCTTAGATTCGTCAGAGATATTATTTGGATACGAGTCTCAGCTCAACTTGGATAGGTGACACAACACTCATTAACAGAGATCTTAACAAAGAACTGTACCGGATAATAGAGGAGGGTCTGGAAAATTTCTAATACCCTCTTCAAGGACATCTTCACTGAGACACAAAAATCCTTTCTTTGCTGAGGTTTGATCAAACCAAGGCACCAGCTCCCTCTTGGTCAGATGATCCTTCTCACTGCATAAGATATGGAATTGTACAGAGGATCTCGGTCTCTATATCTTAGGTCTGCACTGTATAAAAAATTATAGGTTTATACCAACTCAGCTCCATGTGCAATATGTTGTAATAGGATTGTTCTCATTGTATGATTTCACACAGGAATGAATCCTCTGAGAATCTTTCAACGCATGCTCTCGGCCTTATTACCAATCAACACATTCAGGACCTTTTCTTCAAGGAGCAGCAATAAGATCGGCCTATACAACCACCCTTGATAGGTTGGTTTCTTTAGAAGATAGGGATAGGATATATATATGAGACCAGGTCATAGCTACTCAACTTTTCTACCACATAAATGTATTAGCAGTGGCTTCTTCTTCTAACTGTTCTTCATGAATGAGCACTTCAAGAGTGCTATATCCCTTGTCCAAGACGCCAAATTCAAAAGGAGTTGCATTTTCTTTTACTGATAGATCAAAAACTTTCAAAAGGTTACAATTCTGATATTCCTGTTATGTCCTTCTTGCTTTAGAATCTTTCTTGAGATAGGACTTTGATTGGCTCAAAAAAATGCTCACTGATCAGGGCGTTCAGTTATTCCGGAAGTAGCTTTGTATAGTCTCAAGAAATCACCCTCGTTAAACACTTCAGAGAGGCTGATCTGTGGTCCTTGGTAGCTTCATCACTTTCTGCTTTCAAGGTTTTTCATTTCTATTATTGCAATTACCTCATAGAAATGTCATAGGACCCCACAATATAGGGCACAGTTCTTCAACAGATAGGGACAACATACATATCAATATCTTCATAGGATCAGCATCACTTTATTTCTAAAATGATATCTCAACCAAACCTTAAATGTAAGAGATAAAAATTTGAAATGAAGGACCGAAAAAGTAATCAAACCTTTGTTCGAAGGAAGACCGAGTGGTGTTTAAATCATCATCAACAGATCCATTTCAACAGTACAGAACACTAGTTGAAATGGTGCTTCAACTACAACTGGTTGGAGAGGACTTGTTGCTAACTTCTATTGTCCTATGAAAAAATTGCATGGCTAGCATTCTTTGACAAATCTGCGCACATTTGTTAATATAGTTGGCCAATCGTAGCCACCCCTAAGGATCTTATGTACAATTTTCTTTGCTATGTGATGTTCTCTCTCAAAACCAGATGGATCTCATTGGTCAAGCTTGTTTCTTCATTCAGGCTAACAGATCCAAAACAAAACCATTATGATTTATCCATCCCAAAACTTGCTCTATGAAGCAGTATCTTGAATCTTTTAACCTCAAGGACCTTTTCTTGTGCTCGGGAAGGTGTCTGGGTCTAGTCACATTCTTAAGGTAGTAGATGATCTCTGTATTCCAGTTGATGTAACTGCATTAACCAAGTTGATTCCAAGAGCTTCTTCATTGCCCTTGGTCAAAAGCTTTGTTAATCTCTGACCATTGCTATTTTTTATGGGTCTTATCTCTAAATCATATTCTTGAATATTAGCAACCCACTTACCCCTTGATCCCAAGCAAACATGTTGTGACAAGATATCCTTCACTATTGGATGAGGAAAAAATGCTATAATCTTTGAAAACCCAATGTAGGTTCTAAAATGCTTTAGTGGTTTTACCAAAGCATAGGCCTGCTTCTCCATGTTGGCATAGTTCAATTTTGCATCCCTTAGCATTTTACTCACAAACGTAATTGGCAGTTCATTTCCCTGTTCATTCTTTTGAAGAAAAACTCATGCAATAGTATAATTAGAAGAAAAAGGAAAAACAAGAAAATATTTTTCAAAGTTAGGGCTCACCAAAACTGTAGAATTGACTATAACATCTTTGACATATGGAATTTTGTATGGCTTGCATCATCCCATATAAAAACTGCATCTTTCTTTATCAACTCTTTAAGGGGTTTTGTGATGTTTGCTACATTCGGAATGAATCTTCAGATGAAGTTTACTTTGCCAAAGAAAAACTGCAACTCTTTCTAATTTCTTGTCATGTCTTTTAACGTCCTTGTATATTTTGATCAAAGACCCAATCTTCTCATTCTCTTTCGAAGTGATTACTTTTCCAATCTTGATCAAGATTGGATTTGTCTCTATCCCTACATTGGTATCTTCATACTCATTTGTTTGTATTGTCTCAATTCTACCTGTAAACGCATTTTCTCTGTTGAAGCTTGCTCAAGATTGGATTTTTCCCTATCCCTACATTGGCATCTTCATACTCATTTGGTTTTATTTTCTCAATTCTACCTGTGAACATGTTGTCTCTATTGAAGCTTGCTTCCAAAGGAACCATACCTGAAGGGATTTTGTTGGTTGGTCATTGTTCTATTGAATCATCTTCCCTCATGTCAGTCTCATACATTTCAAATTCTTTTGTGTTGTCGAGGAACACAACTATTTCTGCATGACCTTAAAAAACTTACCAATGCTTGATGTTGTCTGGAATTGAAGGTGTGCAAATCGTCTCAATTCGGCCACCTTGGTCTAGCTTTGGACAAGGTTGAATAAGGTGGTTGAAACTACTAAAGCATCGGCTTTTTCAGTCATGGCCTTGGGCACCACTTCTAATCCCAAGATATCAAATTGCTCTATGGCAATTGGTACTGCTTGTCCATATCTTTTCAACCTTTCATTTTTCCAAGCATGCAACCCTTTCACTTGGCATACAATGAGGTCAAAACCACCTATTACTTCTAAAATTTTATTTCCTAGATCTCTAGATGTAGTTATACCAAGAAAAAGTGCCTCATACTTGGCAATGTTTTTAGTAGCTTCGATTTCCAATCTATAGCTAAATAAATCAATACCTTATCAAGAGAGGTTAGGATTATCCTTGCCCCATTACCTTGTTTTGAAATTTCAAAATCGAAGTTCATCTTCCAAATTCTTCCCACGTTTTTCCTTGGTCCTAGCTCTGCTGCAAGTACAATGTATGATCCCATGCTTTCCTCCCAACAAGTGAAATAGTTCTCAAGTTTCCTTGGGCTTCAACATGGTTTTCACTGAAAGGTTATTTGTACAATATAATTGTCTCAACAAAAGGATTTAGGATGGTAGTATATGAGAAATTCATTTGTATGTGTCCATATTTGATGCCCATTTGCGTGACAACAACATTCCCTTGTTGCATGAATGTCCAACACTACTATGTTTATAATGATGAAGACATTAGGGTAAGCTGTTGGATGGACTTGGAGGTTCTTGATCAAACCCACTGAAGGAATCTCTCGGGAATCAAATTCACATACATTTTGATAGGTTCTTGAAGTCTTCAAATCCATTTTCTTTGGAAATTCAAGTGCCATTACATTCATGGTGTCTTCAGAGTCTAGCTTACAGTTGTGTAAAATCCAAACTGTTACCACCAATTAAATGAAGAAGGGCTCATGCAAAGGGTTCATATTTTATCTTCAATAGGTTGACGCAAGGATAATATAAGGATCCTCTTTCCCATATAATTTCGATCTTTGAGATTTTGTAACTTCAAATCATAATGTCTATCCAATTTGTTTCTTGCATGTTGGAAACTTCACAAGTTCAACCAAAGGCATTGGAACGTTCACAATTGTTGTCTAGCATGAAATACCATAATCTAAACTTTTCAAAGTTGATGTTTCTGTAGTACTCTGAATTCTCTTAGGAACTTCACTTTGAATTTTCTCAGGAGGAGGAGATGGTTCTTCTTGACCTTAATTGGATGTGCCCTTTTTCCTCCTGCTATAAAATTATAAATCATGGATTCCCTATACCCTCACAGTCCTTATGAAGAGATATAATGCTGCTACATATTCTAGTGTCACAGAGATGGGCCTTATATCATCATAATAAATTTTGTCACGAAGTAGCATCCCTCAGGTTTTCGCACAGGATGCCACTAAACTCTGATTCTTGATGATTCAAAAAGTTTTGTATGTCTTTGTATGGTTTAGATCACAAATATACATGTTCTACTTGTCATAGAGATGCTCAGAATTTTCACAAATGTAAATTCTGTCATTAAGTGCAGCTTCAGACTTGGAATTGATTAGAATCTTGGCTTTTATTCACAGTGATGATTTTGGTCCCTTCTATAGACTATGTACCTTAGTCTTTTGGTCCTGTAGCATAGAGTAGATCGCAGAATTTTGATTCATTTTGCACAAAGGTATAGAGATGTTCAGTCCTTTATGTCACAGATAAGACTTGTTTTGCATGTCTTTAAGTTCATCACTTGTACATTTAAATGCCGCATAGATGATCCACATGGTTTTGGTTTCTTTTAACTTCAGATCATAGTACACTTCTATCCTTCATCTCACAGTGCCATAGATTTGCATTGATTGCGAAGATGATGGTCTTTTTAGAGGTCAAAGATGGATAGTCTCCCAAATGAGTCGAGCTGCCTTATATAGTGTTAGATAGACCTTGTATCGTTTCATGTTGGTGTCATCATTGATGCCTTGAATCTTCAAATATTTGTTGCTATAGTAAGCTTCAGATACCTCATAGAAGTGTCAGAGAACCTTTTTGTATTGATCGAAGAACAGTACCTTAGATATTCGTTTTTTCCCAAACAAACTTGCTTCAATCATTATGGCAATTTTGGACTTGTTCATACTCTCAAACTAGCCTTTGAACTCAGCAGTAATAGATGTCAGCTACAGTATTTTGGTTACTCAAACTACACAAATATCATGAATACACTTGGTCTTTTGATTCAGAAAGGAGCGCACAGTCATGCTCAGATTGCCACTGAAAGTATTGTCACAATAGGTTGTCTTCTTTTAACTTATTTCATATAAGCCATTTGCTTTTTCTTTGAGTACTTTGTAGATTATAAAGATAATGAATTGTATGCTTATCATAGGAGAAGGTGCCTTTAAAATTCACATTAGTACAGGAAACTTACTTCATAAATCAACCTAGAGACTCAAATATGTGTACCTATGCCAAATATTTTGTCGACAACAGAGATATGAATTTCATCCTTGATTTACAGAGATAATGCCATAGAGTCTTTGCATGTATTATAGGTCTCTTTTTCTAGCCCTTAAGTATTTCAATCCTTCCTTTATTGATGAGCTCGGTTCACAGGAATATTGATGTCTTTCTTCAACTTGAATCACAGAGGTACTGTGCCTCTTTCAATTCGTATTTTAAGGAAAGGATGTCATAGAATTTGTATGATACTTTGCTTAAGGTGCCACAGGGATAAGCAAATAAGCCAACAAACTGTTATCTTCAATCTGCCTTTCCTTCAACCTAGCTCCGATACCATGTCGAGAAATCAAGATGCTTGTAGATTAGGGTAGTTTTCTCTTAACTTGATAATTAATTATGAATGTTTGTTGGCTTCTTGTTACTTATGTTATCTTAGCTAGCTCATGAAAATGTTTGAAGGAATGCCTGAATCAACTTATGAATTGTCCCTGAGTGATCTGGTGGAGCAGAAGGCTGCCATGCAGAAGAGATCAAATGAGGAAGTGCAAATAGAAAAACATAAAGTAGAGGAGAGGAGTTCAGGAAAGCAGGACAAGAGGAAGACAAGTGGAAGCTATATAAATGGGTCAAGTAAGAGTAAGGGAGAAAATACCAAACCATTTCTTCTCAATATATTTATTCCCAGAAGCTTGACACACCGATTTCATTCTACCTCTAGGTCAATACCCACAAGTTGTTCTCAGGTGAAGAGCCATGATTCAGAGAAAGGATCAGGGAATACATATCCTGTTGCAAACCTGTATAAGATAAAGATGTCCTATTCTCCTACTGGTTCTTCAATTGGCTTCTCCAAGGTGTCTCCTAAACCATTTTCTGCCCAGTATGGTCAGTCTTATCAGGTTATCCCAGCTTCTACCATACATACTGGTTATAATTTTGGCCTTTGGAAATTGAGCATGAGTCGATGCTCATTTTGTTGCGGGTACACTTTCTTCTCCAAGACTATTTGCCAGGTGCTTCTTTTGTGTTTCTCTTCACGCAACTTCTGAATTTTCAATTTCTGACCATTGAATAGATTTTATCTTAATTATGAACTGGAAAACCCTAGGGTTAAAGCTTAACTCCATTCTTAATAACCACCCATGGCTTAAGAAATCCACACTAGTCACTTAGAAATTCCGAACATCACAATCTATCTACTTACAATTTCACTTATAACAGCCCCAATGCCTTGAGATGCTATCTTTTACTCTTAAAATGTGGGAATAGAAGATTATAACTTAACGGGGAGGTAGCACCTTCATTAAGAACTTATTATTTTATTAAACTTATCATTAAGGAGTGGAAAGATGGAACCTTAAAAAGTTTGCTTTAGATTTTTCTTCCCACGTCATTCTTGTTGTCGAGTGTGAACTTCATCCATGCTTTTTGTTGAAGTTTTATCAGATTTTATCTCTTTTTGATCATGTTTTATCCATGTCGGTTGACATCAAAATAGTTTTTGCCATGCAAGTAAACTTTGACAAAGCAACCCCTGAGTCATCCTGAAGTCAAAGTATTTCTGCATATACACCAAAAAATGTTAGACATGCTAGTGAAAAGTTGGAAACTACTAATTAACTATTGTCTGTTTTCTTTTTGTTTCTTTTTTTTTTATCACGAGAATCGATAATTAACTACTGTCATTTTTCTTTCTATTTCTTTCTTTTTCCTTTATTTTTTATTTTTTGGGTATTAGGAGAATTCCTAAACTTACTGCTTGTCTCTGAGGAGGCCTAGGGTCATGTCTGAGGGACTAACCCTATACCATTGAACCTAATGCATTATGCAACTGCCCACAGACACGCTAGGTGTGTTAACTGAGTTTCAAACCTTGGTGGGGCCTCAATATTGCTTAGCAAAAACTTTCTTCCTTGGACTAATCTTGGTGAGGTCCAGGATCAACCTTTGTGGCTGCCTTATAACACCAAGAGTATATCCAGCAACCTGTAAGCCAGATAGAAGCCAAATATACCAGATCTTATGATTTAGCAAGTGCAGAGACTCTAGGAAATGGGGAGTCTACTCCTTGAGGCGAGATCATAGCAGGCCATATACTCAATGGGATTTGAACCGCAGTCTCGTTAGTTTCACCTAGTGAGGCCATATACTCAATGGGATTTGAAACGTGGTCTCTTTAGTTTCACCCAGTGAAACTTACTGTTAAACCACATATCATTGTATAATTAACTATTCTCTATTACTTGAAACATTTCTAAAACTTTAAAGTCCCTGGCTATTTGGATTGCTCTAACACTGAGCCGCTTGCCCTTTCATGAGGTGGGTTAACTGAGTTTCGAACCTGGGCAGGGCCTCAATATTGGTCATCAAACACTTTCTAATGCAAGTCGTCCACCGTTTGGCCTAGTACAATAGGCTAATTAACAATTTTCTGTTACTTGAAACATTTTCGAAACTTTTAAGTCCTTGGTTGGTTGGATTACTCAAACATTGAGCCACTTGGCCCATGCAAACACTTTCCAATGCAGGTCGTCCACTGTTTGGTCTAGCACAATAGGCTAATTAACAATGTTTGTTACTTGAAACATTTCTGAAACTTTTAAGTCCCTGGCTGGTGGGATTGCTCTAACACTGAGCCACTTGCCCCTTCATGAGGGACGCCCTTAAGGGTTCAACATAAATGTGTGTATTCCTATTTCCAACACCCTTGTTAGGTCACACTTTGGCTAAGGTCCCCTGGCTAACCTCAAGAAAAACTAGCTCTATCCCTATTTTGAAAATTATACATACTAAGATTTACCCCAGATTTTCCCTTGGCCAATGTGCTATTGTACTACTGAGCTACATGCCCCTTCATTGTGGGCATCATTAATGGTTCGACCTAGATGTACGGATTGCTATCTCCAACAAAGAAAACACCTAATTTGAAAGTAAAGCATCAAAACTGAACAAAAGAGAATATATAATGAACAAAGTTTTTATGCCAACATTCTATCATATTCCAAAGTTGTCATGTTTGAATTCTAAGTCATTTATATAGATTTTAATCATTGCTTTACGTTTAATTGAGTATAATTGCAACCCAATTCGTTTCATATTTAATCATCCCTGAATCAGGTGTGCTCATGCTCCTAAGTCATGACTTTTGGACCTATGTGTGGAAGTGCTCGTTGCTCTGTTTCCAAAGGTTTTGAAAGTGGTCATTTCAAAAATCATTCCCGTTTCCAAATGTTGTCCTTACCCTGTTTCAGGCAACTAAGAATTCAAAATATTGTGCTCTTTGGTTGAATCAAAAATTTTATTTGCATATGAAAGATTGAGAATCCAAAAGGAAAAAGTGGTTCCATTTAAAGATATGGCAACCTATATTATCCAAATTCTTTTTATTACACTCCATCCATCTATTTCGTTGCAGCATTCCTAGTCCTTTAGTATTCAATTATAACTCTATAAAATCAAGATGGCCATCCATATTTAAAGGCTTCTGCTTTTCTTTGCGTTATCTTCTAATAAGGATTTTTATTTTCAAGTAATTCAATTACCAAAGGTAGTACATGCGAGTAGAGAAGTAATTCAACTACCAGTTATTCTCATACATAGTACATGCTTTGATAGATTATAACAAAAGTCTTACCAATACAGTAACATTGATTGTTGTATGTGGACATTTTTGTTCAGGATGGTCCATTACACAATCAAGATGAGGAGCTGGATCATGCAATTGCACTTTCTCTTTTTGAAGAACTAACCAAACCAGATGGTATATGATGGCAATTTCATTTTTTTTACAGTTACTTTTAGTTTAATTATATCATTTAGCTCGATGCTTTTCATATATTCAACTAAAATTTTGTTGCTTAACAAGACTTTGTCATTTCCATGTTTTAGTGAAACTGTTTATGGTTTGATACTCTCATACAACCTTTATCAAGTTACATGCACCCTCATTAGAAAAAAGAAGAGAATTTTGCTTGCCATGACTATCTTTCTTTGTCATTGTTGACTTAAGAAAGTCTTTTAGCTAAGAAACTAGTTTCAAGGTTATGGCATAACTTGTCATATAAATTGAACAGAAGTTATATCCAAAATGTTAACTTGTAAACTACTTAGTTGGTTTTAGGCTTTCCATTTAAAATCTACTTTAGTTTGAACTTTGAACAAGTTGTCCCATAGACTTGAATATTAAGAGATTTTGGTGTAAGGATTAAAAAATAGCCCATAAGGCCTCTCGGTTATTCATTTATTTTATCTGAATATAATATTTACTATTAAATTAGAACCACTCGGCACAAATACGTCATAGATCAAGATCATACTTTGTAGAGTGTCATAGAATAAAAATAGGAGCAAGGACACTGAGTTCTTTCAGTTTTCCTGGTTCTTATTCTTTTGGTGTATCTTTGCACCTTTAGGGGCAATTTCTAGTTTAAAGTCTAATTCTTTAAAGGGTGCTAGCTCAATGGAAGAGCACCTGCTTTACAAGCAGGAGGTTGGTGGTTCGATTCCATCGTGCCCTGATATTCATATATAGGGAATGACAAAGATCAGTTTTTGGTGACGGATGCTCTTTTGACCATCACCAATGAGTTTATGGTGAGACTTTTCGACCCTCACCAAAATATGAAATGGTGACGGTCAACAAACGCCACCATATATATGCATCAATAGTGACGACCATTAAAGGTCTGTCACCATAAATCGTTGTTGTTGATATGAAATGGTGAGGGTCAATGTTTGTCATTATAGTCATTATTCGTGACGGACCTTGATGTCACCAATGAGTTTATGGTGACGGTCAATGAACGTCACCATATATATGCACCAATAGTGATGGCCATGAAAGGTCCATCACAAAAAATCGTTGTTGTTCATATGAAATGGTGACGGTCACTATCCATCATTATAATCAATATTCGTGACGGACCTTGAATGTCACCACAACACATACTTTCGGTGACGCCACCTTTGGTGACGTTCAGTTTTTTGGTGACGGAGGCTATTGTCCGTCACCATTGCTCATATGAAATGGTGGCGGTCACTATCCGTCACTATAAATCATTATTGGTGACGGACCTTGAATGTCACCACAACACCTATACTTTCGGTGACGCCACCTTTGGTGACGTTCAATTTTTTGGTGACGGAGGCTATTGTCCGTCACCATTGCTCATATGAAATGGTGACGGTCACTATTCGTCACTATAAATTATTATTGGTGACGGACCTTGAATGTCACCACAACACCTATACTTTCGGCGACGCCACCTTTGGTGACGTTCAGTTTTTGGTGACGAAGGCTCTTTTGACCCTCACCAATGAGCTTATGGTGACCATTTTCGCCCCTCACCAACGTGATTTTTTCTTGTAGTGATATTGAGATATATATATTTTTTATACTTAAAATTACCTAATTTCAATTATTAATATTTGCCATTTTTCTTTTTCTTTTTAATTTAAATTTTAAAATTTTGCCATTTAATTAATTAATAATAATATTTTTTAAATAATTATAGTAAATTTTAATTTTTTCATTAATTTGGAAAAAACAATCCAACAAATTTAAAAAAAGAAATGATACACAAAAAAGATATGAGACATTCAAATCAAAGCATATTTGCTCTTACAGGAAAAGTAAATGAAACGAAACGAAATGAAATTTTAACGTCCACGAGACTATGAGTTCCTTGTTTTTTCGCCTTTTGCATTTCCATCATTTTCTTATTCAAATTGATGTTGAGCTGGCCCAATATTCCACAATCTCATCGCTAAAAAGACAATGCCAAGAAACCGATGCTAACATATTTCCATAACTTCTTCTGATGTCTTTGAACGCATCACATACCAAAATGATTTTTTTCTTCTTCTGATTCCACTGCCCCAGATGTGCAAAATGTACACACTCATTTTTCCCAAACTTCTTTAGGCCTTTTCCACTGTCTTGTTTAACATCGAAGTTGATGCAAGTTGGTTCTTAATTGAGCAATAAGAACCTTTGTCCTCCACGGAATGTTAGCTCCAATGTACTCTTTTTGTTGGATATCATAGGTAGGGTTGAATTCTTCAATGTAGTACTTCTTCTTTCTACCCAACTCTTCTCCATAACAATTTTTTTAGCTCCTTGCTATTTGTGGGACAAGCATTGAGGTAGATATTCTATTTTTGCATCCATGTGTAGTTTTGTCTCATCCATGTTTTCTTTCTTTCACTTATGCCTTCCTTGAAGATAACATTAGGCCATCTACCTACTCCCATTTGCCCAATTCTTTTTAGATATCTTATGATTCGCACCATAACAATTGCTTCAATGGGAGTTGCTCTTGCTTCACTCAACATTATCTCATAAGGCACTGAAATTTTTATTTTGAGCTTGCTCATGATCAAGCGTTTTTGGATTTTCTCAATTTGCTTCCATTTTGAGACAGGGGTGATACTAGCGCACAATTCAAACCCATATAACGTCACTGGACAAACTAGGAGTCCAAAAAGCACTTTAATCATTTTCCAATCCCATAACTCTACCTCTCCACATCTGTTTTGAAGAGCATATAATGCTTTCCACCCTCCTAAGATTCTCTTCTTTTTGCAGTCCTCCCAATTAAGTTTATTGTTGAAATCAATCCCGAGGTATTTGTACTCATTTACTTCTTCAAGAATGTTGCATTCAAAGAAGAATGTATGCTGAATTTGATTCCTTTTATTAGAGAAAATCATTATCTTGGTCTTGCTAATATTGAATTGCATCCCCACTGCTCTAAAAAAATGCTCAAGGGTATATAGGTGCATCTGCAATCCATGGGCCGATTTAGAAATCAATACAAGATCATCGACATATAAAAGAAGCTTTATGTTAGGTCCCTATAGTACTAGTATAGTCCCTTATTGTTGTTAGTGTAACCCCCTTATTGTTATTATTATACCCTTGTAACCCCCATTTTGTTATTATTGTGCCCTTAAATTATTATTGTTAGGTCGGCTAGGATTACATTGTGGCCCTTCAGGATTACATTATGCCCATGGACTTTCCTATATATAGAAAGGAGGTTTTGTAAATTGTATCATCCAAGAATTGTTCATTTATGTAATGTATTGGAGGTTTCCCCCTCGAAGTAGCTTATTTCTAAGGCGTTGATATCTCTTTTCTTATTTTTGGAGCTGGATTTACGCAACATTTGGTATCAGAGCTTTGGATTCTAGGGTTTCGCTGCTCCAAACAGCTCATCGTCGAATTTTCGCTATAAATATTTTTCTACAAAGTTTAAGAAGCTGAAATTTTTAGAGTACAAAGCCAAAAACTTGAGGAACATCGTTAAAAAATTTCAAAGCTTGGTTCGCAATATTTTTGGAGATATGATTTGTGGAAGTTACGTCTTTTTTCAGGCTCCTAAACAGGTCATCGTGGCATTTTCGCTATAAATTTTTTTATACGAAGTTTCAGAAGCTGAAATTTTTAGGGTACGAAGCCGAAATCTTAAGGAATATTTTCAAAAAAATTTAGAGCTTGGTTCACAATATTGTGGGAGGTATGATCTGTGGAAGGTAGTGTTTTTTCAGGCTCCTGAATTGCATCTCAAAGAGGTGATCGTGGGAAAAGTTTAATAAATCTCTCTCTGGGCAATGGATTTGAGTGCTGTAAAATTTTTTTGCAAGTACACGGAGTGTAGTTTCTTGGCTATCAATTTCAGAGACAAAGGATGAAACAGTGACACGTGGCAAGTTCTACAAGTGTGCTCTACTGAACGAGTCCAGAATTAGGTCATTGTGGGAGATTGGACACAACTTTGTCTTGGAAAATCAAAATCAGATCAGACCTGTTGCATTCAAAAGAGAATTCAGAGGGCTACTTCAGTGATGAATTTCAGATATTGAAGATCTGTAATCATAGAGATAATACAATTTCAATATGGAGCTCCTCAAAGCTAGTAAAAGGTGTGTATTTTTTTTTTCCGAATTGCATAAATCTTGTTTGAAGAATCAAGTTGAATTGATTGCAAAGGCCTATTGTAGAATAGATATCAATATTGGAGTCTGAAATGGCCCCTAAAAAGAATTCAACACCCATTAAGCCTTTATAAGTCTCTACTATTACTCATGAAGATGAAGAATGGCAACATGACATATCAAAATTACAAGAGAAAATGCAACAAATTTCGCTCTCACAAGGAACAACAAAAAATGAAATGGAAGTTTTGAAGAAAGGCATGGAAACTAAGGTGGATGGTTTGAAGAAAGGCGTGGAAGCTAAGATGATTGGTTTGGAAGCTAAGATGGATGGCATGGAAGTGGGCATGGAAGCTAAGATTGATGACATGGAAGCTAAGATCGATGAGAAAATGGAAAACATGAAGAATTTTCTAAAAGTAGACATGGAAGGTTTGAAAAAGTTTATACAAGAAAGGTTTCCTAATGGTGAAAAGATAGTAGAAGAACCTCATGATGAGAACAAAATAAATGTTAATTGTGATTTCATAAACTCTAATGTTGGCGGGAAGAACCACCATATTCCAAAGATGGATATGAGGAAGTTTGATGGAAAGAATCCTGTAACATGGATACTACAGATGGAGCAATATTTTGATCTCCATAACGTGCAAAACACACAAAAGGTACGCATTGCAACTTTACATTTAGAACAAAATACATTTGTATGGTATCGATGGCTTTGCTCCCGCAAAAAAATTGTCACTTGGTAAATTTTTACGGAGGAAATGATAGCACATTATGAGGATACAAAGAGAAACACTTTCTTTAGCCAATTGATAAATCTCAAACAAAAGGGTTTAGTGGGGCAACACATTGAGGACTTCCAAAAATTGAATATAAGGGTAACTAATATTCCAGAGGAACACAGGATTGATCTCTTCATAGGTACTCTAAAGGATAACATCCAACATGAAGTTCGTGTTTTAGAACCTGATTCATTGGAGAAGGCATTCAGGTTGGCAAGAAAAGTTGAATGTAAAATTATGGCGACAAGGAAGCCTACCACTCAATTCTATAAAGAAGGAAGTGTTGCTACGCCTAGATTTCCACAATCTACAAGGTTGACACCACAACAATTGGAAGAAAAAAGAGCAAAAGGGCTTTGCTACAGTTGTGATAGCAAATACACTAAAGGTCATAAGTGTGCTGAGAAGAAATTATTTTACATAGATTGTGAAGAGGAAGAAGAAAATGAACAAGAAGAGGATATACACCAAGAACCAGCCATAGAAGGGGAAGAAATGAATCCGACCATATCGTGTAATGCACTGGCAGGAATTACCACTCCTCAAACTCTCAAGATAGAAGGACATATCAAGAAGAAAAAGGTAATAGTGTTGATTGATTCAGGTAGCACTCATAATTTTATTCATTGTAAGGTAGCCAAGGAATTAAATTGTTTCCTATACCCAGCACCAGAATGTCAAGTGATGGTTGCAAATTGAGGAACTATAAATTGCTCTGGAAAATGCCATAATATCAAGCTAACCATGGGGGAATATGTATTGACTAGTCCAATGCTTTCCATTCCTATGGGAGGTGCTGGTGTTGTACTAGGAGTACAATGGTTACAATCTTTGGGGACGGTAGCTTTTAATTTTCAAGAACTTTTCTTGAAATTTTTTTCAGAAGGAAAGGAAGTCGAATTACGGGGTATTGCGGGGAAGCCAGCAAGGATAATAAGCTCTAATGTCATGACAAAGCTTCTAAAGAAAGAACAGCGAGGCGTAATTGCACAATTATGCTCACTAGAAGTTCCAACATCAAAATCATCTATTTCTGCAGATCTCCAACAAGTCTTGGACAATCATTCCAAGGTGTTTGAAACTCCCAAAGGACTCCCACCTATTCGTGATCAAGATCATGCTATTCATTTGATTCCAGGAAGTGTTCCTCCAAACATCAGGCCTTATAGATATCCTTACTTCCAAAAGAGCGAAATTGAACGTATGATTGCAGAAATGTTAGAGGCGGGTATAATTCAACCCAGTCAAAGTTCTTTCTCTGCTCCTGTAGTATTCGTACACAAGAAGGATGGATCATGGCGAATGTGTCCGGATTATAGGGAGCTCAATAAGCTCACCATTAAAGACAAATTTCCCATTCCTGTGATTGATGAATTACTGGATGAATTACATGGAGCAATTTATTTTACCAAGTTGGATCTTCGTTCAGGATATCATCAAATTAGAATGAAGATTGAAGATATTCTAAAAACAACATTTCGAACTCATGAGGGTCATTATGAATTTTTGGTCATGCCTTTTGGCCTTACCAATGCACCTTCTACATTTCAAGGGTTGATAAATTCCATTTTCAAACCCTTCCTTAGAAAATTTGTGCTAGTATTTTTTGATGATATACTAATCTACAGCAGGTCTTGGAAGGATCATGTTTAACATGTTGATAGGGTGCTCAAACTATTGCAGGAGAAACAATTATATGCAAAAACATCCAAATGTTTCTTTGGAGTACAAGAGGTGGAATATCTCGGTCATATTATATCTCACGAGGGTGTTAAAGTAGACCCTAACAAAATTAAAGCCATTAAGGAATGGAAAGTCCCCAAGACAATAAAGCAGTTGCGAGGATTTCTCGGGTTAACAGGTTATTATCGCAAGTTTGTTAAGAATTATGGGAGAATAGCAGCACCTCTAACAACATTATTGAAGAAAGATGCATTTTCATGGACTCCTCAAGCAACTAAGGCCTTTGAACGTCTTAAAGAGGCAATGTGCCTAGCACCGGTCTTAGCTACACCAGACTTCACAAAAACCTTTATTGTGGAATGTGATGCCTCAGAAAATGGAATTGGTGCAGTTTTAATGCAGGAAGGAAGACCCATTGCTTTTGAAAGTCGTCCAATCAAAGGAAAGTATTTACAAAAACCTATTTATGAGAAGGAAATGTTAGCAATACCGCATGCACTAAAGAAATGGCGAACTTACCTAATGGGAAGACACTTCAAGGTAAAAACTGATCATGATAGTCTTAAACACTTTTTGGAACAAAGACTATCTTCAGAAGAGCAGCAAAAATGGGTCACAAAGATGTTGGGTTATGACTTTAAAATAATCTACAAAAAAGGAAAGCTTAATGTTGTTGCAGATGCACTCTCAAGAAAGAATGAAGAGGTGGAAGCATTGCTTTGTGCCATTTCTATTATCCAACCAGATTGGATAACCGAAGCATGAGATGAATGGAAGAAGGACAAAGATGTATGGACACTCATTCAAAAGTTGCAGCAAGATCCTAGTACATCTGATACATTTAGTTGGAAAAATGATTCCTTATGGTACAAAGATCGCTTATATCTTTGTAAGAATTCCCAACTAAAACAAAAGATTCTTCCGGAATTGCACACTTCTCCTTTAGGAGGACACTCAGGATTTTTAAAAACTTACCACAGGGTGAAGAAAGAATTTTTTTGGGATGGCCTTAAATCTGATATTCGAAAGTTTGTGGCGGAATGTTTGGTTTGCCAGCAGAATAAAGTGGAAACAATTAAGACCCCAGGACTTCTACAACCTTTATCCATTCCAAGTTAACGTTGGGAGGAGATTTCAATGGATTTTATCACAGGTTTACCTAAGTCCGAAGGAAAGAGTGTCATCATGGTGGTAGTTGATAGACTTACCAAGTATGCACACTTTTGTGCATTATCTCATCCATTTAAAGCAAGTACAAGTGCTACTACATTTATGGATAGAATTCAAAAGCTACATGGAAGCCCAAGGGTTATTGTGAGCGACAGAGATCCCATTTTTACTGGAAATTTTTGGATGGAGTTATTTTCTTGTTTGAGTACTCAATTAGCTCATAGCTCATCTTATCATCCTCAATCTGATGGTCAAACTGAGATAGTAAATAAATGTTTGGAAGGATATCTTCGTTGTTTTGTATCCGATAAACAAACACAATGGGTCAAGTGGTTACCTCTTGCTGAATGGTGGTATAACACTTCCTTCCATACTGCAGCAAAAATGACCCCATTTATGGCACTTTATGGATATCATCCACCATCCATCACATCATCTTTAAGGGAAAATTCGAAGGTTCAAGCAGTGGAAGATCACATCGAGCATCAGCAAGAAGTTCTCCACCTCTTAAAGGATAACCTGAATTTGGCACAAAATCGAATGAAACAACAGGCAGATCAACATCGTAGCGAGAGAAGTTTTGATGTAGGAGATTCGGTATTTTTATGGCTACAACCATACAAACAAATGTCCCTCAAGCAAGCAAAGAAGGATAATAAATTATCGCCAAAGTACTATGGTCCTTACAAGGTGTTGCAAAAGATTGGTACTATGGCATACAAATTGGAGCTTCCTGTTTCTTCGCGAGTACATCCAGTTTTCCATGTTTCATGCTTAAAGAAGGTTATAGGTGAAAATCTTCCAGTTCAAACAATATTGCCAGAACTTGATGAGGAAAGAAAAATCATATTGGAACCTGAAGCGGTCACGGAAACAAGAACTCGACAACTACGGAATCGATCAATTTCAGAGTATCTCATCAAGTGGAAGAACTTACCCACTGAAGATTCTACATGGGAGGATGAGAATTTTATACAAAAGCACCCAGAGCTACTCAAGCGTTGAGGATAACACTTTTTTTGAAGGAGAGGGGCATGTTAGGTCCCTATATTACTAGTATAGTCCCTTATTGTTGTTAGTGTAACCCCCTTATTGTTATTATTGTACCCTTGTAACTCCCATTTTGTTATTATTGTGCCCTTAAATTATTATTGTTAGGTTGGCTAGGATTACATTGTGGCCCACTAGGATTACATTATGGCCACATGGACTCCTATATATAGAAAGGAGGTTTTGTAAATTTTATAATCCAAGAATTGTTCATTTATGTAATGTATTGGAGGTTGCCCCCTCGAAGTGGCTTATTTCTAAGGCGTTGATATCTCTTTTCTTCTATTTTTGGAGCTGGTTACACAACACTTTCTCACAAACTCTCCCAACCGAACACCAACCCCACCTTGCAAATTTAGCCGCTCTTCCAGTTTATCAATATATAAACAAAAAAGAGTAGGGGATAGAGGGAAACCTTGCTTGACTCCAATGTCACTTCTAAAGCTTTCTGAAATACCCGCTAAGTTTCTAATTTTGACTTTCACCTCTTCATAGAGTGTATGGACAACATCTCTATAATGTAAAGGAATTTCAAGTTCCTCCATTCTACGCCACAACTTATCTATAGGAACTGTGTCAAATGCCTTTTTGAAGTCAACAAAACAACAAAATACTTATTCTTTATCCCCCAAACCTTTTCAATAATGTGTCTCAACATGATTCCATGATCCACTTTAGAATGCTTCAGCCTAAAACTTACTTATCCTTTTGCCATATTTTATTTTACTTCCACCCACTTACTGATTCTATTTTCTACCATGCTGCCGAAAAGCTTTGCAAACAAAGGATTGACCATAATGGTTCTATAATTGGAAGGATTATTAATGTCTCCAATTTAAAAAAAGGGTATTGCTATGCTAGTTGTCCAGTCTATTGGGAATCTTTGTTGAATGATGTTGTTGAATATTTCCATGATGTGCAATGCAAGAGTGTTCATTCCCCATTTTAGATGCTCTATTTGAAGTTCAACCAAGTCTTTTTCCTTTCCTGTTTTCAGCTTCTTAATTCCAATCTCCACCTCCTGTAATGTGAAGAGCTTTGTAGTTGTGTTGAGCCCCGGGGAGGCTCAACTTCTGATTCTTTCTCATAGAGTTGTCTTGCATATTCAAACCATTGATTGACTGTAATATTATTTTCGATTTGCTTCCTCATTGGTTGAAGTTTATGCCATAAAAGCTTTGGGTTATTCTTGCCTAGATATATTAACTCTTCTCGCCTTGTTTGCATGAACTCATCTTTTTTCCATTTTAGTACGTGCTTATATAAATTTACATTCATCTTCTCCTTGCTTGTCATTTTCAAGGTTCTCCTTGCCATTTTGCATTCCGCATCAAACCAAGCATTTACAGGAAAACAATTTGATTTCGATTTCCTATTTTTTGCTCTTTTGCACTTCTCAAGTGCCCTTTGAATTATATTTGTTAACTCATGACTATTGAAGCTTTGGAAACCAATTTTCTCTTTCTGAATTAATCTCTCCACCATTGTCTCGAAGATAATACAATTTTCTTGTGTTAGAAGAATTTTGCCCATTGGCAGTGATTCCCGAGAGCATTGGGTTTTTCTCTTATGATGTATTTCTTCTACCCATGATAACTTCATATACATTGAGTTATGGTCTAATTTTAAGTCCCAATTATGCTCTCGAATCTTAACTTTGTCTATCTTTTCTATCAAGCTTTGTGAACAAATCACATAATCAACGACACTTGCCCCATTGTATGTGTTGCAAGTGAAGTTCCGAGACCTTTTCCACATGTCTAGACCATTGCAAATAATTAAGTTGAAAACCCCATACAGTGTAAGCAATTCCTCTCCAAAATAATTGCTAACTTTGTCATCTTCTAAACATCTCACCCATTGAAAATTCTCCTTTTCAATGAAGCAAATAAAATTATGATCCTCTTTACAACAAAAAATACTAGCTTGCTGATTTATTGTTCTAGCATTAAAATCAACTTTTAAAAACACTAACATTAAAATTTTCAATGAAACAAATAAAATTATGATCCTCTTTACCCCAAAAAAAAAAAAAAAAAAAAAAAAAAAAAAAAAAAAAAATAACATTAAAATCAACTACTAAAAACACTACTCCTCATAATGACAATACCTTACTTTAAAACTGCATACAGATCCTTCAGGTCTAGTGCCTTATTTTGCATATATATCCTTACTTGTCTAGTCCCTTATTTAAAACCATTTCCTTTTAAATTTAGACTTGAAGTTTATTTAAGTCTAATACGCGGTTAAAATCATCCAAACTTCGATGTTCGAGCTCTGGAGTTCAGCGTGCTCGGCTCCCTCGCCCGAAGAAAACATTTCAAACTAATTCCATCGATCCCTCTGACCGGCATCGTCATGGAACAAAGGAGACGGTTGAGCTCATCCACCATGCCTGCAAAAGCTGTTCAATCTCCGCTATTTACTGTTAAATTTGTTTACAAATCAATTTCATTATGCATTGCATTTTTTTCCGTTTTGTTGTTGCTGTTCTTCACATTCAATCTTCCCGCAGCATCAGATAACGGCAGCGCAGTGTACCTAAACCCGAAAAGACTGAACAGGCATTTTTTCAACCACCGAAACCCCGGCCCTATCGACAATCCACCTGGATTCGGAGAGTCCGGTGAATTTATGGTCGGAATGCTGCCTTTCGATCTGCCGTTTACCGTTTTCGTCCCATCGGAGCAATATTTCCGGCGAATTTTGGAGCCAAAAGTCGTAACCGGGGTCAAGGCGATAGACGGAAATTTTACGGAAGAAGTGTCTGTGAATTCGACGTCTGATAATACGATAGCCATTGTATCAAGAATATTGGGCTTTAGTGCAGCACCTTTACGTTTGCCGTCGAAGTCGGTGCCGTTAAACGGCGAGCTAGTTGTGGAGTCTTTGTCCGGATTCAGATTGCAGCTAGGTAGGGATTCTACCGGAGTTATTTTTGTTAATAACATAAGCTGCGAAGCCACTGATGCGAGACGAGGGCAAATTATAGTTCATGTTGTGCGTGGGGTTATCATGGATGCAGCATTCGAGCAGTCAGTTATGCCGGACGAAGACGGAGATTTGGGATGAGACATGTTGTGAGCTGTTTTATTTCAGTTTTTTCCAGAAACGCGCCTGGAGCTTTGGAGCTGCGCTGTATAACACGGATTTGAAAGGGCTTAGGTGCCAGGTCTGATGGATATCTATTCTTAAAAATCAGGTAGAACTTGCACCGGCATTATCCTTTCTGGCATGACAATTGGATGGCGCAGACCTCAGAAATATTAAAACTTGTTGGACAGTCTAATGCCTACTACCAAACCGAAGCCCTGTTGGCATGTGAGTTTAAACGTTCATTGATTTCATTTATTTGTTGGGTTGATTTCTGTTTGGTCTATTGTTAATTAAGAAACTCGCAGCTTTCTTGCCTCTGAATGAAGAAAACTACCAACCAAGAGGCGATGGGGTTTTGAGTACTTGTAAGTTATCCGTTAATCAGAGTACTACTTGTTGCTGAGGAATTAGAATAAATCTGATCCGAGTTAAACTAAGCATGTCGCCATTAGTTTATCTAAAGTAGGTGCTGGGGTAATTTGAGACTGAAATTTATTGAATTGAATCAAAATTAAACTGGGAATGGCTGAGATAAATCTCCAACCAAATTGCACCAAAAAGTTATTTAATGTACCTCAACTAATTTAGCAGTAGCAGGTCAGCACATTGGTCATTATTATTACCGATTCTGCTTGGGGCCATGTTGGCCAAATTTGGATTCATTCATATGTAAGATCCTCGGATCCATTTCACACCCGGATCCCATGAGGGAGATGGATAAGACACGAGTATCTGTAACATATATTGTCTTTAGGTTGTGGCCTACAAGTAATGCCATTAAAAACTTGGGGGAAAACTGTGTTGTGCTTGGGAAGAATTTCCTATCAAAAATTGAAAAAAAGAAGGAAAAGATGCTAGAGATATGGAGGAGAGGGTATTTAATATTATATTGTGTTTAGTATATTGTCTAATGCTTGGAATATTTAAATTACTCATTTTAATTAGATTAATGTAATTTCTCTTACTCATTTTTTTTTTTTTTGGTTTTTTTCCTTCTTTTGTTTTTTTAAAAACTCTAATCTTGACAAATCCTTAAATAGTAAAATATTATAAATTTACTACTTCAGTACCATCTTTATTCCCATATCCATGCTCTTGTTAGGTACTCTTGAAGTAGAGCTCCGAGCTCACCCAAAAATCCTGTGAAGAATAGCGTGGATTTTGTTCTGATGTGGTACTTATGCTTGTTAGAGAAATTAAGGAGGTGGCAGTGAATCAATTTATCTTATTATGACATTATTTTATGATGTTTTGTTATTATCATTTGTTCTTTCAATTTATCTTTTCTTATCACCAAGAGTAATGCCAATGAACAAATAGAAAAAGACAAGATGTTGGCACGATGCCAGGGAAAAACCCCACTCCTTCGGGAAAACCCAGTCAAATTCTTCCTTCAGTAGATTCAAGATGAGATGACCAAGACCCTAACTAGAGACTCTCTCCACAAAGTCATCCCTTCACTGTGTTAGCACCGAGATCTCCTTTGCTTGCACGGAAACTTCATCCTTATTACTGCAATAACACCGAGACATTTAAATCTTCTTCCTAAGGTAGCCCTGAAACCCATCTTTTTTGTGATAACCATTGATTGTAGTAGCATTGAATTTATTAACTGAGATAGCACCGAGGCATCATGACTGAGATAACATCATATCACCGAGAATCATAGCATCATAGCACTGAGTATCAAGATAGAGATAACATCATAGCACCAAGTATCATGATTAAGATAGCATTGTGGTAACATCTGTCCGAACTTCTTTTCTGCAATAGCACTGTAGTTGAAGTGTGATGACACTAAAATTATACCACTACAATTTGCACCGAGAATCTATGCCTTTCTGAAGTTGATCCGAAACCTCTTCCCCTGCAATGGTACCAAACCTGTGATATAGTCTGAACTTTGTTTCAGAGAGATGTCCAAAATTTTCTGTGTGTAATGCGAATAACATAGCTTGGTATTTATAGTGGTTCCTCCATAAATGAGCCGACATGTCTGTGTGAGTAGTTGTGATATTATTTCAGGCCGACTTGAGTATGCTTATTGAGGCCGACATGTTTCTTTGAGACAGGCCAACTTGAAGGCATTCTTTGAAGAAGATTTTGCTGAAGAGACCGAGAATGATGACCTTGAAGAAGATGACTTGATGGAGGATCCTTTTGACCAAATAATAAACAACCTATATTACATGATTTAAAAGCCCAGGTTGGATCAATTTAAATCTGTAATGACTAACCTAGAAGTCCACAACAGGGACTTTAATCTAAATATGACCCAAGCATGAAATACATGCTTTAATAAGTCATTTAATAATAATATTTTTTTTGACAAATATATTAATAATGAAGACCAAACCTAGTTACATTCTTCAACCCTCCCTCTTAACTAGGGAGATATTCATATATAAAAGAAGTACATGGAAGATCTCACTTTGTCTGTGAAGAATTTTAGGCATCACAATGCCATGGATTATATTCCTGACCAGGGCAATTTATCCATTTGGTCTCTCAACAGTTTAGGCACCGCAATGCCACGGACTATATTCTCGACCAAGGCAATCTATTCGGGTGGGACTTAGATGGACTAAAGATTTCAACCTCTATAGGTACCATCAAGCTTACTTACTAACCATCAACCCAGGGAACTAGGTGCACATCCACCCGATGCCACCCTCCCTACTAGACATCAACACAAGGTGTCGACCTGATGTCTTTTTCAGGCAATGCTTCACTCACAAAGCCTCAACACCCCTTGATCAAACATATCAAGGATAACCAATCTCTCCCAATAACACTGATTGGTAACCAACATGTTATCAAAGACCTTCGAGAGATTCACATGTACAAACACAACCCCAATCAACAATATATAATCAAAGCAAACCTTCGTGGTTTTGATGTTGCCCTTCAACCAATCTTAGTAGGACTATCAGTTGAACCTTTGAGAGGAGATTCCTTTCCCTACTTCACATGTAGCAACATTTCTTCTAGTATACATTCTCCAATCAAGACTTATGTTGTGCCTTCTGTCTTAATTAGGGAGAGTTCTTTTATCCAGCCTCCCTCTTAATGTAGGGAGATTAACTTCTTCCTGCGGTGTTGGAAAATCTCTCATGGCTTCCATCCTTCTCATCATATTAACTTCTCTTACTAATTTCTTCACATATATGATGTACTTGCATAACTTAGATAGCAAGTACAACCAATTCTGTAGAAGCATGAAGTTAGTCATAACAAAAACTTACAATAGCGGAAGCATTTAGACTTTACATAATCAACAAGAGACGATACTTCAATACTTCAACTTTTAGCTCGGGTTTGTTACAAACCCTAAATCACATCAGCAATTAAATCAAGATGACAGAAGATTAGTTCTTTCATATAGCGACCCCTAGAAATAAGAAAAATAAAGATATCTAATAACTTTCGGAAGCCATATGATAGACTATCTGTTAGCGTTTTATGTAAGCCCTAGATTTTACTCAATCTCAACAAAACACAACATGAATAGCTTCTACTAGGGTTCGATGTAAACCCTTGATTGTCATCTGTAAATTCTAAGCGAACATTATATAGATTCAGATGAATACATATTCTAGAGAATTTAACCATTACTAGGGCTTAGATGTAAAGCCCTAGACTTTCCAATCATCCTAGAACTTCAAATTTTGACTAGGGCTTGTTTCCAAACCCTAGAACTTATGATCATTAAGACTTTGGTCAACACATATATCTAGGAGATTACCATCATGCATGAGCATATCATATGTTAGACAATATTAATATATTGGACATACAACGATCTAGACTAAGCTAGGGATTCGATTAGAGGAACATATACCTAGGGTTTTATTCCTAGGACTTTTCATAACAAGGATTTTGCTTGTAGACCTAACCAAAACCTAGGGTTTCGGTTCATCTCAAAGCAAACCCTTATTGTATTAAACTTCAAAGGTTCGGGATTTTAAAAAACATCATTTCAACCGTAATTGTTAGAGCTTCCATGATCATATCAAAATCTCAAACATGACATCTTCAATATATCAATCAGTATAACAATTTCTTCATTAATAACCCTACGTAGGTTTAGGATTTCACACATTATCAACATACCCTTAGGTTAGGGTTTTCCAGAGAACCTTTTACGGTTCCTTTTATGCAGACAATCAAAGATGTATAAGGTGGGTGGATTCATCAAATGATGAATCATCCCAAACAAGAATCTTTTAAGATTTAGGAGAGCTAGACATAACGATGTTAGTAACACAAATTTCAGGATAAGATGAAGAGAGCTTAAAATATGTATGGTCTAATACATACTTGGAAATGTTTCTTGGAAAACCTTGTAGGAATTCTTTGAAGTGTAAGCCATGGTCTTCTATACATGTAATATATCCTTTCAAGTAAAACAATGTGATACCAAGGACATTATTTAATTCGTTAAATTAGTTAACCATGGAGGATGGAATCCTATGAGAAGTCATTCCTTCTTTTAATCAAGGCTTACTTGACATCCTATATTTCTAGAAGATAAGGATTAGGGTTCTAATATTTATATATTGTCGAAGGATTACAATTTTACCTTAGACTAGCTATAACCAAGAATTAAGTGATCATTTGATAAACTAAACTTTTAAAAGAAACTTATGAATATACGTACCTTATGATTTACATACCTTTTGATTTGATAGCTTGTTGCATGTACATCTTGATGAGTAGGGAATGCTTACTTGATTTTCTTAAGTTGATTTCTTGTGCTTCTCATCTTAGACCTTTGATAGATCTTCATAGATGGATTCAGTTTCATTTCAACAAGATGTAGGTTGAACGTGCTTGTAGTAACATATAGACATGTCACTGCCTAAGCATCACTGCTCCTTATCAATGCTTTAGCCTAAACTACTTTTTATGCACATACTACATAATAGACATGTCACTGCCTAAACATCACTGCTCCTTATCAATGCTTTAGCCTAAACTACTTGTTATGCACATACTACATAATTTGAATTTTCCTCTATGTCTGAGATAGAACCGATTCTCTTATTCACTGTATTAACATCATGTGGAGGCAGCGAGACTTCATCATGTGTTAGCACTGAATTGAGGTCATTTGATACAAGGTCACTATAATAGCTCTTAACTATGATCAAGCGTCGAAACCTTGACTGTGAGATGGCACCGAAATTGTGAGGTTGAACCTTCCCTCCGAAATCTTTTTCACTGTGGTCATTTCTGTGATCCAACAGATCTCTTGTCATTGTAATCATGTTTGGCATATATCCAAATTTTTGTCACTTTGGTATTTGAACTTATTTTGAAGAATCGAGCTACTTCTGTGGTTAGACTGAACTTCTATTTCCAAGATCACATATGATCACCCATTCTATGAATTGTCTTATTATGATTTGGACGTTTTGAGCTTATCTTCTGAAGTGAGTCCTATGTGATGCCATTTAATCCTTCTTGACTAGATCTAACTGATCTTCAATACAAATGCATTCAACCGATCTTCAAACTGCCTTTGACCATTACCATAGCTCTGATACCATGTTAGAGAAATTAAGGAGGTGGCAGTTAATCAATTTCTCTTATTATGACATTATCTTGTGATGCTTTGTTATTATAATTTGTTCTTTCAATTATATTTTCTTATCTTCAAAAGTAATTCCAATGAACAAATAGAAGAAGACACAAGATGTAGGCACACTGCGAGGGCAAAACCCCACTCGTTGTGGAAAACTCGGTCAAAATTATTCCTTCAGTATATTCAAGATGAGACAACCAAGACCCTAACTAGAGACTGTCTATAACAAGTCATCCCTACACTATGTTAGCATTGAGATCTCCTTACACTGAGATCTCCTTTGCTTGCACCGAAACTTCATCCTTATTACTGCAATAACACAGAGACATTGAAATCTTCTTCTTGAGGTAGCCCTGAAACCCATCTTCTTTGTGATAACCATTGATTGTAGTAGCACCGAATTCTGTAGCGTTGAATTTATTAACTGAGATAGCACTGAGGCATCATGATTGAGATAGCATCATAGCATCGAGAATCATAGCATCATAGCACCGAGTATCAAGATAGAGATAACATCATAGTACCGAGTATCATGATTGGGATATCACCGTGGTAACATACTAAGATCTGTCCGAACTTATTTTTTGCAATAGCACTGTAGTTGAAGTGTGACGACATTGAAATTATACCACTGTAATTTGCACTGAGAGTCTTTGCCTTTCTGAAGTTGATCCGAAACCTTTTCTCCTGCAATGGTACCGAACCTGTGATATAGTTCGAACTTTATTTCAGAGAGATGTCCAAAATTTTATGTTTAATGTGAATAACTTAGCTTGGTATTTATAGTGGTTCCTCCATAACTTAGCCGACATGTCTGTGAATAGTTGTCATATTATTTCAGGTCGACTTGAGTATGCTTATTGAGGTTTACATGTTTCTTTGAGAGAGGCCGACTTGAAGGCTTCCTTTAAAGATGATTTTGCTCAAGAGACCGAGGATGATGACCTTGAAGAAGATGACTTGATGGAGTATACTTTTGACCAAATAATAAACAACCTATATTACATGATTTAAAAGTCCAGATTGGATCAATTTAAATCTGTAATGACTAACCTAGAAGTCACAATGGGGACCTTAATCTAAATATGACCCAAGCATGAAACCCATGCTTTAATAAGTCATTTAATAATAATAATTTTTTTGACAAATATATTAATAATGAAGACCGAACCTAGTTTCATTCTTCAACACTCCCTCTTAACTAGAGAGATATTCACATATAAAAAAAGTACATGGAAAATCTCACCTTGTCTTTGAAGAAGTTTAGGCACCACAATGCCATGGATTAGATTCCTGACCAGGGCAATCTATCCATTTGGTCTCTCAACAGTTTAGGCACCGCAATGCCACGGACTATATTCTTGACCAGGGCAATCTATTCGGGTGGGACTAAGATGGACTAAAGATTTCAACCTCTATAGGTACCAGCAAGCTTACTTACTAACCATCAACCCACGAAACTAGGTGTACATCCACCCAATGCCACCCTCCCTACCAGACATCAAAACAAGGTGTCGACCTGATGTCTTTTTCAGGCAATGCTTCACTCACAAAGCCTCAACACCCCTTGATCAAACATATCAAGGATAACCAATCTCTCCCAATAAAACTGATTGGTAACCAACATGTTATCAAAGACCTTCGAGAGATTCACATGTACAAACACAACCCCAATCAATAATATATAACCAAAGCAAACCTTCAAGGTTTCGATGTTGCTTTTCAACTAATCTCAGTAGGACTATCAGTTGAAGCTTTGAGAGAATATTCTTTTCCCTACTTCACATGTAGCAACATTTCTTCCAGTATATATTCTCCAATTAAGATTCGTGTTGTGCCCTCCCTCTTAATTAGGGAAATTTTTTTGTTTTGTTTATTTTGTTTTTTCATTGTTTGTTTGTTATCCAGGCTCCCTCTTAATGTAGGGAGATTAACTTCTTCCTTTGGTGTCGGAGAATCTCTCATGGCTTCCATCCTTCTCATCATATTAACTTCTCTTACGAATTTCTTCACCAATAATGGAAAAAAAAAGATACTTTGTCATGATGAAATAAAATATCCTTCACTTTGTTGCTATGCCTGCATAACTTAATTATCAAGTACAACCAATTTTGTAGAAGCATGAAGTTAGTCATAACAAAAACGTACAATAGTGGAAGCACTTAGACTTTACATAATCAACATGAGACTATACTTCAATACTTCAACTTTTAGCTCGGATATTTACAAACCCTAAATCACATCAGCGATTTAATCAAGATGACAAAAGATTAGTTCTGTCATATAGCGATCCCTAGAAATAAGAAAAATAAAAATATCTATTAACTTTTGGAAGCTATATGATAGACTATCTCCTAGTGTTTTATGTAAGCCCTAGATTTTACTCAATCTTAGCAAAACACAACATGAATAGCTTCTACTAGGGTTCGATGTAAACCCTATATTTTCATATATAAATTCTCAGCGAACATTATATAGATTCAGATGAATACATATACTAGAGAATTTAACCATTACTAGGGCTTAGATGTAAAACCCTAGACTTTCCAATCATCCTAGAACTTCAAATTTTGATTAGGGTTTGTTTCCAAAGCCTAGAACTTATGATCATTAAGAATTTGGTCGACACATATATCTAGGAGATTACTTTTTTGCATGAGCATATCAGATGTTAGACAATATTAATATATTGGACATACAACGACCTAGACTAAGCTAGGGATTCGATCGGAGGAACATATACCTAGGGTTTCATTCCTAGGACTTTTCATAACAAGGATTTTGCTTGTAGACCTATTCAAAACCTAGGTTTTCAGTTCATATCAAAGCAAACCCTTATTATATTAAACTTCAAAGGTTCAGGATTTCGAACAACATGATTTCAACCCTAATAAGTTAGAGCTTCCATGATCATATCAAAATCTCAAACATGACATCTTCAATATATCAATCAGTATAGCAATTTCTTCATTAATAACCTTAAGTAGGTTTAGGATTTCACACATTATCAATATACCATTAGGTTAGGTTTTTCCAGAGAACCTTTTAGGGTTCTTTTTATGCAGACAATCAGAGATGTATAAGGTGGGTGGATTCATTTGATGATGAATCATTGCAAACAAGAATCTTTTAAGATTCAGGAGAGCTAGACATAACGATGTTAGTAATGCAAATTTCAGGATAAGATGAAGAGAACTTAAAAGATGTATGGTTTAATACATACCTGGAAATGTTTCTTGGCAAACCTTGTCGGAATTCTTTGAAGTGTAAGCCATGGTCTTCTATACCTGTAATACATACTTTCAAGCAAAACCATGCGATACCAAGGACATTATTTAATTCATTAAATTAGCTAACCATGGAGGATGGAATCCTATGAGAATTTATACCTTCTTTTAATCAAGGCTTACTTGACATCCTATATTTCTAGAAGATAAGGATTAGGGTTCTAATATTTATATATTGTCCAAGGATTATAATTTTACCTTAGACTAGCTATAACCCAGAATTGGGTGATCATTTGATAAACTAAACTTTTAAAATAAACTTATGAATATACGTACCTTATGATTTGATAGCTTGTTGCATGTACATCTTGATGAGTAGGGAGTGCTTACTTGATTTTCTTAAGTTGATTTCTTGTGCTTCTCATCTCAGACCTTTGATAGATCTTCATAGATGGATTCAGTTTCATTTAAACAAGATGTAGGTTGAACGTGCTTGTAGTAACATATAGACATGTCACTGCCTAAACATCACTGCTTCTTATCAATGCTTTAGCCTAAACTACTTGTTATGCACATAATACATAATTCGAATTTTCCTCTATGCCTTAGATAGAACCAAGTCTCTTATTCACTGTATTAACATCATGTGGAGGCAACGAAACTTCATCATGTGTTAGCACTGAATTGAGGTCATTTGATACGAGGTCACTATAATAGCTCTTAACTATGATCAATATCAAAACCTTGACTGTGAGAAGACACTGAAACTGTGAGGCTGAACCTTCCCTCCGAATTTTTTTTCACTGTGGTCATTTCTGTGATCCAGTTGATCTCTTGTCACTGTAATCATGTTTGACATATATCCAAATTTTTGTTACTGTGGTATATGAACTTATTTTGAAGAATCGAGCTACTTCTGTGGTTAGACCGAACTTCTATTTCTGAGATCACATATGATCACCCATTCAATGAATTGTCTTATTATGATTTGGACGTTTTGAGCTTATCTTCTGAAGTCAGTCCTACGTGATGCCTTTGAATCCTTCTTGACTATATCTAACTGATCTTCAATACATATGCATTCAACTGATCTTTAAACTACCTTTGATCATGACCATAGCTCTGATACCATGTTAGAGAAATTAAGGAGGTGGCAGTTAATCAATTTCTCTTATTATGACATTATCTTGTGATGTTTTGTTATTATCATTTGTTCTTTCATTTATATTTTCTTATCTTCAAGAGTAATGCCAATGAATAAATAGAAGAAGACATAGGATGTAGGCACATTGCCAGGGAAAACCCCCACTCCTTGGGGAAAACCCGGTCAAAATTCTCCCTTCAATAGATTCAAGATGAGACGACCAAGACCCTAACTAGAGACTCTCTCTACCAAGTCATCCTTTCAATATCTTAGCACTAAGATCTCCTTACACTGAGATCTCCTTTGCTTGCACCGAAGCTTCATCCTTTTTACTGCAATAATACCCAGACATTGAAATGTTCTTCTTGAGGTAGCTCTAAAACCCATCTTCTCTGTGATGACCATTGATTATAGTAGCATCCAGTTCTGTACCCCTTAACTTATTAACTGATATAGCACTGAGGCATCATGAGTGAGATAACATCATAGCACTGAGTATCATAGCATCATAACATCAAGTATCATGTTAGTGATATCATCATAGCACCGAGTATCATGATTGAGATAACATCGTGGTGACATACTAAGATTTGTCTGAACTTCTTTCCTGAAATAGCATTGTAGTTGAAGTGTGATGACATTGAAATTATACGACTGCAATTTGTACAGAGAATCTCTGCCTTTCTGAAGTTGATCCGAAACATTTTCTCCTGCAATGGTACCGAACTTGTGATATAGTCCGAACTTTATTTCAGAGAGATGTCCATTTTTTTTTTGTAATGCGAATAACTTAGCTTCGTATTTATAGTGGTTCCTTCATAAATGAGCCGACATGTATGTGTGAATAGTTGTGATATTATTTTAGGCTGACTTGAGTATGCTTATTAAGGCTGACATGTTTCTTTGAGAGAGGCTGACATGAAGGCTTTCTTTGAAGAAGATTTTGCTGAAGAGACCAAGGATGATGACCTTGAAGAAGATGACTTGATGGAGGATCCTTTTGACCAAATAATAAACCTATATTACATGATTTAAAGCCTAGATTGGATCAATTTAAATTTGTAATGACTAACCTAGAAGTCCACAATGGGGACCTTAATCTAAATATGACCCAAACATGAAACCCATGCTTTAATAAGTCATTTAATAATAATAATTTTTTTGACAAATATATTAATAATGAAGACCGAACCTAGTTACATTCTTCAACACTCCCTCTTAACTAGGGAGATATTCGTGTATAAAAGAAGTACATGGAAAATCTCATTTTGTCTATGAAGAAGTTTAGGCACCACAATGCCATGGACTAGATTCCTGACCAGGGAAATCTATCCATTTGGTCTCTCAACAGTTTAGGCATCGCAATGCCACGAACTATATTCCTGACCAGGGCAATCTATTAGGGTGGGAGTAAGATGGACTAAAGATTTCAACCTCTATAGGTATCAGAAGGCTTACTAACCATCAACCCAGGGAACTAGGTGCAGATCCACCTGATGCCACCCTCCCTATCAGACATCAAAACAAGGTGTCGACTTGCTATCTTTTTCAGGCAATGTTTCACTCACAAAGCCTCAACACCCCTTGATCCAATAGATCAAGGATAACCAATCTCCCCCAATCAAACTGATTGGTAACCAACATGCTATCAAAGACCTTCGAGAGATTCACATGTACAAACACAACCCCAATCAACAATATATAATCAAAACAAACCTGCGGGGTTTCGATGTTGCCCTTCAACTAATCTTAGTAGGACTATCAGTTGAATCTCTGAGAGAAGATTCTTTTCCCTACTTCACATGTAGCAACATTTCTTCCAGTTTATATTCTCCAATCAAGACTTATGTTGTGCCCTCCCTCTTAATTAGAGAGAGTTCTTTTATCCAGGCCCCCTCTTAATGTAGGGAGATTAACTTCTTCCTTCGGTGTTGGAGAATCTCTCATGGCTTCCATCCGTCTCATCATATTAACTTCTCTTATGAATTTCTTCACCGATATGATGTACCTGCATAACTTAGATAACAAGTACAACCAATTATGTAGAAGCATGAAGTTAGTCATAATACAAACTTACAATAGCGGAAGCATTTAGACTTTACTTAATCAACAAGAGACTATTCTTCAATACTTCATCTTTTAGCTCGGGTTTGTTACAAACCCTAAATCACATCAGCAATTAAATCAAGATGACAAAAGATTAGTTCTGTCATATAGCGATCCCTAAAAATAAGAAAAATAAAGGTATCTAATAACTTTCGGAAGCCATATGATAGACTATCTACTAGGGTTTTATGTAAGACCTAGATTTTCATCTATAAATTCTCACCGAACATTATATAGATTTAGATGAATACATATACTAGAGAATTTTACCATTACTAGGGCTTAGATGTAAAACCCTAGACTTTCCAATCATCCTAGAACTTCAAATTTTGACTAGGGCTTGTTTCCAAACCCTAGAACTTATGATCATTAAGAATTTGGTCAACACATATATCTAGGAGATTACCATCATGCATGAGCATATCATATGTTAGACAATATTAATATATTGGACATACGACGACCTAGTCTAAACTAGGGATTTGACCAGAGGAACATTTACCTAGGGTTTCTTTCCTAGGACTTTTCATAATAAGGATTTTGCTTGTAGACCTAACCAAAATCTCGGGTTTCAGTTCATATCAAAGTAACCCTTATTATATTAAACTTCAAAGGTTTTGGATTTCGAACAACATCATTTCAACCCTAATAAGTTAGAGCTTCCATGATCATATCAAAATCTCAAACTTGACATCTACAATATATCAATCAATATAGCAATTTCTTCATTAATAACCCTAAGTAGGTTTAGGATTTCACAGATTATCAATATACCCTTAGGTTAGGGTTTTCTAGAGAACCTTTTAGGGTTCTTTTTATGCAGACAATTAGAGATGTATAAGGTGGGTGGATTTATCGGATGATGAATCATCCCAAACAAGAATATTTTAATATTCAAGAGAGCTAGACATAACGATGTTAGTAACACAAATTTTAGGATAAGATGAAGAGAACTTAAAAGATGTATGGTCTGATACATACCTGGAAATGTTTCTTGGCAAACCTTGTAGGAATTCTTTGAAGTGTAAGCCATGGTCTTCTTTACCTGTAATATAGACTTTCAAGCAAAACCATGTGATACCAAGGACATTATTTAATTCTTTAAATTAGATAACCACAGAGGATGGAATCCTATGAGAAGTTATTCCTTCTTTTAATCAAGGACTTCTTACTTGACATCTTATATTTGTAGAAGATAAGGATTAGGGTTCTAATATTTATATATTGTCTAAGGATTACAATTTTACCTTAGACTAGCTATAACCAAGGATTGAGTGATCATCTGATAAACTGAACTTTTAAAAGAAACTTATGAATACACGTACCTTATGATTTAGATACCTTTTGATTTGATAGCTTGTTGCATGTACATCTCGATGAGTAGGGAATGCTTACTTGATTTTCTTAAGTTGATATCTTGTGCTTCTCATCTCAGACCTTTGATAGATCTTCATAGCTGGATTCAGTTTCATTTCAACAAGATGCAGGTTGAACGTGCTTGTAGTAATTCATAGACATGCCACTGCCTAAACATCACTGCCCCTTATCAATGCTTTAGCCTAAACTACTTGTTATGCACATACTACATAATATGAATTTTCCTCTGTCTGAGATAGAACCGAGTCTGTTATTCACTGTATTAACATCATGTGGAGGCAACGGGACTTCATCATGTCTTAGCACTGAATTGAGGTCATTTGATACAAGATCACTATAATAGCTCTTAACTATGATCAACATCGAAACATTGACTGTGTGAAGACACCGAAACTGTGAGGGTGAACCTTCCCTCCGGAATCTTTTTCACTGTGGTCATTTCTTTGATCCAACCGATCTCTTGTCATTGTAATCATGTTTGACATATATCCGAATTTCTGTCACTGTGGTTTATGAACTTATTTTGAAGAATCGAGCTACTTCTGTGGTTAGACCGAATTTCTATTTCTGAGATCACATATGATCACCCATTCTATGGATCGTCTTATTATGATTTGGACATTTTGAGCTTATCTTCCGAAGTCAGTCCTATGTGATGCCTTTGAATCCTTCTTGACTAGATCTAACTGATCTTCAATACAAATGCATTCAACTGATCTTCAAACTGCCTTTGATCATGACCATAGCTCTGATACCATCTTATAGAAATTAAGGAGGCGGCAGTTAATCAATTTCTCTTATTATGACATTATCTTGTGATGTTTTGTTATTATCATTTGTTCTTTCAATCTATATTTTCTTATCTTCTAGAGTAATGCCAATGAACAAATAGATGAAGACACAATATGTAGGCACACTGACAGGGGAAAACCCCACTCCTTCAGTAGATTCAAAATGCTTCCTTCAGTAGATTCAAGATGAGACGACCAAGACTCTAACTAGAGACTCTCTCCACCAAGTCATTCCTTCACTGTGTTAGCACCGAGAGGTCCTTACACCGATATCTCCTTTGCTTTGCACCGAAACTTCATCCTTATTACTGCAATACCACTGAGACATTGAAATATTCTTCCTGAGGTAGCCCTGAAACCCATCTTCTCTGTGATGACCATTGATTGTAGTAGCACCGAGTTCTGTAGCACTGAATTTATTAACTGAGAATCGAGATAGCACTGAGGCATCATGACTGAGATAGCATCACAGCACCGAGAATCATAGCATCATAGCACTGAGTATCTTGACTGAGATACCTCTGTGGTAACATAATGAGATCTGTCTGTACTTCTTTTCTGCCATAACACTGTAGTTGAAGTGTGATGCCACTGAAATTATACCACTGCAATTTGCACCGAGAATCTCTGCCTTTCTGAAGTTGATTCAAAACCTTTTCTCGTTCAATGGTACCAAACCTGTGATATAGTCCGAACTTTATTTCAGAGAGATGTCTGAAATTTTCTGTGTAATGCGAACACCTTAGCTTGGTATTTATAGTGGTTCCTCCATAAATGAGTCGACATGTCTGTGAATAGTTGTGATATTATTTCAGGCTGACTTGAATATGCTTATTGAGGCCGACATGTGTCTTTGAAAGAGGCCAACTTGAAGGCTTTCTTTGAAGAAGATTTTGCTGTAGAGACCGAGGATGATTACCTTGAAGAAGATGACTTGACGGAGGAGCCTTTTGACCAAATAATAAACAACCTATATTACATGATTTAAAAGTCCAGATTGGATCAATTTAAATCTGTAATGACTAACCTAGAAATCCACAATTGGTGCCTTAATCTAAATCTGACCCAAGCATGAAACCCATGCTTTAATAAGTCATTTAATAATAATAAATTTTTTTGACAAATATATTAATAATGAAGAGCGAACCTAGTTACATTCTTCAACAACGCTGAAGGCTTCCTTGGGTTTTGTTCTGATGTGGTATTGACGTGAAATATTTGCCGAATACGTATTCAGTGAAGAGGTGCTTTTCATAGGCCAATATTCAAAATTAAATAACTTAAAAGGAATAATTCAAGATACAGACAATTAAATTTCTTAGATTACTTGCTGAGTTACTTGGGAAACACTAAAAAGGTACTATCCCTAATTGGTTTTAGTTACAATTAATTTGAAGAAAATCTTCAATAGGTTTCCATCTCAGACAAAAAATATTATCAATCAACTGTCCCGACTTTACCAGCCATTGGAGTTGCCCAGATTTCTATGCATTGTAACTATTGCAGTAACTCTTTGGATACTTTCATTTATACCCCGCCCTTTAGTATGCCATGCTCATGTTTAGTGTTTCTTGGATTACTTGCCAACTTACTTGGGAAACACTGAAAAAGCACTACCACTAATTGGTTTTATTTACAATTAATCTTAAGAAAATCTTCAACAGGTTTCCCTCTGAAACAAAAAATAATATCAATCAATTGTGCCGACTTTACCAGCCGTTCGAGTTGCCCAAATTCCTATGCGTTGTAATTATTACAGTAATTCTTTGGATACTTTTGTTTATAGCCCGCCCTTTAGTATGAGATGTTCATGTTTCATGTTTTATTTGCTATGTAGCAATGCAGACAAATTATGCTTTGCCTTTAAGCCTAAGAAGTTCCCATTGTTCACGGGGTTTGAAATTGTTGTTTGACTTGGAAATAAGCATAGAGGGCTTCTTTTTACAGTCACACCAGCCTGTCAATTAAATTGATGCACAGTGTCTCTGAAGTTTGAACTACTCCTTGGTGAATCAAGACCACAAATGATGCAAAGTCAACAAAACAGGACAAAAAATATTCTGTTGCCAGTATTTAGTAGACAAAACAAAGTGGTATAGACCTTAGACATTAAAATTATGGCTTGGATTTCATAAAAGATGAATGTTATAAATGTTGATGATGTATCGCTCAGACTGGATGGAATGGTTAAAATTGAAATGTAGTTCTATTCATGCACGATGGGTGCATAGTTAGAAACAGACTGATCTGTATGGCTGTCTTTTCTAGTTGATTTAACAAATCTTACTGTGCCATGCAAATGGATGTCTATTTTAATAGGTTTAATGGATTCTACAAAACCATATTGAGGAAGGTAATATAATTTAATTTATAGGATTTTGGAAATGGACATCCATTCCCAACTTAAGTTCGCTAAGAATTGTTGAAATTGGGTAGCTTGGAAGGTATTTTACTATTTCCCCTTGGAAAAGCCCTTGGGGCTTTTTGATTTGTTGTTTGGGGTTTTGGACCCAAAGGAGTGGGCTTAGGTGGGTCAGCGAGGCCAAGAGACAACCCTTGGAAGAGTATAAATACAAAGGCAAGGAGACATAAAGGACAATCTTCGTGTGAGGTGAGCAAGAGGGCTAAAAGGATTTAGCCACAGGCACCAAAAGGAGCCGCAAGAGATGAAAGCAAGGAGGTTGAGTTTCCGTGGTTGAATAGGTCTGGTATTGAGGATTAAAGGAGGCTCCCTGGCTATAGGTCTAAACAAGCTTAGCTGCAGCCAGACAGGAGGCCTCAGAGTAGTCACAGGCAGGAGCAAGAGGCTGCAGCTAGAAGAGGAGTGGTCATAGGGCCGCAGTAGGCCTAAAAATGACAGCAGTAGGTGAATTGAAGCAACCGTAGCAAAGGAGAATAGGGCGCAGACCTGTTGTGGCTGGTAAAGAGCTGCTGTAGCAGCTTGTAGGGGTAAAAAGAGGCCTGTTAGGGCAAGCCACAGGGAAAGAAAAGGAGGCTGAGAGCTGGTGAGTGTGCTGAGGGCTACAGGGGCTGTCTAAAGTAGAAAAATGTTGGCTGCAAGTGACAACAAGCCAGTTGTGTCGGAAAACAAGGGACCGTGGAGGACCGTGGGCTAAAGGGGTATGTCCATGTATGTAATTTGTTGTTTGATAATTTAAGGAGGGCTGGTTAGGTCCTATGTAATATTCTAGGGATAATTTTTTTTTTTGTTTGCCCCAGGGTTTCTTAAACAACTAGGTTTCTGTCAAAATTTCTTCTCTTTTTTATGTCAGCAGGGTTATAAACTATTTCAATACAAATATACTCTTCAACAATTTTTGTGCCCCTTTATACCTAAGTTGCACTATAAAGGATACGGGAACGGATGCAGATACGGGGTTGGAAATGGATACGGCAATTTTTCAAAAAATCTGGATACGATGCGGCAGGAAACAGCGCGCGCGCGTGCGCACACACACACACACAGATATATAACAAAATATTCTCATTCATCTTTTAGATTTAGAATCTTTCAATCTATATTATATCTAAAAATACATAATCCATCATCATCATGATCAATTCAGCATATATAAAGTTTAAACATTGTCATCATCATTAATGATTATTCTAACATTCATGATTCAATCATTGAACAATGAACATATCATCAAGTTTCTGTTTCAATTTTCAAATTTCATTGTTCAATCATCAACATGATACAACTTACAACATCATCACCAAAATTAATAATGCACAGTGCACACTACATAACAATGAACATACTACAAAGTACAAAATGAACTATGAGTTAACATACTACAAAGTACAAAATGAAGTTTGAACTATGACTCATGAGTTGCAGACTTGTAGTCTACTATCATTATTCAATTTTCATAATTCATATGGTTGTTCAAAAGTTTAAAAGTTAAAACACCATCATAAATTGCATTTACATATCATCAAATATGTCCTCAAGTTCATCCTTGTTAGTAAGAAGTTCCACATTGTAAATTTTTGTAGATGTTCTATGCTTGAAGCAACTTTACTTTTCTTACAACAATCACACAAATAGTTAGAGTAAAATCTTGATAGAACATATAAGTGGATCTTATAGAAGACAAACCAAAAGCAGAAAAATGTGATGGTGCGTTATGGCGTCAACATGATGCTTCAACCGGAAAGTCTCCTTAGTCTCGACCCGACCAAGGGAATGTGTCTATGATCCTCAAATCGACATAGTCAACCCAAGTCAACTCTAAAAAAGTCAACGCTGTACAGAAAAGTCAACGCAGGGCAGCAAGCTAAAAGTCAACGCAACAACAGTTTGGTCAACCCTTTGACCTCGATTTCTGTGCCAAAGTGTACGGCCTCTCAAAATCGAACTTTCCAATAAGTTTCAGCCCTTTCGGACCATGCGTTGACCAAAGTCAACGCTGGTCAAACTTCCAGCAAAACCCTAACTGCAGAAATTTGTCCTTCAGCTCAGCCGTACAGATTTGTCCTTCTTCTTCTTCACATGTGTGGGCTGAACTTGTCCTCCAAGGAGCTCGTACTAAATCAGATGAGAGAAGAAGATGTGTGTTGAGTTGTGGTGAAATGCTCTCCAACTTTGCCTGTATTTATATCCATCATTGGGGTGTGTGACACATCTGCTGGGGGTGTGAAACCTTAAGGCCGACCTGCACATATAATTTATTATAAATAATAAATTCAAAATAAATGTTCTGCTCATTGGATTAAGATATATTTTATATGGATTTTACACCTCTCCGAAAGAGGAATCCAACAAAAATACTAGCCACTTAATCTGAGCATCACAACATGGAGTTTGGACCTAGTTGTTCAAATTTAACAGAACCATCCTCTCCAGAACTTGAACCAGAAGTGGGAAAATTGCTACCACGTGCACTTGAAGATCCACCAATTGGTGACTCCGCATCAAACAAAGTCAAATGAGACCTCGCATTCAACGTCATATCCAAGTCAGGCAACTCTGGTTCCACATCCCATAATTTGGCGGCCCCAAATTTGTATTCATCTCTCTTGTGTGATAGTAGGCGAAGGTTTGAATGAACATACACTAGTACCTCGGCCTTCTTAGAGCCCAAC
Organism: Pinus albicaulis; assembly: GCA_034641835.2. Classification (NCBI taxonomy): domain Eukaryota; kingdom Viridiplantae; phylum Streptophyta; class Pinopsida; order Pinales; family Pinaceae; genus Pinus; species Pinus albicaulis. The sequence continues at coordinate 978,382,085 of CM076577.1, read as the reverse complement.
CTGTTTCGTTTCACCGAATGGATAAAGCCATATGTACTCCAGTTCCTTTCTGCTGAAGAGGAACTAGCAACCTGTGACAAGGTCATGATGGCCAATTTTTGAATATGTGGAAGTTCCCCACCATAGTAGTTCCACCATTCAATTGGACTCATTGCCAACTTGTCTCACATACAATCAATATCAGAACCCCAACTCTTTGATCCTACAAAATGAACAAATTCTGTACGAATCCGAAGCCCAATTTCAGGATCTACAAAAAGCTTTCTAAAAGCCGGTTTAAATCCTTGGGAGACTTCGGGTCTTTGCTTGGTGCGATTCTTTCTGGATCACTTAGCAACTCTGCAGCATAATATTTTGGATTCACTGCATAGGCCAAAATGTGCAATGGGGTGGTCATCTTGTTCCACCTTTTGGTCAATATATCTTTTACTTCTCTGTAAAAGAATTCATCTGGGTCATTCTCCTTGGCATTTATAACCATCCTTATTTTCTCTATCATGGAATCAATGCCCTCATACACTTCTCCCAAATTAAGCATATCTGTGTCAAACATATGGAGCAAATCCACAATTGGCTTAGTAAATGCCAAGAGGTACTCAACCTTATCCCACAATTCATCATCAACAACCAGCTTTTTTACTGCTTGTGCTCTATCACTTTGGGATTGCCTCCATTGATTCCAAAGAGAACTGCATACCATTGATTGTAATGCATCTCTTACCTGCATAAGCCTTGTTAAGACTATGATGTGAGAAGCAAATAGAGTCTCGGCAACTTGTAGGTGCCAAATTGTCAATTATTAATGTTTCAATAAATTAAAAATCATAATTTGATGTTATTAACTATTATGATTCACGAATCATGAATGATGACATTTGAGTCTTTGAGAATCCAAATTACATATTTGAATTTAGACTCTAGAAATAAACTTTAAAGTTTAGGTATCTTAAGGAGCCCCAACTTCGCAAATTCCCTATAGATGTCTTGGGACATGTGGTGGTTTGTGATGAATGCTTGAATTTCTTTTGCCTCTTCAAAAATAACACGAATCCACTCAATTTTCTTCCCCATCTTGCTCAACACGACGTTCAATGAATGTACAACACAAGGGGTCCAAAATATGTGTTGATATTTGCCTTCAATAATTAGGCCTGCTGTTTTACACACCGTTGCATTGTCAGTTATTACTTGTACAACATTTTCTTGCCCCACCAATTCAATTGCTTCAATCAAGATGTCAACAATGAATTGGGAATCTTTCAGTTGCTCCACATAATCCATTGACTTCAAAAACATTGACCCCTTTGGGCTTTGAGCTTGATCAAAGGCCTATTCCTTTGATCTTTCCATTCATCAGAAATGATGGACATTCCTGAAATGCGCCATGAATTACGAATGGGGCTTAATTTAACCTCCAAATCTAACTTTTCAGCACTCAACATTGTGGTGCGTACATTCTCATATCCAGGGCTCTTGAACCCTTTTGGGACTTCATTCATTGTTTTTATCATCTTTGCCCAGTAAGGAGATCACACAAGGTTAAAGGGAAGGCCATTTGCATAAATGCATTGACCTATAGCTGCATTTGCTATCTCTCGAGCATCATTATTAAAACTCCTTTCAAGCGGTTCCAAATTAGACCGTTTTGAGCCAACAAATCCATGAGAATGAAGTGGAGGTTTTGATGAAGATGCTCCCAACCTTGTTGGGTGTTTTAATTGAGAGGTAGGATTTGTCTCATTTGCTTTAACATCCACTTCGTTTTGTTCTCTCTGATACTTTGCAAGTTTTGCCTTGCTTAAACCATTTCCATCTGTCCCATTCTCTTTAGGTGGGCCACTACATATTCGAATCCCATTACCTTTTAACCCAAGTAAATGTGCTTTGACCCATGTGTATGATTTCTTGACTTCCTTTTTATACTCACTTTAAACCCATGCAAATGATCCACTTCCTTGGATCTTCCCAACAGTAGTTACATATTTCCAAAGTGGTGACTTTGGATCGATTTTAGGGGCAGATTCAATTTCATGTTCCACTTCCTCTGCCTCACGAATGACTGAGCTTGAAGTTGCTATGATTGATGATGATGATGTAAATGAAACTGCAAAATAAAATCGACAAATGTTAAAATTTAAAAGATCGAAATTGTTAAATCAGGATTCAAAACTCTGTTTTATAAATTAAATATTTGAATTTTGAGCTATGGCAACTTGCAAGTAATAGCACTAAGTAAATACACATCCAATTGGTGATCTTATGTGCTTCTAACTTTCTTGTTTCACTTCACATCCAATTGTTGATCCTATGTGTTTATGGCTATGAATGCTAGCTTACAATGCAACGTTTTGGGCAGTGGGTTTTAACTTTTTGTATTGCACTGTAGTAGTTTCAAATTTCACTTGGACTGGAAACTTGGACAATGGAAAGCCTTTAAAAATTAAGACAAGGATGTATTTAAATTTTACTATTTATCTTGTGATAACTGTTAAAACTTAAAATTAAAAATTTAAATTTGGTATCCAATGTTATCATCTATCTAAGAAGAGTATATTTTCTCCTTTTTTAATTTGAATGCACATGAATCCTTTTCCTACAGAAGGATTTGGGGCTGTGTGGAAGAAGTTAGAACCACCTTTAAACTAAGTTTGTGCAGTCTGGACAACATATAAAGATTAGTATAGAAGTTAAAACTAGAAGGCTAGAAACTTAGAAGCCCTGGTCCAATATCATGTTGTGACAGGAAGCTTAACTGATTTGTTTAAGCTTGATATTGTGTTCAATTTTAATTTGGAACGAAGCTGTTATTTAATATTTACTGCTTTAGTAAAATTATGGAAGATGATAATTTTGGTCCCCAAGGACAGTGACCAATTTCTTGGATTTTGGAATTTTCTATGTAGCTAGAGACAGTCTCTAGCAGATATGTAGCTAGAGACTGAAATTTGTAAATATCTATGCCTCAAATTCATATATGGAAAAATACAGAAGGCTGATAATCTAAAGCTGATTGAAGATTCATTTCAAAATCAGAAATGGTCCTCATAAGAGACTCAAAAACTTTAAATGTGCTCACTGTTTTGTTGTAACCTATTTTAAATTTAGTATGTGGTAGTAAAATAAGCAGGTATCAAGCCATTTTCATTAAATAATAAAAATGCCACAAATCTGGTGCCTTTAAACGCTGGAGCCCCGCAACAAACTTGCAAACTTCATAGTTCAAAGTTTGAACCTGGACGTTGGAACCTGAACGCTGGAAGTTGGAATGCTGGACAATGGAATCTAGGTCCTAAACGTTGGATTCTGGAACGATGCAGCTTGCAAGAGGCAGCGACAACGACAAACTTAAAAGTTTCTAAGCCGACAAACTCAGAGGTAGAGGCAAAGTTTCTAAGCCGGCAGAGGCAACAACAAACTTGCAAAGGGAAACTTAGAAAACACTGGCAATGGACAACGCTCAAGCAACAAACTTGCAAAGGGAAACTAACAGTGGACAATGGACAACGCTCAAGCAACAAACTCAGAATGTTGAAATGTTAAACCTTAAAAGTTAAAATAGTCAAACAAATTAACGAAGATAGTGCTGGTCTATTCACGACGAAAAGTTAAAACAATCAACTTACAAGTGGCTAGGTTTTGGAGTCACAACTCACAAGAGTCACAATGTTAATTGGAAATAAAGGTTAACAGTTAAACGATAAACGTTAACTGTGTTCTATTTTCTAAACGATAAACAATAAACTTCTGAATGTTCCATTCTCGGTGGCGTTAATTAAAAATCGTGAAACGTATTCAGAAATGGCGTATCAGGTAAAAAATTAAACGATACATATTTTAAATTTGCCAGATCGGGGTGTTGAAATTTAAATACGTTTTTACATTTTCTCGGAAACGAATATTTAAAAAAAACGTCGGAAATACGTTTCCCGACTCATATCCTCGTTTCCGAAAATCTGATACTGCAAAAAAACGTTTTTTAGCCGTTTTTTTTGATGTATCGTACAGGTATTCGTATCTAGTACGATGAACGACGTTTTGGGTAGGCTAGCATGATGTTTTCGGCAACTTAGCCTTATACACTGAAATAAACATACAGTGCAACAATACTTATATGGCCCAAATTCAACAGTTCTTATATAACTCAAATTCAACGTTTCATCATTCATCAATTCAATAGTATTTGTATAGCCCAAATCCAATAATCCAGTATAGTTCCAATATAATTTTGAATCCAACAGAGTTTTATTAACTAATCAAATATACTGTTTGCCTGTCTACAAGACTGAACCCTGATCTTGTTACAAAGTTGATTGAGATACAATTAACCACGACTGCAACCTAACTTGCCTCAGGGATATAGCAAATAGTTGAGTGGTTGATCGAATGTTGTTTGCCTTAGAATCGCCTAAAAATCCATCACCATAATTTTCTGGAGTTGCTTCAGACATGTCTACCTGTCCCCGATCTTTTTTTGTGGGCTGGGATTACCCATAGTATTAAAAACTGGTCGGTCAGACCCCTGGCTGGTTAAACCGGTCTAAAAACCCAGTTTAAACCCTTCTCTCGCTCAATTTCCCGGTCAAACCGGTGCTGACCAGCTGATTAAGGACGAAATCGACCGATTTATCTCGAAACCGACCGGTTTAGGGATAAACTGGCCTGTTCCATCCTTAACTAGCTGGTCAGCTGCCAAGGCCACAAAGGGACCCACGCATGGAGTTTTGGCCGGTTTAGGGTTGTTTTGGAGGGAAGAGGAGGGTTGTTTCCCTCCAAAAACAACCCTCTCCAAAAACAACCCTCCTCTTCCCTCCAAAAACACCCTCTCCAATCCTTTATAAGCAGGGGTAGCCTTTCATTTGTCTCACACCATCTCATTTGGAGATTTTGTGAGTTTGATTGAGAGCTTGGAGAGTGTTGAGTTTTTGCTGGAGTAGTGGAACAACATAGAGTTTGAGCTAAGTAGTAGCCATCATGCCTCCAAAAGCCAACGATACTGCATGGTTTCATTGTGATATGATTGCTGGAAAAATGATCTGCAAATATTTCCAAAAATCTATTGTAGGAGGGGGTATTTACAGGTTCAAGCAACACTTGGCTGGGATAGGAGGCCATGTAAAGCCACGTGGAGCACCAAATGAAGTAGTAGGGCATATTAGGGTAGAATACCTTCAGAGGTTTGAGACTCAAGTCACTGAACCAATAGAGAAGTTTGTGACTGGAGCAGTTGCAAAGTTTGGTAGTCGAGACTCAACCAACTGAGTTTGATCATGATGAGAAGTTTCAAGTGATAATGTTGATCACTAATTAGTAATATCATATATGTAGATTTGTAGTGGACTGTAGGCCAATGGCCTCAATGCTTATAGCTTGTAGCATTGTTTTTGGACTTTATGGGTCATTTGGAGCCTCATTGCTTATGTATTTTTTCCATGATATGTATTTTCCTCGGTGCCATTTTGATATATTCACCTTTACATGGTATATAAACGAGCAAAAATTGCATATTTTGTCTCTATTGGCTTGGAATCATGGTTGCAAATCTTAAAAATAGTTGTTGTTGTTGTTGTTTTTTCTTTATAATTAATTATTTAATGTATTTTTTTAAAAATCGGTTCATTTAGACCTGACCAATACCGGTTCCGGTCCGATTACCGGTTCATTAGGTCTACCGGTCCGGTCTCCTGTTCCGGTTTTTAATACTATGGGATTACCATAAAATGTCCTGTTCATACTCAAATAGATCAGAGGGGTGTAGGATAGCTTTCTACCTCAATGCCAAACTCAAGAATATCTTTAGAATGTGACGTCAATCTCAAAATATTTCAGCCTTCTGTAGGTGTATTTCCCTGCTACAAGATGACCTTGCAATGGCTTGACCTTAGGGAATAATTTTGATCTGTGATTTTAGAAAGCTTCGTGCTGTGCCATATAAGAAATCTTAGGGAAATTTGTCCAATATTTAGGATGGCGTGAATCACCTTGCCACAAATCCTCCACAAAAGTACATCGCTTCTCCTAGAATGGAAAATTCCCTGTCGCCATAACAAGTAGAAAAAAAAGAAAATAAAACTAACTAGGGTGGAATCAATCACCACTGAAATTAGTAGAAGAGGTCTTAAAACCCTCAAAGCTCTAGCTCAAGAAACCAATGATTTGATCCACAATTGATGATGATTGATTTGATCTCAACTCTCTTCTATTTATAAATTTTCCACGGGCTCCATTGTGAGGATTGTGGGTGCTACCCCTAATTTTGGGGTTTCTAGCCCTAGCCAACCCAACTTTTGCCCAGTGTTGCCTCAACATAGGAAAAATTGGGTTTTTACCCATTTATGAAGACTATAGTCTTCAGGGTCGGATAGGCTATTTCGTCCTCCATTAACCATCAATTTGGAGAGGACATTACAATCCCCCCTTCCTGAAATTGCTTGCCCTCCAGCAATTTCATATTGGGATGCTGTGAAACTCTTTCTCCTTCCCATGTGGCGTCTTCTTTTGGAAGATTCTTTCTTCTAATAAGATATTAGAAAATTCCTCTGCCTCTTAGTTTCTTTTCTCGTATTGCCATGATTTCTTTCGAGATTAGCTCTAGTTGTCCTTCCTCATTGAAAGGGGACAGTTTGATAGAAGTACTAACTTGCTGCCTGACAACCTTCTTGAGATAGGAAATAATGAAGACATTATGAATTTGCTTTCTTTTGGCAGTTCTAACTCATACCCCACCTCTCCTATTTTATGGAGAACATTGCAGGGTCCATAAAACCTTGACTTTAGCTTTTTTGCACTGCTTTTCTTGAGTGTAGATTTTCCTATATGGGTGCAATCTAAAAAATACGAGGTCTCCTACCTCAAAACTGCATTCTGTTCGATGCTGGTCTGCTTACATCTTTTGCCTATTTTGGGCGGCCCACATTTTTTCTCTGAGTGCCTTGAAAATATCCTGGCTTTCTTGAATCCAGTCTTTAGCTAAAGGGGCCCTACTCTCTTTGGAGAGAATGTCAAGAAATGATGGAGCATCATAACCATATAGTGCTCTGAAAAGTGTAATCCCAATAGACAAATGATAAGTGGTGTTGTAACAATGCTCCCTGAGGTATAGCCATTTAATCCATGCTTTCTGTTGACCAATCACGTAGTTACGTAAGTATCCCTCAATCCATCTATACACAATTTATGTATAGCCATATGTTTGCGAATGATAGTTAGTGATTGGGTTACTTATATCTCGACTAGCATGAAGAGTTCCTATCAAAATGTCCCCATAAATTCGCTATCCCGATCATTGTCTATATTTTTAGGCAACCTATGAAGCCTAAAAATTTCTTTGAAGAGACATTTTTCTACTTGTTTGGCCAAGTAATCAGTGGGAATCGCGAAGAAATGTGCAAATTTCGTCAACCTGTCAACCACTGTATAACTGTAGTCTTTTCCTTGTGCTTTGGGTAGTCCTGTAATGATGTCCATTGAGATGCTTTCCCACTTTTGCTCTGGAATTGGGAAAGGTTGGAGTAAATCTGTAGGATACATGTGTTTGACCTTATTCTATTGGGGCATGCCATGCATTCCTTAACATATTTTAATACGACATTTTTGATGCCTTTCCATGAAAACCATTCCCTAATTCGTTGGTAAGTTTTGAATAATCCCTAGTGTCTAGTTGATGGTACGTCATGTGCAACCTTCAATATTTTTTCCTTAAGCATAGATTCAAGAACCAAATATACCCTATCTTTATAGTAAGCAATATAAGAAACTATCTTGTACTTGTCATCTTGGATGAGTCAGTTTGCCAGAGCACAAACAAACTTGTTCTTGGAATATTCCACCGAGAGGTGAGCCTTCCAATTTTTTTGTGAGCTCCATGAGAGAACATGTTGCTGGTTTTCTGGAGAGTGCATAGACCACGGTATTCTTTTTTCTTTTTACATATGCAAAATAAAAATCTTAAGTCTGGACCTTGCTTACCCACTTATGTTGTCGTTCGTTAAGGTTTTTTTGTTCTAAGAAATGGTGCAAGCTGTTGTGGTCTATCATCACAACGAACCTGTTTCCCACCAAGTATTGCTCAAATTTTTCCAAGGCATGATAATAAGTATCATTTCCTTGTCATACACGGAGTAAAGTCTCTCAGTGTCCCAGAGTTTCTGACTTTCGAATACAATTGGATGACCCTTCTGTTGGAAAGTGTAACTATGTTCAGTCTTCATATTGACTAAATAATTATGTAATGAATAAGACAAAGATAATAAAATGTATTTTTGTTATGCTTTCTTTATGGGTTTCATGAGCACAATTTTTATTATAAGTCAAAAGACTTCTTCTTGATTTCTTTTAGGGATTTGTCATCTTGTCATAAATGTACCAATTAAGAGTCATGTATATGAAGAGTCAAGACAATGAAGTATGCCTCAAGACCTTGTCAATAAAGCTTGAAAATATATCTCCATATGATGCTCAAGATCAGCGTTGAATATCTCATCTAGACAACCTATAAGCAGTGGAAAAGTTAGCCTACATACTCCTGAACAAGTCGGCCTACAAACAGTTTAAAGAGTGGGCCTAAAACAGAGGAAGGATGTCAATATATATAACTTATAAGGTAGCTCTGCGGTTCATTTGGTGGAAGATGTTCGGACAAGTTTTGTGATTCTAGTGCGAGTTAAGGACTGCAGTGAGTGCGGAATAAAAGAGGAAAACAACGAAGGAAAGGAGGATAAAATTACCATTGTTTGGGGTCTTTTCTACCTCGTCTAGTTCTGCAGAGAAATGCGAGAAAGGGTTTGAAGAAGTGTCACATTACAACGAAGAAGAATTACGTTACAGTAAAGAGAAAAAGGGCTCTCATATGTTCGATCTAGGGTCTATTCATCTTGGTAATAGATCTGCAATTATAACGCGAGACAAGTGTAGTGAAGAAGGTAACCTGAGGATCACTTAAGTAATGATCAAGTTTGTAATATAGTGCGCAAGGAGGTATCTTGGAAGTTGGGAGCAAAACAGAGGGACCTTATATGAAGCATTAAGAGAAGGAAGAATCTTGGATTTGGTATAAAAGGAAGACCAAAGAAGAATCTCTTAAAGGTTGAAGAAGAACAACATAAGGCACATCAGTAAGGACTGTTGGAAAAAGGGGCTGAGTCTCCCTAGTATTGGTGCAACTCATTGCATAAGGGAAGATCAACCTAAAGGAGCCTAGAAGAGCAGTGACAAGGTATTGGAGGCATACAAGGGTCAAGGGTTTGTGTCATGGCCATGGTACTTGTCATCTGAAAGTCTATAAGAATGATTTCTTGTGGGTTTTCCTCTCCAAGAGAGAGAGGATTTGGCCCTGGCTCGAAGAGCCTAAATTTGTGTTTCTTGTGTTTTTGGTAGTTGACTTGATGAAAGACATAATAAGCTAAGAAGATAAGACATAAGGAAGTAAGCTTAGAAGTAATTATCAAGAAGAGAATTTGAATTAATCCCAGCCCTACCTAATTATCAACATGGTATCAGAGCTAAGGTGCTGAAGACAAGGGCTACTTGATAAAGAGACACTCAAAGAAGCAAGAATCAAAGTCTACATTGAAAGATCAATTCAGTTTGCAAGGAATATTCTCAAGGATTCACTCACCAAGAAGATAATCTTTGCCATCAAATTTTTATATTGAAGATATTTTCCATCATCACCATTAAAGATATCTACATTGGAGAATTCAATCTAAGGATTTCCTAACTTCATCTTCATCTAAGATGCTGTTGGAAGGAGAAAGTCACCTTACTCAAGTAAGTATCTATGACCTTATCTAAATCTGTTAAAATGACTTATTGTATAGAGAGCAACAAATTGGTTGGGTCATCAAACTTTAATGCATGGAAGAAGAGGATAGATTTGAATCTAATTGAAAATGAAGTTATGGGCTACATTGAAGGATCTACAATTCAACCTTCAAAAGAAGACATTCTAGCATATATCAAATACATGAAGGGAGACATAATAGCCTGAAGGATTCTTATAGAATCCATAAAGGACTCTCTCATTCCCTATGTATCAAATCTAGAATCCTCAAAAGAAATATATGATACATTCCTGGAGCTGTTCTCGAAAGGTTCTACACGGAAAATAATATCTCCGAGACAAAAATTATACAAATTGAGAATGTCAAAGGAATACTTCCATACATGATGGATATTTTCGTAATACGAGATCAATTGCAAAAATTGGGAGAAGTAATGTCTCATGGAGAAATTCTCACTATGGTACAAAATGCTCTACCTAAGGAATGGGGAAGTTTCACTTCTAGCATCGATGAAAAAGAAGCAATACCATTCCAGGATCTATGTAAGATAGAAGAAACAAGATTGAAAGCCAAATCTGATACAAGATCACGTGAAGGGAATCAAGCCTTTGCAGCCATGTCTAGGAAGAAAGGAAGATTCAGTAAATTTGGTCCTCAGAATAAAAGAAGAAATAAGGACAAAGCACGATGCTTTGGATGTAATAATTTTGGGCATTATAAAAGGGATTATCCTGAATTTGGAAAGGACAAGAGGAAGAAGGAAGAAGCCCATGTTACAGATGAAAGGGAAGAACCTGATGCAAAGAAATATAAGACAAGAGAAGTGAAAGATCTGTATTATGATTGAGATCATCTTTCTCTTTAAGTGATTTCTGTTGGTTGTAAATAATATGATAGGAAGAAAAGCATATTAGTAGCATCATAATAGAAGCATGGAAGGAGCACTTAATGAAGTAGCTCCTCAGAACCTCACCGATAAAAACATTGATGGTAGATAGTCATCATTCAATATGGAAACAGGTGTTGACATTTTTTGAATGAAGTCCTCTCTGGATTCACTGACTAGAAGGAAAGAAGAAGGTTTCAACGAGAATTATATCTTGTAGACTTCAAGGATTAGAACATGATGACATATTGATGAAGCAGGTCGAGGGAATGGAGTCCTTCGTTCTAGTAAAATTGCTGCAGGATGACTCAAAAGGAAAATGATGAGGTACATATATGTTAATTTTGGACAACTAGGTCCAAACTTCATGTTGTGATGCTCAGATGAAGATGCCAATATTTTTATTGGATTCCTCTTTCGGAGAGGCGCAAGATCAATCTAAAGATCATCTTGATTCGATGAGCAGAACATTTATTTTGAATTAATTCCACTTATGTGCAAGGTTGGCTAGAATTGTAATGTAGGCTTGAAGCCCCAACATATGTGTCACACACTCTCATTAATGGATATATATTGGTCAACTTTGGTGGTCATTTTCACCATCACTCATCACACATTCTCTCTCTGCATCTAATTGGTTTGATCATCATCTTGGAGGCTCCTCTTCACTCACACATGGGAAAAAGCAACATCTAGGGTTTCAGTCTATTCTAGGGTTTCCAGCGCAGAATTGACCAATGTTGACTTTGGTCAATGCTTGGTCAAATTGACTCGAAACTCTCCCTAAACTTCGATCTCCTTAATCCGCATTTTTTGGCACAAAAACCGAGGCTGGATGTTGGCTTTGACTTGGCTACATTGACTTTCTACTACTGCTGTTTTGCGTTGATCGTTGATTGGACAATGTTGACTTTTGTTGATTGACACATTCTGGTTGGCTGACCGTGAGGAGACTTTGCTAGTTGAAGCATTCCGTTGACTGCCGTAACGCACCACAACACATATTTTGCTGATCAAGTTAAGTGTATTTTTGGCTTGTCTTCCGTCAATCTATTGGTATGTTCTATCAACATTTTACTTTCTTTTTTATGTGATTGCTATTTGATATCGGGTATAAAAGTAAAGTTGCATCAAGCATAGAACATCTATAAAAATTTACATGGTTTCAAAGCTAAGGTGAAGACAAAGCCCAAGTTTATATTGAAAGCAATCACCGAAGAAGTAGCATTTGTCAAGGACCCATGGGTACCTCAAATTATAATGGCTTCAAAACTAATGACAAGTTGACTGGCAAGGCTGACTTTCATGCTTGGAAGATGTCGTTGGATTTAATGTTGGAAGACCAAGATGTCATGGACTATGTGTAGGGTAAAATCGTAGGGCTTCCATCATCTGCACCTGCTGCCACCAAGACGAAGTATAGAAAAGGAGAAATCAAAGCTAAGCGGATCATTCGGGATTCAATCCATAAAAGTCTGGTTGCTTACATCTCTGAGTTGGGCACATCTAAGGAGATGTATGATAAGTTGGTCAATATTTTCAGGGACAACAATTCAAATCAAGTTCTTTTCTTTAAGAACCAATTGAAGAATCTCAAGAAAGGCAGGGATGAATCCGTTCAATCCTATTTTCCGAAGTTCGCTGAAATTAGAAATAATCTTCTTGCCATTGGGGAAACAATAGCTGATAGAGAAATGGTTCTCACTGCACTTGGAGGTCTCCCTTCTGAATGGCACGTATTCATAACTACCATTTTTAATAATAATGTGATTCCTGATCTTGACGGAGTATTGTCGAGATGCACTCAAGAGGAAACAAGAATGATGGAATATGAAAATGAAGGTAATGTTGCCTTCACCACTCGTGCTAAGAAGAAGAACAATGGTGGTCCGAGGAACCATGGAAGAGCAGGAGCCCGAGAAAAGAAAGGAAGATGTTACACATGTAACAAGACCGACCACTATGCTAGAGAATGCCCTAATAAGAAGGATTCTCTCGGGGATGACGACAACAACAGCAGCGGGAAGAATGGCAATCAAAGGAACAACAGGTTCAAAGGAAAGAGGAAGGCTCCCTCTGGTCGCAATGGAAATGGGCAACCTTTCAAAAGGTCAAGAAATTCCAAGTATGAGGAATCTAATGTTGTTGATGATAACAGAAATGAATTAATTCTTGTATCTGCCCTCTCTGCTGCATCTCCACCCGACACCATGGATGTCTGGTTGATTGATAGTGGTGCTTCAAGGTACCTCACTGGGTTTAAAAAAGCGCTTTTTGATTTGATCGAGAAGGACACTAATCTAAAAATGATCCTTGGAGATAATGCCACCTATCCTGTGAAAGGGACATGGATTGTGACCCTCCATCTATCTCAAGGTCAAGTCCTTCACTTGCAAGATGTACTATATGTACTTGATTTGAAAAAGAAACTTGTGTCTATTTTGGCCAAGGAAGACAAAGGTTTCAATGTGGCATTCGTCGATGGGAAGGTACACATCTGGAAGAAGAGTTTCAAGGAAGCTATCATGATTGGGTTTAGAGTTGATACCCTCTACTAGGTTGGAGGAAGTCCACTAGGGGCTATAGCATGTGATACTATCCGTCAAATTGAACTATGGCACCAGAGGTTTGGACATCTTCATTACAAAGCCCTTCCCGAAGCAAGGAAGGTGGTGATAGGGATGCTCGAATTCAGAAATGATCATGAAAGTGTATGTCAGGGTTGTGCCGAAGAAAAGCATACAAGGAGACCTTTCCCTTCAAGTGTCACAAAGACATCTGATGTCTTGCAATTGATACATTCTGATTTGTCTGGTATGCTTCCCGTGACATCCTTGGGAGGATGTTCTTATTATATGACGTTTATATATGACTTCTCTTGAAAAACTTGTATATACTTCTTGAAGAAGAAGGATGAGGCTTTCATGTGGTTTCGTACTTTCAAAGCCTTGGTGGAAAATCAAAGAGGGAAGAAGATCAATATTTTGAGGATCGATAATGGCACTGAATATAAGACGAATGAGTTCAATAACTTTTGTAGAGAAGATGGCATCAAGAGGGAGACCACAACCGTGTATACTCTTGAGCAAAATGGCATTGCTGAAAGAAAGAATAGGACCATTGTGGAAGCTGCTTGTGCCATGCTATGTGACCAATGTCCTTCGAAATTTCTGTGGGAAGAAGCTGCGAACACTGCTGTGTACATGCAAAATCGATGCCTGCATTCCGCTCTGGACTCCAAAACTCCCGAAGAGGTTTTCTCTGGTAAGAAACCTAACGTCTCTCATTTTAGAGTTCTTGGTTGTCCTGTTTATTTTCATGTGCCGAAAGAGAAGAGGAGCAAGCTGGATGCTTTTGGGAAAAAGGGAATGTTTGTGCGCTACAGTGAAACTTCGAAGGCTTATAGAGTCTATGTGCCTGGTCAAAGAGAAGTGGAGATTTGCCACAATGTTACTTTTGATGAAGATGCTTCCCTCAGGAAATTGATAAATCTTCTGAGCTCTGAGGAAGATCATGAAGTAAGGTCTGGGAATCAAGAAGAACCAAAGGATGAGACGAAGCCCAATGTTGAAGGACTGATGGACCCCATTGATCCACCTCCTTCAATGAAGAGAAGACCCTCATGGCTCCAGGATACTCTCGAAGATGCCGACAGACGTATGGCCCCAAGGGGGACATTCCGTGAAAGCAAGAAGCCGAATAGATACCAAGGGTATCTAGCAGCTATGAGTACAATCGTACAATCTAAGCCTGGATATTTTGAGGAAGCCGCAAAGCATCAAGTCTGGAAGGATGCTATGCACGAAGAGTACGAGTCCATTATGAAGAATGATGTTTGGGATGTGGTTCCGAGACCGAAGGACAAAGCTGTTGTCACCTCGAAATGGCTCTATAAGATCAAGCATGGATCTAATGGCAGTGCTGAAAAGTTCAAGGCAAGATTCGTTGCTTGAGGCTTCTCTCAAAAGGAAGGCATAGACTATGATGATATATTTGCACTTGTGGCCCGATATACCACCATCCGATCTATCATAGCCCTTGCTGCTACACAAGGATGGAATCTTCATCATATGGATGTGAAAACTGCCTTTCTTCATGGTTTGATAAAGGAAGCGGTGTATGTGGAGCAACCTCTGGGGTTCAAAGTCCAGGATAGAGACACCCATGTATGCAGGTTGAAGAAAGCCCTCTATGGGTTGAAGCAAGCCCCCAGGGCTTGGTACGAGAGGATAGATAGCTACTTGATGAAGTTGGGCTTCACTCGTAGTAATGTTGATCCGAACCTTTACTTCAAGGTTGATAGAGAAAAGCATCTCATTCTGGTGCTCTATGTGCATGATCTCTTCCTGATAGGTGCTGACCCTCTCATTCATCAGTGTAAGAGGGAGCTCGCTTTTGAGTTCGAGATGAAGGACCTAGGACCGATGCATTACTTCCTAGGCCTGGAGGTCTGGCAGAGACCCGTCGATATTTTCCTCTCTCAAGGAAAATACATTGTGAAGCTGCTGGAAAGATTTGGAATGGTGGACTGTAAGTTCGTGTCAACACTGATGGAGCTCAACTTTAAGAAGTTGAGTGGAAGCGCTGCTGGGCCCGTGCTATCAAATCCTACCGAGTATCGTCAACTCGTAGGGGCCCTGATGTTTTTAGTGAACACCCGTCCAGACGTATGTTTTTCAGTGAATACTTTGAGTCAACACATGGTTGATCCTCATCACATTCACTGGGTTGGTGCCAATAATCTGTTGAGATATCTTTGGACACGATAAACCATGGGCTGAGATACACTGCTGAGATCTTGAGACTCCATGGATATACTGATGCCGAGTGGGCTGGCAGTGTGGTGGATCGCAAGAGCACATCGGGATGCTGCTTCACACTTGGGTCTGCTTCGATATCTTGGATGAGAAAGAAGCAGAAGTCGGTAGTTTTGAGCGCCGCTGAGGCCGAATACATTGTAGCGAGTATGGCCTGTTGTGAAGCAATTTGGTTGCGAAGGCTCTTCAGTGAGTTGTTCGTGTATGTGCTAGATAGCACTGTTATCCTTTGTGATAACCAAAGTGGGATTCGTTTGTCAGAGAATCCCGTGTTCCACGATTGATCCAAGCATATTGATATCAGATACCACTTTATCTAGGATATGGTACAGCGAGGCGTCGTAAGGCTCGATCATATAGGAACTGATGACTAGGTCGCGGATATTCTTACAAAGCCCTTGGGGAAGGTCAAGTTCTTAACCTTCCGTGAGAATCTTGGAATTGTGGAACAAACCTATTCTGAGGGTCCTGTTGGACAATGAGCTCTGGGAGCTCCAGGGGGCTTTTGGGGATAACTTCTTGGAGCTATAAGCAACCCCAGGGCTAGGCTTGCCGAAACTTGTTGGTGCGCTTCTGCCCCACCGTTATGATATTGAGT
This sequence comes from Pinus albicaulis, assembly GCA_034641835.2. NCBI lineage: Eukaryota > Viridiplantae > Streptophyta > Pinopsida > Pinales > Pinaceae > Pinus > Pinus albicaulis. Next base: position 978,366,005 of record CM076577.1, on the reverse strand, counting down.
TGGTTCACCTCTCTTTGATCTATGCATCGCATGCATCCTACCCATGGAGTCTCAGACTCATGGGAAGTACCTCTCATTTGGCCAATGAGGTGGGAAAAGATAGAGACCAGTAGCAAAGACCGATGGACGCATTGGATATTGCCGTACTCTCTATGTCTAGGATGACATGTGTCCAACCACTTGACATGGGATCAAGTCTAGTGAGGTTTTGGACCTCCAACTGACTTCGGGTCAGTTAAACTAACTTCGGGTTGGTATGTGACTCCTTTGAGTCCTATAGAGGTTTCAAACCTTTGAGATGAATTTGTCAGCCGGGATTGATGTCTTTGTGACTCACCTTTTTGTTCTGAAATAAAGAAGCCAACAAAGTAAGTTACGACGGGACGATGTTTGGATGGCATAGGTGGATGGAGTTCTCCCTAGTTGAGAGGGAGTGTTAATTTTGGAAAATTAGGTCCAAACTCCATGTTGTGATGCTCAGATGAAGATGCCACTATTTTTATTGGATTCCTCTTTCGAAGAGGTGCAAGATCGATCTAAAGATCATCTTGATCCGATGAGCAGAACATTTATTTTGAATTAATTAAACTTATGTGCAAGGTCAGCCATAATTGTAATGTAGGCTTGAAGCCCCAATAGATGTGTCACACACCCTCATTGATGGATATATATTGGTCAACATTGGAGGTCATTTTCACCATCACTCATCACACATTCTCTCTCTGCATCTAATTGGTTCGATCATCATATTGGAAGCTCCTCTTCACTCACACGTGGGAAAAAGCAACAACTAGTGTTTCAGCGTGTTCTAGGGTTTCCAACGCAGAATTGACCAGTGTTGACTTTGGTCAATGCTTGGTCAAATTGACCCAAAACTCTCCCTAAACTTCGATCTCCTCAATCCGCATTTTTTGGTGCTGTTGGTGTCCTGTGTTTTGATAGTTTGGCAAATCAAAAGACAAGGCAACATCAGAACCAATCTTTAGAGTTACAGGATCTAGTCCTCCTGTTCTCAGAGAGGGATCTCTTAAAAAGTTTTGTTTGCAAAGGTTTATCTTGTGTGCTTTTAGTATTGGTTTTAGACTAGTTATTAAGTGTAGGTGTTTGTTTGTTTGGTTGGATGGAATTGATACAGCAGAACATGAAAGGTCTAGGAAAGATATATAGAACAGTAAAATATCTGTTTCATTGGGCAATGGAGTCAAAAAGAGGTCATAACACACTTATCAAAGGATATGGGATATCAAAGGGCAAATCTAACTTGGCCACAGGATCTTTTTGTCTTTGGAATGGAATGAACATTAATGATTTGGAAAGAGAGTTTTAATTCTCAACAAAGGGAATTTGAAAGCATAATTTGAAACAATAAAGAGTTCTTTGATAGACAGGGCTAACCATAAATTCTACAAATCACACCTTTAAGAAAACAATGATTTCAAAACAACTTTCAAAGTAAAATCTAAGATTCGGGGAACACCCTATTTCCTCAAAGATTTTATTCTAAAGGACTTTAGAAAACATATAAGATTTACTGATAATCACAGTCATAGAAGAGGGAACACCTAAAAACATCTATGATCATAATTATAATGACCTTTAAGCAAACTGTTTAATTGAGGACAAAGGGCAAGATCAAAACATACCTCTCTTATTCACTATAAGCAAAGAACTTCAAAGGGAGACTTCAATAACAGTTTTTAAGTGGCAACAAACAAGCAGGGAGAACCATAAATCATGTTGAAACCAACTGTTCAAAATATCAAGGAAATAAACAAGCATGAAGACTAAAGAGAAAGTTTAAAGCCTCTAAAATACTTTAGCAGAAGAAAACATAAAACAGTGAAGGATGAACAGGTCTAAGGTGCTTCCAGGAGTCATTTCTTAGCCTAATACTTTCTATCCTACTGTAGTGAGAAATTATGGAACATAATGAAAACAGGGAAAAACATGAAACAGTTCAGAATACTTCACCAACAGCCAAAAGCTCATGAATCCAATGATAGAGCCTTCTCAGGAACAAACATGCAACAACATCATCAAGATCTCCAAGACTTCAATTTGTTCTTCAATTCCAAAGGACTATGTATTGATTTCAGAGAGTTTCAATATTACAGCTTGTGATCAAACAATAACCAACCGACCAACAGCTTCTCATCTTCTACAAAAGTATTTATAGAAGGATGAGGAGGTGGGATCTGATAAAAGATCTCTCAAGGCAATTAATACAGATTCAGGACTTCTTGGCCTTTTGAGGGGCTCGATGGAGAAGTTTACAGGTGGATCACTGTATTAACTGTTTTACAATAAATATCAAAGCTCGGTAGGAGCTTTATTTGACTTTGAGGCTCTGCGTAATATGGGAGTAACTCTGCAGATATTTGTTGTATTTAAGTTCCTTGCAGCAGTAATTCCCTGGCTGTGCTGGAGGCGAAAATCTGATTTTCTTCAATAACTTCGGCCTCTGTTTTGAAAGGTTTGAGGCAACAGGTGGCTCTGTGGTACCTGAGGAATCAATTTGCCTCAAATAAGGCGGTGGAGGCCTTTCTGTCTGTTAAACACTTATAATGTTCTTTTAATTGTGTTTTAATCCTGGGAATTAGGCTGTTGATAATCATTCTTAGCCATAATTCCCCAAATCTGTCTTCAATCTTCTTCTCTGCTGCGCTCTGTTCTTCAATACTTATACTTTTTTAAATGTGATTTAATCACAGTGTCTTGTCGATGTGCAGGCCGCGCAGGGCTCTTTATGTTATCAATGCTCATGAAACATTGATAAATCATTGAATTCAAACCTGTGAATGGTTCCTTTTGAATAGCTCGAAGGCGCAGGAAACGTCTTTCCCAACCCTCAGCTTTCCTTCATTATATAATGGAAAACCATTAAAACACCTGCAAAACACAAAAACAATTAAGAAATCCTGCGTTTTTTGGTTTAAATTGCTTCAGATGGCGGGGAGGGAGCGTAGCCGTTGGATGAAAGCATCCAACGGTGGAGATCGGCGAAAAAGGCAAAAGGAGAGCGAGGAGAAGAAATAAGGCGGGGTGGTTTTGGACCGTCCGATCCGGACACGTGGACGGTCCAGATTGAATCAGGAGGTCGCAATTTGGGGGTCTTGCGATGTGATTAATCGCACCGCAGATATTTGCGATGAGCACTTTAAATAAAATCGCAATTTGGAACGATTGCGATTTGCGATGGATCGCATCGCAGATATTTGCGATGAGTACTTTAAATGAAATCGCGATTTGGAACGATTGCGATTTGCGATGGATCGCATCGCAGATATTTGCGATGAGCACTTTAAATAAAATCGCACTTTGGAACGATTGCGATTGCGATTCAGCGCCGTGAGGGGCTTAGCACATGGTTCCGGGGTGAAGACATGTGGGGGGAAGTGGTTAGGACTTAGGCCAAAGGGGCTTAAGTCCATAGTAAAGACTTGTATTTTTTATGCATTTTTCATGGTTTTCAATGGATTTTGGAGGTTTCGGAAAAGCTAAAGAATGGGTCTTTAACCTTATAAAAGTGTTTTTCATGAGGGGAAGGAAAGAAATCATGAAAACAAAGGGGATTTTATGGAGAAAAATGGGAGCAGATGAAGGTTAGTTTTGAGTGAGAGAAGGGGGGAAAATGATGGTTTCTCAGCAGTCTTTTCTATGAAATCAACAGAATTTCTGAGTATAAAATGGCAAAGGTAATGAAGATTTTGGACAAAGGCATGAGGCCTTTCAAGAGTCTTCAAGAGCCAACAATTTTTAGTAATAAAATTTGTTCCTTGGAGGTTCAACGAGTCTTAGCCACCTTTTGCTATAATCAAATATTATAGGTGGCTAACAGGTGCAAAAACCGAGGTTGGACATTGAATTTGACTTGGTTGTGTTGAGTTTATGCTGATGCTGTTTTGCGTTGACCATTGATTGGACAACGTTGACTTTTGTTCACTTTGGGTTGACCGTTGTAGAGTTGTTCGAGAGGGTTGTGTGACACATATTGGTTGGCTGAACGCGAGGAGACTTTGCTAGTTGAAGCATCCTGTTGACTGCCGTAACACACCACAACACATACATTTTGCTGATCAAGTTAAGTGTATTTTTGGCTTGTCTTCCGTCGATCTATTGGTATGTTCTATCAACATTTTACTTTCTTGTTTATGTGATTTCTATTCGATATCGGGTATAAAAGTAAAGTTGCATCAAGCATAAAACATCTACGAAAATTTACATTATATCTATGTTCTGACACTGGATGCTGTGAAGTCATGTCATATGGTTGTAGGTAATGAACTTATATCCTTAGAAGTATGATAAGGAAGGAAGATCTCTTCTAGTGCACAGGTTTCCACTAACAAATAAAAACAAAATTGTCCTCATATGGAATATGAGGTGGTTGTATGCAAACAAGGAATTGGATACTGGAAGTTCCTGGGAATAAAGTTGTGTGGGGAATGCTGAGAATTAGGTAGGGCTAGGTTTAATTTAAATTATCTACTTGATAATTACTTGTGAGCTTACTTATTTTACTTATGTCTTCTCTTCTTAGCTTATTACGTCTTTTATCAAGTCAATTACCAAAACATAAGAGACACAAATTTAGGCTCTTCAAGCCAGGGCCAAAATCTCTCCCTCTTGGAGAGGAAAACCCACAAAAAATTTTTCTTATAGAATTTCAGTTGACAAGTACCATGACTATGACATAGACCCTTGACCCTTGTATGCCTCCAAGACCTTGTCACTGCTTCTTCCTTCATTTTTTTATTTTTTAATAAATTTCTGGACCTTTGTGCACTAGGACTAGAGAGCTCGGTCTCTAATTGTATTCTTCCTTCTTTAAGATATCAACACCTTGTCGTAGACTGTCCTATGCACACCTTGTACTTCTATATAACCTTGCTGGTTGTTATTCAACTTGCACACGTCCTGTCTCCTTTCGCTGGGAAATACACCTTCACACTATATAGATACCCTTTTCTTGCATTGTATTACTTCGCTGATCTGTCTCCCTTCTTCATATTAATTTTCTGATCTATCTCTGTTCTTCGTACCAAAAAACAATACTAACTTCACACTTTATTACAGTCTTGCAACTCCACATTTATTTCGCAAATCCTTGTCCTATATTCACACTTTATACAGTCTTGAAACTTCGTATTATATCGCAGATCCTCATCCACATTTCTTCCTACAACTTAATCTGAAAACCTCAGACAAAATCTGAATTTATGTGTCTTTATTTTCTACACAGTGTACTGGGGTATATATAGTTGTCTGAGCCTATAAATAAGCTGACCTGTCCTATGAATAGACGTGTTATTTTGTAGGCCGACTTGCTGTTGTTTATAAGCTGACTTGTAGAGGACATCTTCCAGCGTATTGAAGCATGTCTAGAAGAGTCTTTACATCAAGTATTATCACCATTCATTAGCCATGTCTTCAAGCTTATTTGACAAGGTCTTGAGGCATACCATCATTGAATTTCCTTCATATACATGACTCTAATTAATACATTCATGACAAGATGACAAATCCCTAAAAGACATCAAGAAGTCTTTTGGCCTATAATAAAATTCTTGCTCATGAAACCCATGAAGCAAGCTCAAAAATACATTTTATTATCTTTGTCTTTTTCATTACATAAATGCATAATTACATAGTCAATATGAAGACCGAACCTAGTTACATTTTTCAACAGGGAAAGCAAGGAAGAGATCATGAAGTGCAACAATGTCAAGAGGCGGTTATTATCCGGAAGCCAAGAAGATGCGATTAGGAGATCTCCTAGGAAGATATGTGGAATTCGATAGAAGTATGGTAAACAAGAAGACTCTTGAAAAAACATATCTTTAGGAGATGTGTCAATCTGAATAGAGGATGCCCATGCCTACAGGAAGATGACATGGTGAAAGATCATCACTGAGGTAACATTTGATTGAAAAGTTCATATGTATATGTTTATCTGGATGAGTTTATTCAGGGCTAACAATCGCGTGGAAGGATGTAAGATCCTTGGGAGATGTTTCGAAGGAAAGCAGCATGGCATAAAGTTGGACCATATGAGAAAGACTAATGAATCAATTTTTGATGGTTGACATGACTCGTGGATGTGTGTGATGGATGACCTGTGCCCTATGAAGCCAAAAGTTGAAGATTCGTCAATATCGATATCCATGACATCGAGGGGAGAAATTTTTCATGAGCAGCTGGGTGTCTCACCATTGCTGCTGCAAGTCCCTAGTTGAGAGGGAGCTTGGTGGTAAGTTTCTTACTTGGAAGAAACTTGAAGTATGTCCTTCCTGAGTTAAGAGGGAGTGACATATATGATTCTCTAATTCATGTGTCATGCACTAGACCAGGACTAACATCCGTAAGTCTTAGTGAAGGGCATGAGGAGAGAATGGATAAACACATCATTCTGGTCTTCGCTTGGGAAGACATAATGGAGGATTGGGTAATCATATGGCATCCGATACTCTTTGAGAATGAGATAGGTTATTCAAGACAAGAGTAGTCGGGGACTGATATTCTTTAAGGGCTGGCTACCCAACAAAAGAATAGTCCAAGAAGGTCATACTCTGGGAACACTTGGGTGGAGTATATACCTTGGAGAGACAATGACTTTGATGTCTATAAGTCACGTGTCTCGCCAAAATTGTAGCCCATTGTCTCATTGAGAGATGGGGTTAGTCAAGGCCTTGCACTAGGACAATGTTGGTTGATATGATGCTATACAGATGCAATTAACAATATGATTCTTCTTATGAGATTCTTCATATTGAAAGTGACCATGTACCTGTATGAATACCTCCCTAGTTAAGAGGGAGCGTTGGAAAGTGTAACTAGGTTCGATCTTTATATTGAATATGAAATTATGTAATGAAGAAGACGAATATGAAATTATGTAATGAAGAAGACAAAGACAATAAAACATATTTTATGCTTGCTTCATGGGTTTCATGAGAAAGGTTTTTATTATAGGTCAAAAGACTTCTTCTTGATGTCTTTTAGGGATTTGTCATCTTGTCATAAATGTACTAATTAAGAGTAATGTATATGAAGAGTCAAGAAAGTGAAGTATACCTCAAGACCTTGTCAATAAAGCTTGAAGATATATCTACATATGATGCTCAAGATCAACGTTGAATATATCATCTAGACAACTTATGAGCAGTGGAAAAGTCAACCTACATACTCTTGAACAAGTTGGCTTGCAAACAGTTTGAAGGGTCGGCCTAAAACAGAAGAAGGATGTCTCTATATATAAGGTAGCTTTGCGGTTCATTTGGTGGAAGATGTTCAGACGAGTTCTGTGATTCTAGTGCGAGTTAAGGACTGCAGTGAGTGCATAATAGAAGAGGAAAACATATAGGACTACCACTGTTTTGGGTCTATTCTACCTCGTCCAGTTCTGTGGAGAAATGCGAGAAAGGGTCTGAAGAAGTGTCACATTACAACGAAGAATAATTACATTACAGTAAAGAGAAAAAGGGCTCTCATATGTTCGGTTTAGGGTCTATTCATCTTGGTATTAGATCTGCAATTATTGCATGAGACAAGTGTAGTGAAGAAGGTAATCCGAGGATCACTTAAGTAATGGTCAAGTTTGTAATACAATGCGTAAGGAGGTATCTTGGAAGCAAAATAGAGGGACCTTATACAAAGCATTAAGAGAAGGAAGGATATTGGATTTGGTATAAATGGAAGACCAAAGAAGAATCTCCTGAAGGCTGAAGAAGAACAACATAAGGCACATCAGTAAGGACTGTTGGAAAAAGGGACCGAGTCTCCCTAGTACTGGTGCAGCTCGGTGCAGAAAGGAAGATCAACCTAAAGGAGCCTAGAAGGGCAGTGACAAGGTCTTGGAGGCACACAGGGTCAAGGGTCTGTGTCATGGTCATGATACTTGTCATGTGAAAGTCTATAAGAAAAATTTCTAGTGGTTTTTCCTCTCCAAGAGGGAGAGGTTTTGGCCCTAGCTCGAAGAACCTAAATTTGTGTCTCTTGTGTTTTTGGTAATTGACTTGATGAAAGACATAATAAGCTAAGAAGATAAGACATAAGTAAAGGAAGTAAGCTCACAAGTAATTATCAAGAGGAAAATTTTAATTAATCCTAGCCCTACGTATTCTCAACACCTTCTACATTAACACTGCTCCTATTCCTTCTCCTAATGCATCACATTCTAATACAAAGGGTTGATTGAAGTCAGGAAGTGCTAGTACTGGACATGAGTTCATCACTTCCTTGAGCTTATTGAATGTATTTTTGATTCTTCTGTCCACCTGAATGATCCCTTCTTTGTCAAATCTGTTAAGGGTGTGCTTAGTTGAGAGAAACCCTTGACTAATCATTGGTATTAGCTGCAAATCCTGAAAAATTCTTGCAATTCTGTTAGATTCTTGTGTTGGCCAGTCGAATATTGCATGAATCTTTTCTTGATGTACCTGCACACCCTTCGCACTAATTATATGTCCCAAATAAAGAATCTTTGTCATTCCATTTTTTTTTTTTTTTGATGCCTTGGCATAGAGTGATTGTTGTTGCATTATGCTCAAAATTTCATCTAGGTGCCCCAAGTGATCTTCCCATGTCTCGCGGTATATGAGAAGGTCATAAAAAAATACTAGTAAAGATTTTCTCAACTTCTTGTTGAAGTTGCTATTCATGCGGGTTTGGAATGTGGCGGGAGTGTTGGTTAAACCAAATGGCATGACCAAAAATTCGAAGTTTCCATAGTGGCATTGAAAGCTTGTCTTTGGCACATCTTGCTCTCTCACCCGAATTTGATGATATCTTGATTGTAGGTCAATTTTTGAAAAATAGACTATTTGTAACTCATCTAGTAATTCATCGATCCTGGGAATAGGGTACTTGTTCTTGATGGCCTTTTAGTTGACTGCGAGGTAGTCGATACACATCCTCTATGTTCCATCCTTGTTTTTTACTAGAACCATTGATGAAGTGAATAGGCTTGAGCTAGGCCTGATGTGGCCCATCGCTAGCAATTCTTGGATTGCCTTTTCTATCTCCTCCTTGAATTTCTTTGGGTGTCGATATGGTGTAGTGATTACAAGCTTTGCCCCTTCTTCCAACTCATAGTACGTTCAAATCCTCTTTTAGGAAGCAATCCTGGGGGAATATCACTAAATACCTGGCCATGCTTGTGAAGTACCCATTGAATATTTGCTTTGCATTATGGGTTGCCACTGTTGGGTGTCTTTTGGCTGTAATCATACATTCTGCAACTTATGCTACATCTCCATGTCTAAATATGGCCCTCATTCTCCTCGTGGAAACAACTTGTGGACTACCATTTGCTATGCCTCTCAAAACCACCTTATTGCTATTAGGGGATTTAAATTCCATTTCCATTGCTTGGTAGTCCACAAAGTGCTTTCCCAACAAATATAACCATTGAACTGCCAATACCATATTGATATCTACAAGATCTATTACATAAAAACCACTAGTGAAAGTATAATTACCAAGTGATACACTCAAAACTGGAATCATCCGTGTGCAATCCAAGTTGTACCCATTTGCTACAATCACATAAATACCTTCAAATTATTATGTGGGAATCCCTCTCTTTGCTACTAATGCTACATCAATGAAGTTGTGTAGCTCCCATGACAACCAAAGTTGTGATGCGTTGTCCCTTGATGACTCCCCTGATCTTGAAGTGTAATATCTGGGGCTTCCTGATAGAGACACAATCTTAACTTGTGGTTGGTATTTCTTATGTTCTCGTGGATTTTATTCTTCTTTAGGTTCCATAGGGGATTAATCTTTCGTTGGGCTTCTAGGCTCAACATTTGGTGTGGGTTTTCCTTCTTCGTCCTCACCGTCGGTGACCACTTCGATGTAGTGGATTTTTCCTTTGCCTAGACATTGATGTCCTAGCTCCTATGGCTCCTTACAAGTGAAACAAAGTTTCTTCCTCCTTATTTCACTTTGTGTTTCCTCATCCAACCTGCTTGTTTTAGACCAATTACATTGGAAGGGATTCTTCTCCTTGGCTTTCTAAAGGACGAAAGGCTTGAGCAAGGCCTTTGGTTTGGTGGACGCATTCCCTGTTGGAAAATAAAAAAGACAAAAATATTTTCTCTTGTTGATAATTACTTGTGATTTCCTTATTTATTATTATCTTTCTTGTGTTCTTCCTTTTATCTTAGTTCATAAAGAAATTACCAAAACCAAAACACGAAGATCAATGACACCAAATGTAGGCGCACAACTACGGAAAAACCCCTATATAGGGGAAAACCCAGTGAAGAAATCTTCCTTTAGTAGATTCATATGACAGTGAGACAACCAAGACCTTAACCAACAGACCTTCCTCCTCCACCAAGTCAGCCTTTCAATGAGATACAACAACCTTTAATAGTCTCTTTTTGTCCAACAACTTCAACCCAACATCAACCCAGAAATTTCGGCCCAACTTTACCAGTAGCTTCATAATTTCGGCCTCCCCAGCAACTGCAAAATTTCGGCCCCTCCAACAGCTTCACAACTTCGACCTTGATGCAACAACTTCGCAACTTCGACCTTGATGCAACAACTTCACAGCTTCGACCAGGGAAAATTTTAGGGGCAAATTTTAGCCCAAAGGCGAATTTTAAAGGGTTTTAAATTTTGAAGGGGCGAATTTTTTTATATAAACTCATTTTTTATAGTCTTATATAGTTAGCCCTATAATTATTTTAAAAATAATTAATTATTAGCGGTTAGCCAAAACAAATAAATGCGCATAAACATTTAAACGATGACTTGCCTCCCGATTTCTGGTTTGGAGCGGATTCGCATGGCCTTCGCCATGATTTGCTGGGTAGAGAGAGGAATTGGAGTTACATTCGCCGCCCATTTTTTACTGGTTGGGGTTTCTCTGCAGAGTGTCGATTTCCTTATGCTGTGACATTCGCCCCCCATTTTTTACTGGTTGGGGTTTCTCTGCAGAGTGTCGATTTCCTTATGCCGTTCAAATAGTTGTAATTCGAGTTTCGTTTGAATTCATAAAACCCAACAAAAGATTGCAGGGATCCGCAGATGGGGTGATTGACCAAGGGCAAGGTATGAGAAGTGACCTAGGGCATTTGGCAGATGCAAACGATGGCAGCAATAAGTGGTGAAGGTTCTGGGTGTAGCCAACAAAAGGACTTCAGGGAATGTTTGGGGCAGTACAGCTCCACTCACCACTTCAATTGACATGAGCCGAGGTAGCAATGTTCTGAGGTAGAATGTCGCAGATTTATGGCAGTAGGTGATGGATAATGGATGGAACAGGGAGAAGTACATCCACCCCTGCACCACATCATTCACAGAGTCAGGAGGATATTGCATACTTAATCCGAATTGTGGCGATACGGTGGAGAATTTCGACATGGAATGAGGTGGTTATCTAAAACTGGTGTTGCAGTAGCAGGTTGTCGTGAGGCTCTGCAAGGAGAATTAGGTGACAATGAGTGTGGCCAGTGATATTGTCAGAGGGCCAAGAGGTAACAAGGTCTGTAGAGGAGTAGCACTGCCAGCTGCGGCAGTGAGGTTGGCAGCGAAAGCGGGAGGACTGAATTTTGCATTGGGCATCCAATGGCTCCACCTAGACATAGCAGACTGCGAAGAAGGGGCACTAGCCAACCAAAAATTGCAAGTCAAAAGGGAGGCTTCTGATTCATGTAAAGTCACCAAGGCCAAGCAGGACATGCTCCATGCCAACAGTAGATTTCTCCATGGCTGACCCATGGCTAGTAAGGCAGCCATTGTGGACTTGGATGAGGCGGTAAAATAAAGACACAGGGAAGTAGCAGCTGAAGAGGTGATAGCTCAGGCAGAGGCATGGGTGAGAGGCCAGGGAACTTACGGACCCAGGAGATGAAGTTCTTTCAGCTTGCAAACCATGGTGTCCCAAGCGATTTCTTTGGAGTGCAAGGAAATTGTGGACCTATAGCACCAGCTAGGCATATTTGAAGGGATGTTTGAAGCCTTTGTGAAAAAGGTCTTTGGTATTGGCATTTCAGTTAAGAGAGTTGATGGGGAATTCAGCAGGGCAAGGGAAGCAGAGGGGTCATGCGGCTTCAAGGGCATCCATGACAAACCTATTGTCATTCTGGAAGAACCTCAGCCACAGATGCCTCAACCAGTAGACCAGACCAAGCAACAGTCCAAGGGACACAGCCAGGAGGAGGTAACTTTGGAAATTACCCCAAGAAAAGCCTTCCGTCTTCTTGTATTTAGCTATGTGTTTATACAGTACATTGTCAGCATGGTCCAACCTACATGATATATGTCCTAGAACAGCCATGCCAATTTGAACCACGGGCCATGCATGGATTGTTGAAATACCAATTTGAAAATGATCAGTTTCAAACGCACTTTATACGCTTGATCTTTTATGTTTGCTATCTATATTGTAACCTGAGGCATAGATTTTGTAGATAATATTCAAAGAAATAATAGAAAAGGAGCAGACATAATGAAAAAATCAAATCAATGAGTAGAACAACTGTAGAAAAAGAAAATGCGCAAACATAAAAAGAATGCCCAACATGGAAAAACACTGATGATTTGAAGGACAAAATACAAAATATCTAAACAATTACTCCACGGACATCTCAATATTCAATAGGAGCTTCCGATATGTATGCCACAATGCCTGAAATAAATGTTTGAGTGCATACTTATCATTGAATACTCCCCAAACTACCATTTACATATTCCTAGAACCAGTTATATCTCTTGAGCATAACATGCCACATGTTTCTTGTATCAACTCTCATCAATCCTTATTCACCAAACTTGCACAGTTAAAATGTGAAGGTTTGAACCTGACAATTTCTGAACAATTGACTGAATCAGATAGGTCCAGACCATATAAGTGTGACTGATTTGGAACATACTCCTATATCCAAGAAATGGATCATACTTGGCAAGATAGTTGTTTATTTCTCTATCAAAATTGCTACTCAAGTGCTTTGCTGTTGACTCCAGCCCGGTACAAATGTAGAGGGCTGCATGCTTTATCAGCATCTCCATCAGCTTCAATGATTGAAGAAATCTCAAGCTGAGTAGATGCTGGCACAAATAAAACACCTCCTTGTTGCAGGCTGCTGATTGACTTGTTATTTACTGTCATTACTCCCTTACCATACAGAACTAGAAAAATTGATGGCCCTGGGACTGGAGGTAAAGTTACAGTTCCACTAGAGGGAAGGATGCAATGATCAACTTCAAATTCATCGAAGGGTGGTGAGTACCTTGACGTAAATTCATCCACGGGTACTCCTTCCAAAATTTCTGGCAAGCCCTAAAGAAGTCCACAAAAAGAAATGGCATTGACCTTTCCTGAGAAGGGATGATAAACTGCTCACAAAGAAAAGGGAAATTATCCTTGATAGGACATACCTGTTTGTACGTTAGCATTGAGCAAAGAGTTTCAACATCACGATACTTTGGGGTTAAACCATCCCGCACAACTTTATCTGATGTAGCCAGCATTCAACACATTCCCCATACAAATAGGCATGTGGTTCATTTGCGTCCAAATAAAGTGATTCTACAGGAGCTAGCTTGATATAGTTGAAGAAAAACGCAGAAAAAACCCCAACATCATCTGGGTAATTGCTTTTCTAGCCTTAGAACAAGTTGCTCCTTTGGAGTTAAAGTCCTTATCTGTTTGAATATATAAATTTTCAGAATCATCCCCTGGGAGAAAGCTGAATGAAATGAGACATTCACGTTCCTAATATTTTTAAGCTTCAAATAGTACATAATAGGATGTTCAGTGACCAACCTGATTCTCCTCATTCAACCACTTTTTTATTTTCGACAGTGCCTCTGCCACTGCCTCTTTATTGAGAGTCATGAGTTGAGTGAAAGCAGACCTAAATGGATTTTTCACATAAGCATCAATTTTCTCATGCAGCTCTGCATTCATGAGTGCTTGTGCTACAGCTTCTCCAATAATATTCTCAATCTCAGGCACAGTTTGCTGGACATCCTTAAGATCCTACAGCAAGTATAGAATGTAACTATCCTCCCTCTGAATGGAATTGCACTTAATCCAAAATGCAAAGAGAAAACTACTATGAATTCCTCATCGTGCAAAGAATTGAGTTTCATTGAAGTCCAAACCTAACACACTCTCTTCTCTCATTCCCAGGTTTCACAGTCATCATAAATCTGATAAATTAATGGTTCCAAAGTTATACCTTACTTCCACTTAGAAACAGATTTCCTTTCCACTCCCTTACACATTCACAAACTATTTATTGAGATTGGATACAATAAGTCATAATCCTAATGATTTCAAGTGCTTTGTCAGAAAGAACCCTAGCACACTCTGGCTACCTTGTTATTAACGGCTTTGAAGTGTGTCATGTCATTGTGAGGCCTTCTAATGCCTAAAATAAACAGTGCACTTGTGAAAGTATTGCTTGACAAATTAAGGAATTCAGGGAGGAAATTCCCAAGAGTTGATATAAGGAAACAAATGTTACCTGTGCACTGACAAACCCACAGAAGGCCTCCAGCTCAGTAAGAGCTAAAGCCATTTCAGGCTTATGATTAGAGTCCTTGTAGTTCTTTGGCTGAGCTTCATGTAAAAGCCGAGCCAGATCCTTGTTTGGATGTGCTTGTATGGATGAAGCTTTCCCTACTGAAAGAACCTGCATAAATTATACAGATTTAGAAATTCACCACATGGATCAGTCCCCATAAGAAAAGAAAGCACAAACAAAATTGTGTTAAGAATAAATTTCAATATTAGAGCGCACAGTACTTAACATTAGACATTAGTCTTGATCCATTTCTTTTAAACCACCTCATAGGGAAGGAAAACCAAATTTTATGCAGAATTATCTCACTTAAACTCTATGAGAGGCAAGAACACCCTAAAAAAGATCTAGAATTACCCCATCTAATGAAACTAGTTCAAGTCAGTGGAAAACTGCTGCCTAGAGAAGGGTCTTCAAATAAGTATACTAGGCTACGGTTATCTAGCCTTTATCGAGTGACAATGTTTATGCACATTTATTTGTTTTGGCTAACCACTAATAATTAATTATTTTAAAAATAATTATAGGGCTAACTATATAAGACTATGCAAAATGGGTTTATCTAGCCTTCATCGAGTGACAGTGTTTCCTAGCATATTTCCAGGACATCTCGTCCAAGCTCCACCTCATGAAGGCTATTATCAGACCCATGGTCCTCTATGGTTCCAATATTTGGGGACCCAGTTTACTATAGTCAGATTGGACCATGATGGAGAGAGTCTAGTCCCTGCTTCTCCAATGTATCATCTGCTACTAACGCATAGTTCTACAACCCACTATTCAAGCAAAATTTGGGGTCCACCCATTTCGCCTCGAGGTATTTTTCCGTTTCTCTTTCCTCTATAGAGTTAGGGCTCACTGAGATTCTGTTATAAGGAGAGAGAGATACCACTATCTTGCACTTTCCTTTTCGGAGGCCATCACTTCGGATACCCCTTCAGGTCGTGCTCGTGGATGGTTCACAGAGGCATCTTGGCTCTTTTAGTCGATGACCATCTCCCCAAAGCACCTTCCTCCATTTAATTTTTCCCTTGACGGACCAACCTATCTCTTACTCTTCTAGAAAAAACTGAATCAGGCCATCAAAGAGGGTATCTACAAGTTATACATTCAGGTCACTCGGACAACCACCTTGGTGAGCCTTGGCCCAAAGGTCTCCTTCTAAGTTCTAACTAGAGCATTTTTTTGGAGCTGCAAGATGGCTTCATCCTTTTCCCACTCTTATACTTTTAGACACTAAATGCACTCATTTCGGATCCCACTAGGGTAGCTTTGAGTTGGATCCATCGACTTTGGGTGGAGTCGGATCACCATATACCACGATCTGACAGGGTCTGCCAGTTGTGCCATCTATAGGAGTCGGAGACTGAGATGTACCGAATTCGTTGGTGCCCCATATACTATGAGATCAGAGGACGGTATCATTTCCTAAATAAAGAGTTAAGAGGATCCCTTTCTACCTTCTTATGGTATCGTGACCAGAGATGCCTAACCCTCTTCATTAGGCAGATATTTAGACATAGATCAAAGATATTACATACCCCGCCTCACTCGGGGGCGATTAGGATGATCACATCATAATTTCAGGTTGACCCAGTTGATCAGAGCAACAAGTGACGCACTGAGTTCTAGGGTATTCTGGATAGTAGAGTAGCGAGACCTCGATTCTCCCCTCAACCCCTCCTTAGGAAGGCCAACTAGTACCCTCGAGATAATTGTAGAGGTGTCGAACAACACATCAATTCACTGACACCTAGAGTGCAAGAGGGTTTAGTACCAAGCAATTCTTGAACAGCCCCCCCCCCCGCTACGGGTTCCTTCCCAACCTCAGCAGAGCAACCAAAGACTTATCAAAAGTTTCAGTCTTTTGGCCTTAGATGTTATGAGCATCCTTCTCTCCTACATCCCCCAGGATCATGCAACTAGACTCCTCGTTTGATCCAAGGTACTCAGATAGCGAGCCAGTGCTACTATTGCCCCCCTTGCCGTCGACTATTAGATTCAGGGATTATTGACATCATCGACCTCTAGCCCTAGACTTATTTACTTAGCATTATACATGATCCATTTATATACATGTTTATGAGGCTATCGACGCTATCCTATTATTGTATCCTTGTTTACTTCATTTCATTTTTTCCTAGATTTAGATTTGTCATTTTATAGGAGTTGCCTTTGCACTTCAACTTTGTACTCGTATTGGTCGTAACCTTCAGTCCCCCCATTGACCTATTTATGGTCATTCGTTAGACATTAATAAAATTATCTTAACTTATCTGAGGCCCAAAACTATATTTTTGCAAAAGAATCAAGGCACACTTTTGAAAAAATAGAGCTTTGAATACCTTTGATACATCTTCAATAAGGATGGAGTCAAAGTTGACCCAACGAAGAGTTAGGCCATCCTTTATTTGGTCACCCCAAGAAATGTGATATTATTGAGAGGGTTTCTTTTTATTTGTAGCTTCCACGGGGGTATAAGGCATGTAGAGGCCTCAAGTCACTCAATGGTTTACAAAAATGTATCTATTCAAATGGATAGAGGAAGTCAAGGTCACATTCGAAAGGAATCTAATGGAATGTGACGCATCAAGCGTGTCAGCATGACCTTTGCGCAAAACCAATGATCAATTGTTGTTGATAGAAGGAAGCTGATTGATAAGGTGAAGTGTTGTCTATTTATGATAAAGAAATTGGCCAAGAGAATTGGGTAAGCAAGTTACAAGGTCTTAACTCTCATATGTAGTGGAAGATCTAGCACTGTAATGATTTGGATCTGCCCAAGCACAGGAATAGTAGGTACCACGTGCCCAGGATCAACAGGTATATCCTCAAAGATTCATCATCCACTGCTGTGAGTGAGCATAGGATTGAATTGGACTGTATGTGTGTGTGATTGACCCTGCATTTTTTTGCTTTATAATTTTTCATTGTCCCTCCCCTTTCATTTATTAAAGGGTTTTGACATTTAGATGCTGTCTGCCCTTTGTAATTTTCCTTGAAAAATGTTAAATCTGCTTCATCACATAGGATTACAATGCAGCAAGGTGATCTACTAATGTAGAATGAATTTGAATGTGGTATGAACATTTGAATTTTATTATGAAGATCATGATGATACGTGGCTGCTGTACACAAATTATCCCACCACACAAAATTGTAGGCAGTTGGAGGCTTCACCATATGGGTAGAGACACTGAGGACAATATGTTCTTCGTGACGAAACAGAAGTAAACCAAAAGCAACAGTATAGGCTACCTTTTTTTGTATTTTCTATAATAGCTGAACTGCATGGTGGGCAAATCATATAATTTGTTACTGTAACTTACCCAACAGAAGTTAACAATATGTAAATTATACATCTGACACACAAATTAAGGCAAACAAACAAGGGCCACCACATCAATGCCATCACCATGAGTCTATGTGAACCAATAGCACCATGAGGACCACTGCTACTAGGATGAAATCATGAGGATCATCATTACTAGGTTGACATCAATGCCAACACCATGAGACAACATGTCCAACATCGGCCTTGAAATGTGTGCTACAAACCCGCAGAATTGACCTCGAAATTCAGGCCTGTCTGACTGCAATTAATGCATTGTAATTGCCTCAATTTCAGTGCTCATATTCCTAAATTTTTAGGCCTGTCAAACCAAAGTTAATGCCCTCAACTTCTGTGTTGGAGGACCTGCAATTAATGAATTGGAACCTCCTTAGAAAACATGTTGGAACCTCTGTAGTACCTTCTTGGTAGTCATGCCTCTGTCCCAGCCTAGAAATTCGGGCATGAACTTGGTCTTCTCCAAACTGTTGTATGCTTTCTCTCCTTGAGAAATGCTATCTCAGGCTCAATACACCTCAATTAGAGCAATGATCTCCATTGCAGCAGAGATAGGGTGTAAGATTTACCAAATGGATTGATTCAGATGGAGAGGTTATTATAATACAAAATTTGGCATTCTTCAGTTCATACTATCTAGGTTTTTAGCTTTACTAGTTCACACTCTACTGTTTCAGACATCTTCTAGGCTTCAAAATCACTCATATTTTTTTGAGAATTTATAGTCTATAAAACATTGTTTGAGATGACTAAATAACCATACCAATAGAGAGTTAGTTGATGAAAGATCAAGGATTCAAGTAGTTAGAAGGCCATTGGTCTGTCACTAGGCTTAGTATATATTTTGATGTATCCAATGGGGAAAAACGTTTTCATCCTATGAATGCAAGCACTACTTTGTTTCATTTCTTTGTGCTTTTTTTTGTAATCTAGTGTTAATAATACACTACTCGACTTCTTGTCTCATTGGGACTTCTTCCTTGGAATATTAATCGTATCTAGAAATACAATCAGCAAATAAACATGACCATTAAAATTTAAAACCATCATTTTAATAAACTTGAATGATCACTATGCTTTGCAAGAACACATACCTTCCAATATCTGCATCTGCTGCACGTAAATATGCAATCAATGCATCCAGCGCCTTTTCTTGGACTGGTGCATTTGAGTCAGATACTGCCTTCTTGAAAAATAAACCTAAGGTGTAAACAATGCATGCACACCTTCCAATCAGATCAAGCAGTATATCACACAATATACAACTCATGCCTCCACCATCCTTAGTCCAACATGCAATAGCCTATTAATACTGATAATTCAAAATCTCACTAGATCATTTCAGCTGTATCTATGTCTAAAAAAATTTATTGAACTAAAAATGATAGTTGTTAATATATGCACAACACCACAAACAATCCTATATACAAAGATCAAATTTGTGAAACATGAGGTTAATGACTAAAGAACAATTAAAAATTCACTTGGATAGCCAGCTACAATGGCATGATTGATATGTTCTCTTTTAGACCATATTGCATCTTCAAAAAATACTGCCATCTCAATCAAATATGCAAGTCTTGTTCTCAACTTTCTGTCTAAATAATGTACGGGCTTACAATCCTACTAGCAAATACGTTTCTATTGCCACCTCTCCTGATAACAGATTCCACAAACCCCTTTTGAAAAGGACACTTAGAGAGCTATCACATCTAGAACATCCAACCTCTGTTGAATTTACAAACACTACTGCTCCTCTGGCAATGAGTTCAAAGAACTGCAATTGGGACATATTAAAAACGTGATACCATGTGCTACAGTAGAGAAATTTTAGTCCTCCCTATTAGTAAAATCATCACAGCTGGAACTCAGATGATGTTCTCCGGTCACTGCTTCTGTCAGACACCTGTTCCAATGCAAGGTTTTTATTGTTCAGTTTTTTAGATTTGATCTGATATGTTTTGCAGAGAGTCTTCAGGCAGGTAGCACATTGCCATAGTCTCTTTTCAAAAACCATATTTCAAGTGCCTAGGATGAATGTACTATGTACTAATGTAGTGATAGGTTAGAAAAACTTTCTACAAGATAGCCATAGTACTGTTATTTTATGAGCCTGTATGGACAATATGATGTATATTCTGATTTCACAATTGACATGTCAAATATAATGATTTTTTAACATGGAAAAGCATATAACCACAGTGAGATAAAATTTAAACATTTATGAGAAATTTCTTATTTCAATATCGTGTGAACTATAAGAAGATTTTATAGGGAAAATGAGTGACAAAATTTACTATTTCACATATTTCACATTCGAAACTTTCTTTGCTTTTTCAAGTTTGTTAACTTCTCATAAATAAATTAAAATTGTAGCACTAATGCACTAGAAATGCACTTGTATATATGATAAATGTGTGTATGTATGGGAGAAAGCAGCAATCAGGCTTAACAGGGAATCCACTAACGTTTTGTGCTTATGGAATCCACTAGATTCATGGATCACTGAGAAATTAATATCCTTGAGACAAAGAAACACTTATTTTGGGGATAAGAGTAAATTATATTAATTAGTTTTGAAAACAAGAGGAAGACTTTTGCCCATGAAATCCTTAGAATTGTGTGAAACCTACTTTTTGGGGAGCAGACTTGAATGAATGGAAAACCCTGATTGACTTACAAATTACAAGTACTTCGCTGACAGGCATAAACTTCTGGTGTATGGAAGGACTTGATAGAAGAAGGGCAGCCACAGTCTCTTAAGCAGTGGAGGCTGATTTGGTAGGATTGTAACAGTGGTTACAACATGCCCTAATCATAGGTATGGTTTCTGAAGCAAGAACACAAAACCAAGAACAAGAAGGATAAGGGGAAGTTGAGAAACAAGGTATGTTTCTCTAATAGATTGGTTTGTTTGTTAATGAATGGTTGTTAAAGAGCACTTGTGGACTGTTGAAAGGCCCAAGTACAGTGATGTTTGAAGAATTAAGTCACTATTATAAGCAACTATTATGAAGTCCTAAGGACAATGATCTTTAGAATTCAAACTTTGTTGTATGGGAAGATGTGTGAATTCACTAAGCACACTGAATGTGGAAGTTGTCTAGAGGTCTGGCAATACCTTTGTTAGAAAAGTTTTCTAGGGTTTCTTCATCCAGTGAAGTTGCAGGTTCCATGGCTGAGGAGGAGGAAGAGGAGCAGCAGGAGGTGGTAGAGATGGCAAACGATTGTTATAGTGGAGAAAATGGAGATGAAGTTGATGCTCTGTTAAAATTATGGGACAAGTTAGCTGACACTGCAGATTCAATGGAGGTTCCAGACCAGAGGAGCAATGGGATTAGGAAATCTTTTGAGAGGTTAAGGGATATGCTTGGCGGAGATTGGATGGATGCAGTTGATGTGTTGGATGAAGCTATTCGGTGCGGGAAGGGACTGGAAATGGACCTCAGGAATATGAATGGCTACTGTGACATGTGAATTCTTTTATGTCAGCGGTTATTGATTTAGATGTTTCAGCTTTGTAATATGGAATTTCTAGAAGTAGAATTAGAATTTTGTAATTTGTTGATCGAGGCAAGCAATTTGCTTGCAGGATCCTGGTGAGCTTGTCTGTAACTTTCTTTTAAAGGTATTTTAATTTCAAGTAGTGTGTATATACAGAAATTATAAACAGATTCAGTGAAATTGCCTTGAGCGTTTCTTCTTGTTTGTTGGTGTCACTTTGCAGCATCTGAATTTTCCCTCAATTTAAAAGCATTTAAAATTCAAGAGATCATGGTTGGTGTAATAAACAAGTTTTACTCATTGCTCAGAGTATTTATGCATTGCATTTTTGGTTTGTGGTTGTTTTATAATCATACAGAATCTGTAAGTTATTGGAGTAATCTAGATTTAAAATTAAATCCATTAATTGCCACAGTAATACCAACAAAAGTAACACCAACAAAGTTATTGGAGTAATTTAGATTTAAAATTAAATCCATTAATTGCCACAATAATACCAACAAAAGTAACACCAACAATAGTGTTACAGTATATTCAATAACTAATAACCCAAATATAACAATAATTTAACAAATAATTGTAGGTAATAGAGAGCATTTTATTTACAATTCCTTAGTGGCAAGAGCATTTTTAATTTTTATGTTATTTACTGTTAATGGTTGACAGTGCACTCCCAACTACCTAGTGAATTTCTTGCCTCTTGTACATATTCGAGGAGCATTATGGAGCTTTGGACATGTCATCTTTCGCCGTGTAGATAAGTTTCATGAAGTTGTCCCTTATCTTTCATAAGCTGTATTGATGTAACTGTCTCATTTCACTGCCAAACCAATTATATTTAACGTTAAATTGGTGTATGTTTATCCATATATGGCTCTTGTTGGATCTGGATGAGCTCTCTTTTGCATTATCATACTCCCCCTTGCTAGTTGATTATAATTGAGTGAGCTTGGTTTTCATATTTGGAATTCCAATAATCTAACTATTCTAAAGGATCTGCCCTATATCTCTGATATTTTAGAACAAGGACTTGCAATTTTTTCCTTCAACAATACTTTTGTTGTTACAAGCTATATTGTTCATAGGGTCTTCTAGAAATGTCCTTACATAGTGACAAGAGTCAAGACTACTACTTTGTCACACAAGTTAAGGCATCACCAATAGCTCATACAATACTAAATAACTTCCACATTCAGTGTGTTTAGTGAATTCACACATCTTCCCATACAACAAAGTTTGAATTCTAGAGATCATTGTCCTTAGGGCTTCATAATAGTTGCCTTCTACTAGTGACTTAATTCTTCAAACATCACTATACTTGGGTCTTTCAACAGTCCACAAGTGCTCTTTAACAACCATTCATTAACAAACAAACCAATCTATTAGAGAAACATACCTTGTTTCTCAACTTCCCCTTATCCTTCTTGTTCTTGGTTTTGTGTTCTTGCTTCAGAAACCAGACCTTTAATTAGGGCATGTTGTAACCACTGTTACAGTCCGGCCAATTCGGCCTCCACTGCTCAAGAGACTGTGGCTGCCCTTCTTCTATCAAGTCTTTCCATATGTTGGGTAGTAAGACACCTTCTAGCCTATTGTTGCACCCTTTTGGTCCTCAAAAGGATACCTACAACAGTTCAGTTTCCCACAAATATTTGCAAAGTTATTCCTCCACGGATTCAACACAGAATTTCTTGTGATGTTTCACACTTTGGATGATCTTCAAACTCATGCTCCAGATCTTTTAGGAACAACGTTCCAACCTAGCAGACTTCCTCTACGAACCAAGCACCCTTGCAACCTTCTTAACAATCTCTATCTACCTTCGGTCCTCTCTGAAAGCCTTGCTCTACCCAGGTATTTATGCAGCCTGCTAACCTGCATTCAAACCAAGCACAAGAACCCTACAACAACCCTGTTGCAACTTGGTCCTACACTAGATTATCTCTAGATTTTCGGACCTAAATTTATTCAAGGAACATAGATAAGGATGACCTAACAACTTGGCCCTATGATACTTTTCATCATTTCATATAAGAGATACAAACTCGACTTCTTGGTCCAGTTATTAGGCTCTCAACTCAGATGCTTTTCTTCTAACCTATGCCAAACCAATATAAAAAAAGACAAAGACAAAAACCTCGTTCTTACTTTTGTTCCTGTTTAGTTCTGCTCATCTGAGGTATGTGAGGTTCTCTTGAGGAGAGATCTACTCTTGTTGGATGTATAATATTATACTCTTCTTAGTAGTTTGTCTTTTAAAGCATAACCCACAGATCGTTGTTATGGCCTAGCTAAGAGAGAGTTATTTGAGTTGTCATGCATATGCATTGTCTTAGAGACATTACATGTCAAAGTTTTTCCCTTTGCAGCAAGCAAAAGGCCTCCAACTCTGGATCATTGTATAGATGTAGTGTTTTGCCATCAATTATTGCTTTCTGGATTTTGCACCTTAGAAAAACTCATTAAATACATTATACCATAAATCTTGATGACTCAATTTATATGATTCTACTAGAATTTTAATTACCTTTCCAAATGCTGCAAGATCAGAGGGAAAATAATGATGTCGGGTATGGAAAGCATGTGCAAAGACTTAGAAGAAACAGACAAGTCCAAAGGCAAACCAGGAGCTGCTGGAAAAAGTGGGTAGAAGCTGTTCACAATACTACAAATTTACATCCACGAAGTTGATATTTACTATAAAGATAAATAAATATATAAAATCAATTTGACAGCTTCTCATTGGATTTATTCCCAACATCTTACAACCTATTGAAATTTGTATCAAAATCAGAAACAATACTTCAGGGGCATGCCTACGCTGGCTTAGAATGT
The DNA here is from genome assembly GCA_034641835.2 of Pinus albicaulis. Lineage (NCBI taxonomy): Eukaryota > Viridiplantae > Streptophyta > Pinopsida > Pinales > Pinaceae > Pinus > Pinus albicaulis. The sequence continues at coordinate 978,341,774 of CM076577.1, read as the reverse complement.
GAGTTGAAAGCCTTGCAAGCCGATCATTTGAGCTTTGTTCTGGAATCCGGGAGATTTCTTCACTGCTAAGGTGTCTTAGGACATCGACTGTGCAAATCCCAATGGTAATCTGCATCATGTAATAGATTTTACTCCAGGAGAAGCAAACCAAATGTTCATAAACTCACTTTCTATGCACAAAGATTCTCGCAGTAATAAATGTAAGCAACATCCAGTGAAAGAATGTTTCATGCTAACCTCATCCAAGTAGAAAAGCCCTGGATTTGCAACATAACTTATTTGCATATATGTTTAGTGATTTTCTTCAAGTCAAATTGATGAACAATGAAAACGAACACAAAATTTGCACAAGAAACAAAGATGCCAAAAAAATGAATTCAATGGAATATTGGCATACCTGATGAGTAGGATCAAAAGCATGAACATTGAATGGTGGCTGCATGAACATTCAGCAGATATGTCAAGACTTAGCATTATGCATAAGACATCATTTCAAATGCTGAAAACATAATAATTGAAAACATTAAGTCTTGAGGATAAAAATTGTTTGCTAGGAAAGACAGAATTATCTGATATCAAGATACCTGTGGAAACAAATAATCATGATGAGCATCATGTGTAGATGGAACAAGGACAACATGTGCACTAGGTCCCATCTCTTCACAATAATCTCGTAACTGCACCAATAATGCATTAGAATAAAGACTTGATTAATGATTTTGTTGAATTTGGGCAGACTAACTTATGTGAATTGAAAGCACAGTAATTATAGACCCTTGCGCAAACTTCCTCCTGGAATATTTCCTCGTAGAACCTGTCTACTGTTCCACTTTTTATCTGTGGATGCTCTGAATCAACAAAAGGACCCATCGTCAAGAAACAAAAAAAAAAAATGGTTCCGCAGTCAAAAGTTCACCGTGGATTCACAGGGTAAAATGCATCAAAATTTGCAACTTGCAAGTTGACCCCAAATTAAGTTCTTACGCATGGCACATACCAAAAGAATATTATTAACTTGTTTTTTCTTGGCATACACAAGAAGCTCTGCTAATGGTTGAAATGCTAAGTTGTCTGTAGTGGTGAAGGGACCTGTAGCAATCAACTACAAGAAGGAAATTTCAAATAAGTAAAAATTTACTTACTGACATGTAGAGCTGCTAACATGATCTCTGTGACCTTAGGGGCAAAAAAAGAACTACTGAACTTGTGAAAGATTGAACAAAAAGTGGAATTCGCTCAATGGTTTTATTTGCAAGAATGAAGCATTGCACAACCATAGTAAAGATTTTCTTAGGCATGTTTCAATACATTGAGAGGGGCCATACTGTTAGAAAATCACTCGAAAAGGAGAAACTATTGTACCTACAAATATATGATTAATGATGAATGATTGTGTTATGAATTGGAATTCACATTTACAGATAACAGCAATTGCAACCGTAGATATAATAGCTGTAAACAACAAATAAAAGGTGGCTGTAGTTACCATTGAAATAGTTTTTCCAGTTCTAGGCAATGGTTTCATCTGTGGTGCCTGATCTATTGCTATTCGCTTTGTTGAAGGGGCATCCTGATCTCGTGGAAGCACAGAATTTGAAAGAGGAAATGAATCAATTACCCTTGATGCGACTAGACAGTGCCCACTGGGACTGTGACCTTCAACTCCAATCACCTGGACAAAATTCTACAAAATTAGTCATGCTCCTTTGTCCAAAGCTCACAAACACATTGACTGCCAGATGTTAAAAATCAAAATAACCTCTTAATAAGGAAATTCAAAAATTGTTATCCATTCTATACACATTTTGTAGGAAAAAAAAAGCATAGGATTTACCTGACCAGGGAATAAGGAAATTTTGCCCAGCTTGTAGAGGTCAAGCCTTACCCTGTGGCCTCAAGAGTATTCGACCTTGGCAACACGACGGGAGTTAACAATCAGGAACTGTTTCACAGCACTAGATTTTTTCATTTTTTAGTATGGTTCTTCTTTTGTTTGTTTTGGTTTGTACATGTACTATAAGGTGGTCTTTTGACAATTCATCATTTTACTTGTACCTATGAAATTGCATTTTAACTTATGCACTACAGGACGGATGGCACAACTTTGAAGCAACCAACCTGCCTTGACGCAGAACCGACTTATCATTCAGATGGCCCTCTCCATCATAGCAAACCAGCGCCACAACAAAGACACTTTCCTATCAGCAGATAACTGATGTGAAGTGGAGATTCCAGAACAATAACTAATAGAATCTACAGCCTCTTAAATAGTTCCTTGACTTCCTGAGATAATTATAGACATCAATGATCAATTTAAGTGAGATGAAAAACATTTCAAGATGATTGCAATACAGCTTAGGCATTCACCTGTGATGCAATAGCAACATGATTGAAAACATTCCGAGCTTCCTTGGCAGCGAATGCAGTGGCAAATGTCTTGATCTTCCTCTCCAGAAATTCAAACTGAGACACCAGATGCTCCTCTTATGAAACAAAGCAGCTTATATATTTTTTATTTAAACGGAAGATGCACATCAACATATTTCCCAAAAGGACAATTCATTGTGTAATGTGGTGTGCTATGAAGTGCTTAGACTAAGAAGCTATTATCCTGGAGAATGAATTCAAGCATATAACAAATTTAGAGAAGCAAAGTGATAGTAAGTACCTTTCCCTCAATGCTGTCATACATGTAACGACATCCTGGACTACGTAATAAGCCTAAATTTTGCAGAGAACAACTATTGGCTTCTGGCATCCTTTTAATAAGGTCATCTTGAGACTCTGATACAGCTACTTGACCCACTATGGAATCCAAAATATGCTTATTGAATACAAACTGTAATACACATTTACCTGAACGATTCTCAAAAGGAGTAATAGGACCGGGACTACTTAAGACTGTTGACCTCTGTTTCCCATTAGAAAGCCTTCTATCTGTACTGGGAGTTCTAATAACGGATGATGGAGACAATGTGTATGCTGTATTTTGCGAAGTAGAAATATCTGATTGTTGAACTGGAGTCTGCAGCAGCTTATCTTCAGACATAATGGTCGGTGAGAATTTAGAAGAAGAGAGAGTAAACATTCCTGACATAGAGGGCTCTGTTTTTTATTAAGATATTGAAATCTTCAAAATACTTTAAACAAATTGGCTTGTAAAGCTCATGGTGATTATTTTAAGGGGATCTGATGCTCATCGCCAGGAATATGTACAAAACAAGAAACAATGATTGGGAAAAGCTGTGAATCAAGTTTGTAGGGAAATAAATAAGGGGAAACGATTAAAACAACTAATGGGATTGGAAATGGAAATAGTTTTGAAGTTTTTTTTATCTTCATCACTTGTTGATATGTTAGATGTGCTACAACACCAACTAAAGAACTTGAAGTATGTTCTCAATGAAGTGGATCTTACAGATCTTTGGCGAAGCTTGACTAGATCCCTTTGTCTTTACTAACATTCCTTTAAGCAATGCCAAGTTTTTAAATTGTGGCATTTCCTAGTCTGAAGCTGATATGCATGCATTGTTCCCGGTCTTTAAGCCATTATATTCTCATCCTACAGGTTTCTTCCCAAATCTAAGTGATTCATCAAGGTTGCGTGTCATGCCATCCACTGATGTAAGTTATGCACAAAAAATATTGCATGCCCCATCTTCAGCCATCAATCATAGCAAGGATGATGGCAAATTCAAATGCTTATGGAATACAATAAATATCTACAGGAAATATGAGCTGTTCATTGAGAGGATAAAACATCATTCTAGCAATTTACAGTGCAAGCATGTCAGATTGAAATCATTGGTGAAGTCAAACAATTTGTGATGGTTCAGAAAGTGGTAGTATGGATGAGACCCTTAATCAAAGTGTTGATATCAGCATGTGAACTTTTGGTTTTTTTAAACATCTGAAGTTCTGTGTCTGGTTTAGTTTTCTAGTAGCAGGCTAGTACATATTTTAAATTTATGAAAACCAGCAATACAAAATTTTGTCACCAAAAAATATGAGTGAAAAAGATAAATTATATTATTTCTATTTAAATTTAATATATATATACGTAAGGGAGTTGTCTTTAGTGTGATTTTTTTGAGTTTCAGGTGCCGGTATCCGGTGAAAAAATTTGAGGTAAAATCTTGGTTTTTGTTATTTCAACTGGTTTACTCTTGTTTTATGATAATCAAAGTTATTGTCAAAGATTTTAGCAGGAATTTTCAATCCTCCTTCAAGAGTTACAGTGTCTTCCTCAATACTGCCAACATCATCCATATCTTCCTCACAACCTTCAACTTTGCAATCATAGTCTGCTAAATCTGAACCTTCCTGCTGTTTATTTCTATCATTCTTTTTTTGCAAGATGTCTTCTACCAAAACAGTAAAACCATTAACTGTTAGGAAAAGCTAGATTTCTAAAGGACAAAAAAGTTTCAAAATATTTTCAACTTTAGTAAGATAAAGTGGTAATCTTGAGAAGATTGATATTTATAATTTATTTCTAGGTTTCACTCACAGTTTACATTGCAATATTCCCTATAGCTACATAGAACTGTCATATCCCAGAGTCACCAATCACAATAAGGGAGGAAACAAAGAACTTGCAAAGCATGGTGATCAACCACTTCAAGCACATCTTCCAGACAAATATGGGACATTAACCCAGATGACAGGACTATTATCTCTTGTTTTGTAGTGTTATCCCAGTACAAGAGATAATATAGGTAGAAGACTTTTCTCTGCTGGATTGTTTATCATCTTTTATTTGATATCAGTGCTCTGAGCACCTTCAGAAGGTATCTTTCTTCTTGAATACAAAATTACAGTTTTTTCCTTGGAAAAAAGAATACCAAGACATCCACACACACAACACACACCATGTGCAATTAAATACATTTATTTTTATATTGATACTTATCGTAAAGATACTTGTGTAATCTATTTATAATATGTATTTATAAATATATACATCTGAAAATATCTACAAAACATATATATATATATATATATATATATATATATATTAAAACTTAATTAAAATATATCAATGTAAACAATCAAGATAGCATTTTTTTGGTTAAGTTATTGTTATTGGTTTGTTTCCTTCTTTTCTTCCACTGGATACTATGTGAGATTTGATTGAGGATTTATCCAGAATATAGCCCATATGTATCCAACCAATTTCCAAGATGAATGCATATTCCAACTGGATTCAGACTATATCCAAGTTGTATCAGTATCAGGATCTGGACAGATCCAAGGGCCTGGTACCCAGATCCAGTAATGTAGATTTGAATATGTGAACATGATAGAAGGCATGGATCTATATTTTTGCCACATAAGCACACCTACAACATTATAAGAATGTGATTATGAACTCAGTTTGATATAAGTATCAAGTTTCAAAATACCATAGTATCATCTAGATGATGTCCTACATGCTCTGAAATACACAAAATATTTATGATTTGCTTGCCATAGCTTTCATGGTGATCAGAATCATTCCATGGCTCATCATCGCTTGATGTAGCTTTCCTCTAGTATTGATCAGGTACAGGTCGTCTTCTTCGCTTTCTTAAATGGTTTGTTTGATCCTTTGGAAGTTTCTCAACCTCGTTGGATTCTGAATATTGATAGACCTTCTAAGCCTTCGAAATTCATGCATGGGAGGATTCAATTTAGGTAAATATGCTGCATCAAGCAACTTTGTTGAATGTCGAGCTATTGAGAGTGCAAACAATGATCTGGAAGCTTTTGAGACAGAATTTAAAGAAAACTTGTCCCCATCATCCTCTGTTGGGCGAGACCTTTGAACACGGTGTTCAAAACCTTTGACTTGGTGAAAAGGTGTCAACACTCATTTACGGATAAGCTTATCACGTTCCTGCCAAAGCAAATAATTGCCAGGTGTCTCATTCAAAGATTCAAAATTATGTTATCTGTAGTACAAAACTATCTTCAAGATGCATGATATAACACATAAAACATAGAACTTTGCTTACTGCCCCTGAATTTTACTCTTTTAAAATAAAGTTCAAAAGTATTTGTATTGCATTTAAGACATTTGATACTAATACAAGACTAAAGGGCAATGCAAATTACAGTTTCAATGAGCCCTGACGTTGCTGCATCAAACTCATCATCCTCCTGCAATGAAAAATTATTCCTTTTCCCTCTTGTTGGCTTATCCAACAGACGTCCAGTTCTATCGATCACTGTTTCTTCTTTATTCTTCACTGAATTCAGAAGCACCTTTTGTTCCTCAAGTTACCGTGTCTTTCCATCTCTCTCAAAAGCTTTCAGTTGTTCCTTAAGCTGTCCTCTTTTCTGCTTAAGGCTTCTAAGCCTTTCAGTAGCCAATACTCGTTGAAGCACTCCTCCATCCACTACAAAAGGCTTGTGTTCACTTAAGTCTTGATCATTTTCATCCTTTTCACCTTCTAAACTCTCTGAATCTTTGCCTGCAATGCTTTGAACTATTTCAAGGCCAGCTGAAACTGCAGCTATTTCAGCCTCCACTGCCCTTAATTGAGCATGAATTTGGACCTTTGTGAGCAAACTTTCTTGATCACCTTCTTCTCTTTTAGAAGTTTTTTCACCATCACTTACCTGTGCAGGTTGACTGATGTTTTCATGAGCTCTGTTCTCATCCTATCATACCAATAAGTACAATGAAAAGTGGGAAGCAATACAGGAAAATGAGCCACATTTAACAAAAAAATAAAATGCATGTGTTACACTCTAGAAGACCAAGTACATATCAATTACAAGATATAAGATCATCTTGTAAGCTTATTAAGCTAATTTCACAAGAAGGGATACCTTGGCAAGTAGCTAGTGCTCAATGTCATCTGGGTCAGCAGATACAACACTTAAGCTAGCTAGCAAAAGTCTGCCTTCCTCTTTCATGCTGTTTTATGTGGTACTCAATTTCACTACAAAAAGACTAAATTGGAAAAACATAAAAAGGCATTCATTTGTCATGCAAAGCATATAGGGAATAAACACTTAATTCTATCCTAAAAGTATTAAACAATAATAGAACTAACTACATTTTAGATCTCTAGTTGCACCGACAGAAAGTGAGGTGCATTAAAGCTTGGGTGGCAGAGACATCATTGTAACAAACATGGACATTGATAAAATAACATGGAAAATATTTCATATTCGATGTTTAATGTTACAAATATATATAAACTAGCATAGATCCACTTGACCCTATATTTTTTTAAGCTTGAGAAGTTATTTAATATTTATCCCTTTTGTTGCTTAATAGATCATGCAAGATTACTACATGTCAAATTCAGGTAAAAATGGGTTCTATATTTTGTATTTTTCATTGTAACATTGCAGCTACATTTCTTTCATGCATGTTATTTTAAGATTGATGTTTCATATTTAATCCTTACATTGTTTGTTTCTTATTTGTGACAGGAAATGAAGCTGGATTTGATGATTTTGGGACCTATTTCTTTTCACATAGACAGTGTTTGACTAGTATTAAATGATAAATAACTAATTTAACAAGACTAACGCAAAGCATCAATGGGTTCATTCAAGTACATGAAACTACCTTGATGTCTAGCTTTGACATCTTGAAAAATTTTAATGGTATATATGTTGCTTGTGTTTGGGGAATTTTGCTGAGTTTCAAGTTTTATATTTTCTTGGAAAATAATTATTGATATTTGGAAAATGTGTGATTTTATAATGGTATTGGAAACGAAGCTAGTTTTGATCTTTGATTGGAAATGAAGTCGGATTTGATGAAGTTGGGACCTATTTCTTTTCACATAGATAGTGTCCTAGTATTAAATGATAAAGAACTAATTTAAGAAGTCTAACGCTAAGCAACAATGGGCTTATTCAAGTACGTGTTAATGTCTAGCCTTGATATCTTTGAAAATTTTAGTGGTTTGTTTGTTGCTTGTTTAGAGGATTTTGTTGAGTTTGAAATTAGTCCCTTGAATGCTTATGGTTCTCATATCATGCATAGATCGATAGATCTAGTTCTATTATTATAATCATTATTGTTTTCTTTCTATATTTGGTGGTTTGAGGAAATATATTTTATTTCCTTTCACTTTGTGGCATGATTTCGACATCTTCACCTTTTAGAATATAGTAAAATATTTTTCTTATTATAGATTTTTCTTGGAAAAGAATTATTGAGAGTTGGGTGCAAATGCACAATGTTGTGTAGTAATAGTGTGATAAATATGGGATAGTGCAAAGCATAGTTTTGAAGATTAGTCTAAGTTGACTCGTACCTAATCAACTCAGTCAAGTTGATTGTTGGTTGAACGGTTAATTGTTGGTTCAATGGACAGAAGATCTTGCAGGCACAAATACCAAAGGGCAAAATGGAGCCCATCATGGGGTACTCTTTGTAATTCTCCACCAATGCTACCTTCCATGCTTCCTCAAACTCCTCTCCAACCTCAATATCAGTGCTAATAGTAGCATGAGCAACAACACTACGCTTAGCAGAACTAGAAGAACGCGTTTTCCAAACTACACGAGAACTACCCTCACGAGTCACCATGTGCCATGCTTGGTCTCGGTGGTTCTCTTCCTTCTACTCCTGGTTCAACTACCATATCTTCATTGGAACCAACACCCCGAACTCCACTAGACAACGATTCACCATTTTGTAGTAGTGATTCGCTATTTGTACTGGTGATTCGCCATGATTTTACAAGATAATATAATCTTGTGAGAGATTCGCCAAAAAATTATCTATACATATTATATTATTAATAAAATCGCCTTCCATTTTTCCTATGGGGATTCACCTAATTATTATATATATAAATTTAGGGGGGTTCTTAAAATTTTCCCTGGATTCGACCTTAATGTAACAACTTCACAACTTTGACCTTGATGCATCAACTTCAACCTTGATGCAACTTCAAAATTTTCTTGCACATGAGAGAGAGAGAGACCCAAAAAATTCGATTCCAACTTCCTTCTTGAACTTCACACTTTTTCTGTTTCCAAGCTACTGCAATTCAAACTTGTGTGAGATGTCCTTCAAACGAGTTGAGTTGTTGCTTAGTCATCTTAGGTGATCGAATTTTTCTAATGAGGCCGACTTGGTGCAAGAGGCCTAATTGACCTAATTTACATTAAAATAATTTTCTTTCTTGACAAATAATTCCCAAGAAGGGTTCTTTACATTGTGATATGGATAAGGGCACCTGACATAAACCCTAGAAGTCTTCAATGGAGACTTTGACCTAAAAGAAATTGACCCAAGCATGAAACCCATGCTTTAATATTCCAATTTATTTAATAATAATTTTTTTTCTTTCTTTCTTTTGACAAATACATTTCAAATATAATTACGAAGACCGACACTAGCTACATTCTTCAACACTCCCTCTTAACCAGGGAGGTATTCATAATTACCTATATCTATAGAGGTATATGGAAGATCTCCAAAATGAACACGAAGAGTTCTGGCACACTCAGTGCCTTAGACTATATACCTGGCCATGGTTATCTATTTGGGTGGGACTAAGATGGACACTTGGGGTTTCACACCCTTTGGAAAAGAATAAATACAAAGAAAAGGAGACATAAAGGACAATCTTCTTGTGCAGTGAGAAAGAGGGCTAAAAGGACTTACCTGCAGGCAACAAAAAGAATCGTAAGAGATGAAAGCAAGGAGGTCGAGTTTCTGTGGTTGAGTAGGGATGGTTTTGAGGATTGAAGAAGGCTGTAATAAGGGAGATGGTGTTAAAATTTGATAGCTCAGAGATGAATGTCTCCTAGAAGAAATCATATCTTTTAGTTCTGTTTAAACCACCTATAATAACATTTTATTTCTAACAATTCTAATATGACTTTCCAAAAATAGAAAGTCACATCTCAATTTGGAAGTGACTTTCCAAAAATAGATCAGAATGGATCATGAAGGAATTGCCTAGGATGTGCAAGAGGAAGCATAAAAAGAGACCATTCCCTTCAAGAAGAACAAAAACTAGTCAGGTACTTCAGCTCATACACTCTGATTTATGTGGACCTATGCTTGTTGCTTCTCTTGGTGGCTACTTGTATTTCATGATTTTTGTTGGTGATTTTTCTCGCAATACATGGATATTATTTTTGAAATAGAAATGGGAAACATTTGACATGTTCAGAGATTTCAAGGCTTTGATTGAAAATCAAAAGGGAAAGTTGATCAAAGATTTCTGATCTGATAATGGGGGAGAGTTCACTTCCAATGAGTTTAATGATCTTTGCAAAGACGATCGAATAAAGAAATAAACCACTGTGTCGTACAATCCACAACAAAATGGTGTCGCTAAGAGGAAGAGTAGTAGAACCATTATGGAAGCAATCAAAGCCATGCTGTATGATCAAAAGCTATCGAAATTTCTATGGGGAGAAGCTGCAAATACTATTGTTTATGTGAAAAACAAAACTCATCAGGCTTTAGACAATAAGACTCCTAAATAAGGCTTCACTGGTAAAAGGCCTGAAGTGTGTCACTTGAGAATCTTTGGCTGTCTTGTATACTTCCCTGTGCCGAAAGAGAAAAGGAACAAATTGGAAGCTTCAGGTAAGAAAGATACGTTTGTTTGATATTGTGATTATTCAAAAGATTATAGAAATTATGTACTTAGTTAAATAACTATTGTTTTTAGAAGAGACGTAACATTTGATGAAGATGCAGCTCTTGGAAAACAAGAGGCTCTCCTCCTGCCATTGCTGAAAGGAAAGTTGTTAATGAAAAAGAGCATGCATTTGAGTCTGAACCGAAACCTGAGAATGAGCTTGTTGATAATCCAAATGGTTTATATGGATACTATAGATCCTCCACCACATGATCCTCCTATCAGAAAGAGACCACTATGGCTGCGAGATACCTTGCAAGATGATGAACAACATGTTTCCCAAAGAGGAATGTTAAGAGAAAATAAGAAGCCAAGTCGGTTTCAAGGGTACGTTGCTACCATGAGTAACATCATTAAGGAAGAACCTTGCACCTTTGCAAAAGAACAATTATGGAAAAATGTCATGATTGAAGAATACAAGTCCATCATCCAAAATCATGTCTGAGAAGTGGTTCCTAGACCTCAAGGTAAATCTGTTGTCACTTCCAAATGGTTGTTTTAAGATTAAACATGTTGCATATGGTAGTATTGAAAAATATAAGGCTAGATTTGTGGCTAGAGGGTTCTCTCAAAAAGAGGGAATATATTATGATGATATTTTTAGATATGTAGCTCGATATACTACTATTCGATCTGTTGTTGTCGTAGATGCTAGCCAGGAATGAACTCTTCACCAAATGGACATGAAAACTATTTTCTTGCATGGCTTCCTCAAGGAAGAGGTATTTGTGGAACAACCACAAGGCTTTGAAGAGCATGAAAGGGAAACTCATGTATGCAGACTGAGGAAAGCCTTTTATGGGTTGAAGCAAGCTCCAAGAGCTTGGTATGGTCACATTGATAGCTACTTGATAAAGCTTGGTTTCACAACAAGCAATGCAGACCCAAACCTCTACTTCAATATAGGGAAAGGTATACCTTTGATTTTGGTATTGTATGTTGATGATTTATTCTTGACAGGAGGAGAACCTCTTATCCTCCTGTGTGAGAGGGTGTTAGCTTCTGAATTTGAAATGAAAGACCTTGGTTTGATGCATTAATTTTTGGGTCTAGAGATTTGGCAAAGACCTGGTGAAATTTATCTTTCTCAAGAAAAATATGTTCTTAAACTTCTTGAAATATTTTCTATGGTGGAATGTAAGTCCATGCATATTCCTATGGAAATGAACTTTAAGAAATTATGTGGCAAAGCTGCAAGACCTCGTCTAGGAAATCCCACAGAGTATAAACAACTCATTGGTGCTTTGATGTTTTTGGTAAACACTAGGCCTCATATATGCTTTCCTGTAAGCACTTTAAGTCAGCATATTATTGATCCCTTTCATGTCCACTAGGTTTCTAGAAAACATGTACTCAAATACTTGCATGGAATTATAAATCTAGGATTGAAATATAGTGCTAAAAATGTAAGACTTCATGGATATACTGATGCTGATTGGGCATGTAACTCTGCTGATAGAAAGAGCACTTCTAGGTGCTGCTTTAGCTTGGGATCTGCCATGATCTCTTGGATGAGTAGAAATCAGAAGTCTGTTGCACTAAGTACAACTAAATTTGAGTACATTGTTGCTAGCATGGCTAGCTGTGAGGAAGTTTGACTGAGAAAGCTTTTCGGGGAATTATTTGAGCAAGTTTTGTTAGAGAATCAGAAAGGCATAAATATCCTCTTATTCTTGATTATTTACTTGTGATCTTCTTTAGTTATTGTTATGTTCTTCGTATCTTTCTTCTTATTAGTTCATCAAGACAATATCAAAGCAAATGCACATAGATCAAGGACATTAGATGTAGGCCAATAGGCAAGAAAAACCCCCCCTCGAGGGGAAAACCCAGTCAATATAATTCTTCCTTTAAATAGTGATTCTTAAGACTCTAGATCTTGATTCAGACTTCCTCCATACCAAGTCAACCTTCCTTGTGATCCTTCCTGAATTTGGCAGCAGCAACATCACTAGAACTTCAACCTTGCTTCTTGAGACTTCTATCTTGAGGTACAGACTTCGATATAACTTCAAAGACTTGGATTTAGGCCCAATTGAACTTCTCCAAACAACAACATCCAACATAATCAACTTCAACTTCTCCTTCACTCAACAGCAACAGTTGGTGCAAAAATTGCAACAACAAAACTTTGAGAGCTTCTATCTCCCAAACTACAGCTCTAAATGTAGAGAGAGTAGTGCCAAATTTTCAATTTTCTTCAACTCTATAAGTGTACCAAAAACTGAACCCAAAAATTCCTCTAAGGTCTCGCTATTTTTCCTTGTTGTAGCTACAAAATCGAATTTCCGTGTTGCAGTGAATTGGTTCCAAGCAAGTTCAATTCCACTGCATATATAGACTTCTGATGGGTTCAAATTACTGGATTTGAGGACGACTTGATCACCTTCAGGCCAACTTGATGTGGAGGCTTCATAAATCATATCTTACTCAATACTTTACCTAATTACATGATTCAAAATTCCAATATGGATCAATTTAAATCTGCAATAAACCTATAGACTTAGAATAAAACCTAGAAGTCCACAATAGTGACTTATACCTAAAATAAATATGACCCAAGCATGAAACCCATGCTTTAATAAGTAATTTAGTAATAATATAAAAATATTTTCTTTATTATTTTGACAATTACAATAAGTATTGACTCAAGTACAATTTACGAAGACCAAACCTAGTTACATTCCACAACACTCCCTCTTAACTAGGGAGGTATTCATAACTCAATAGTACAAGGTAGATCTCAACTATATGAACCATGAAGAATCTTTAGACACTTAATGTCATGGACTATATTCCTGACCACGAAACTCCATCCATTGGTCACTCAACACTTTAGGCACTGCAATTCCATGGATTAGATTCCTGACCAAGGCAATCTATCCAAGTGGGACTAAGATAGGTACCATCAGGCTTACTTACTAAACATCAACCCAGGGAAATAGGTGCACATCCACCCGATGCCACCCTCCCAACCAGACATCAACACAAAGTTCCATCCAGATGTCTTTCCAGGGAATGATTTACTCACAAAGCGTCAACACAATATTTTCAGGAAATGCTTTACTCACAAATCCTCAATACACCTTGATCCAACAAATCAAGGATAACTGATCTCTCCCAATCAAACTGATTGGTAACTATCATGCTATCAAGTCCTTCGAGAGATTCACCTGTGCAAAAACAAACCCCAATCATCAATAATTTCAAATGCATAATCAAAACAAACTATGGGGTTTCAATGTTGCCCTTCAACTAATTCAAATAGGAATATCAATAGAATATTTCAAGAGAAGATTCCTCTTCCTACTTCCCATGTGGTATATATTTCCATAATATATTCTCCAACCATGACTATGATTCTTACTCATGGACTTCACTAAGATTTACATTTGTTAGTCCTGGTCTAGTGCATGACACATGAAGTAGAGAACCATAATCATTTCTTATTTTGTAAACCCCATATTTTCATATATAAATTCCCAACATACATTATATAGATTCAAATCAGCATACATACTAGAGAATATAATCATTACTGGGATTTATTTATATACCCTAGTATTTTCAATCATCATCTTAGATCTTTTCAAACTTTGACTAAGCTTTGTTTTCCAAACCTTAGAACTTATGACCATTGGAAATTAGATCAACACACATACCTAGGAGATCACTATTATAAGCACATGTTAATTTTGGACAACTAGGACCAAACTCCATGTTGTGATGCTCAAATGAAGATGCCAATATTTTTATTGGATTCATCTTTCGAAGAGGTGCAAGATCGATCTAAAGATCATCTTGATCCGATGAACATAACATTTATTTTGAATTTATTCAAAATATGTGCAGGTTGTCCTGAAATGAAATGTAGGCTTGAAGACCCAGCAGTTGTGTCACACACCCTCACTGATGGATATAAATAGGTCAACGTTGGAGGTCATTTTCATTCATCCATCACATCACATTCTCGCTCCTCATATGATTGGTTCGATCATCTATTGGAGTCTCTTCTTCATCCACACGTGGGAAAATTGCAGCAAAAAGATTTCTATTTCTGAACTAGGGTTTTTCAGCGCAGATTTGACCAGCGTTGAATTTGGTCAACACTTGGTTAAATTGACCCGAAACTTGGCCAAAATTCTGATTTCCCCAGTCCGCATTTTTGGCATTGAAATCGAGGTTGACCGTTGACTTTGACCAAGTTGTGTTGACTTTTTGCATTGACCGTTGACTGGGACAACATTGACTTTCGTTGAATTTGGGTTGACTGATCTGGTTGTCTGTGAGGGTTGTGTGACACTTCTGGTTAGCTGACCATATTGAGACTTTGTTGGTTGAATCATCCTGTTGACCACTGTAATGCACCAACACATATATTTTTGGCTTATCTTCTGTTGATCTACTAGTATGTGCTATCAACATTTTAATTTCTTGTTTATGATTGCTGACTGATACAAACTAAATTTGCATCAAGCATAGAACATCTACAAAAATTTACATGGTATCAGAGTTGAGGTGAAGACAAAGTCCAAGTTTGTTGCAATCACCGAAGAACACCATGGGTACCTCAAACTACAATGGCTTTAAAGCTGCTGACAAATTGACTGGGAAGGAAGAATTCCATGCCTGGAAGATGACATTGGATCTTATGTTGGAAGATCAAGATGTCATGGACTATGTCCAGGGTAAAATCAAAGAGCCTCCATCCACTGCACCTACTGCCACCAAGTCAAAATACAAGAAGGGGGAAATCAAAGCAAATTTGATGATCAGGGACTCAATTCACAAGAGTCTGGTAGCCTACATATCTGAGCTACACACATCCAAGGAGATGTATGATAAGTTGGTCAACATGTTCAAGGCCAACATGCAAATCAAGTCCTATTCTTCAAGAACCAACTGAAGAATCTAAGAAAGACATGGATGAATCCGTTCAATCATATTTTCTGAAGCTGACCGAAATCAGGAATAATCTTCTGGCTATTGGTGAGACAATCGCTGATCGAGAGATGGTTCTCATTGCACTTGGAGGTCTCTCATCCGAATGACATGTATTAAATACTACCATTCTCAATAACAATGTGATACCTGATTTTGACGAAGTACTATCGAGATGCATACAAGAAGAGACAAGGATGAAGGAATATGAAAAAGAAATAAATGATGCCTTCACTGCTCGTGCTATAAAGAATTACTTTGGTGGTCTAAGGAACAAAGGAAGAGCAGGGGCCCAAGGGAAGAAAGGTAAATGTTACACATGTCACAATACCAGCCACTATGATAGAGAATTCCCTTTCAAGAAGGATTCTCCTGATGATGATGACAACAACAACAACCGGAGGAATGCCAATCAAAGGAACAACAGGTTCAAAGGAAAGAGGAAGGCTCCCTCTGGTGGAAATGGGCAACCTTATAAAAGGTCGAGAAATTACAGGTATGAGGAATCAAATGTTGTTGATGACAAAAGAAATGAACTCATTCTTGTATTTTCCCTTTCTGCTGCATCTCCACTCGACACTATGGATGTCTGGTTGATAGATAGTGGTGCCTCAAGGCACATCATTGGGTTGAAAGAAGCACTTTCTGACATGGTTGAGAAGGAAGTTAATTTGCAAATTATCCTTGGAGATAATGCCACATATCTCGTGAAAGGGACAGGGACTGTGACCCTCCACTTGTCTCAAGGTCAAGTCCTCCGCCTACAAGATGTACTATATGTACCTGATTTGAAGAAGAACCTTTTGTCTATTTCGGCCATGGAAGACAAAGGTTTCAATGTGGAATTCATTGATGGGAAGGTGCGTATCTAGAATAAGAGTTTCAAGGAATCTATCACAATTGGGTTTAGAGTTGATTAACTCTACCATGTTGGAGGAAGTCCACTGGAAGCAATGGCATGTGATACTATTCGATAGACTGAACTATGGCAACAGAGGTTTGGACACCTTCACTACAAAGCCCTTTCCGAAGCAAGCAAAGTGGTGACAGGGATTCCCGAGTTCACAAATAATCATGAAGGTGTATGTCAGCACTGTGCCGAAGGAAAAAATACAAGGGGACCTTTCTCCTCAAGCGTCACAAAGAAATATGATGTCTTGCAATTAGTACATTCTAATCTGTCTGGTATGTTGCCCGTGGCATCCTTGGGAGGATGTTCTTATTATATGATGTTCATAGATGACTTCTCTCGCGAGACCTAGATATAATTCTTGAAAAAGAAGGATGAGGATTTCATGTGGTTTTGTACCTTCAAAGCCTTGGTGGAAAATCTAACAGGGAAGAAGATCAAGATATCGAGGACCGATAATGGCACTGAATATGAGACGAACGAGTTCAAGAAATTTTGCAGAGAAGCTGGCATCAAGAGGGAGACCACAACCGTCTATACTCCTGAGAAAAATGGCGTTGTTGAAAGAAAGAACATGACCATTGTGGAAGTTGCCCGTACCATGCTATGTGACCAAGGTCTTCCGAAGTTTCTGTGGGGAGAAGCTGCGAACACCACTGTGTACATACAAAACCGATGCCCACATTCCGCCTTGGACTCCAAAAGTCCCGAAGAGGTTTTCTCTGGTAAGAAACCTGATGTCACACATTTTAGAGTTTTTTGATGTCCTGTTTATTTTCATGTACCGGAGGAGAAGAGGAGCAAGCTGGATGCTTCTGGAAAGAAGGGAATATTTGTGGGCTATAGTGAAACTTTGAAGGCCTATAGAGTTTATGTGCCTGGTCAAAGGGAAGTATAGATATGCCACGATGTTACCTTTGACGAAGATGCTTCCTTGAGGAAAGTAATCAATCTTCCGAGCTCTGAGGAAGATCACGAAGCAAGGCCTGGAAATCAAGAAGAATCGAAGTATGAGACAATGCCCGATGTTGAAGGACCGATGGACCCTATTGATCCACCTCCTTCAATGAGGAAGAGACCATCATGGCTCAGGGACACTCTCGAGGATTCCTAGAGACATATGGCCCCAAGGGGGACATTCTGTGAAAGAAAGAAGCCGAATAGTTACCAAGGGTATCTAGTAGTCGTGAGTACAATCGTACAATCTGAGGCTGGATCTTTTAAGGAAGTTGTAAAGCATCAAGTCTGGAAGGATTCTATGCACGAAGAATATGAGTCCATTATGAAGAATGATGTATGGGATGTGGTTCCAAGATTGGAGGACAAAGTAGTTGTCACCACGAAATGGCTCTATAAGATCAAGCATGGATCTGATGGCTTATCTCAAAAGGAAGGCATAGACTATGATGATATATTTGCATCTGTGGCTCGATATACCACCATCTAATATATCATAGACCTTGCTGCTACACAAGGATGGAATCTTCATCAGATGGATGTGAAGACCACATTTCTGCATGGTGCGATAAAGGAAGAGGTGTATTTGGAGCAACCTCTGGGGTTCGAAGTCCAGGATCGGGACCCCTATGTATGCAGGTTGAAGAAAGCCTTCTATGCGTTGAAGCAAGCACCCAACGCTTTGTACAAGAGGATAGATAGCTACTTGATGAAGATGGGCTTCACTCGTATTAATGCTGATCCGAACCTTTAATTCAAGGTTGATAGAGAAAATTCTCCCATTATGGTGCTATATGTGGACGACCTCTTCCTAACAGGTGTTGACCCTCTCATTCATCAGTGCAAGAGGGAGTTCGCTGCTGAGTTCGAGATGAAGGACCTAGGGCTGATGCATTACTTCCTAGGTCTGGAGGTCTGGCAGAGACCTGGAAAGATTTTCCTTTCTCAAGGAAAATATATTGTGAAGCTTTTGGAAAGATTTGAAATGGTGGACTGTAAGTTCGTGTCAACACTGATGGAGCTCAAATTTAAGAAGTTGAGTGGCAACACTGCTGGGCCCATGGTAGCAAATCCTATTGAGTATCGTCAAATTGTAGGGGCCCTGATGTTCTTGGTGAACACCCGTCCGGATGTATGTTTTGCAGTGAACACTTTGAGTAAACATATGGTTGAGCCTCATCAATTTCACTGGGTTGGTGCCAAGAATCTATTGAGATATCTTCGGGGAACAATAAACGATGGCCTGAGATATACTGCCGGGAGTGTGACACTCCATGGATATACTTATGCTGATTGGGCTGATAGTGTGGTGGATCGCAAGAGCACATCTGGACACTGCTTCACACTTGGTTCTGCTTTGATATCATGGATGAGAAGGAAGAAGAAGTCAGTGGCTTTGAGCACCACGAATGCCGAATACATTACAGCGAGTATGGCCTGTTGTGAAGTAGTTTGGTTGCGAAATATCTTCACTGAGTTGTTCGGGCATGTTCTAGATACCACCGTGATACTCTGTGATAATTAGAGTGGTATTCGGTTCTCCAAGAATCCCGTGTTCCACAATCGATCCAAGCATATTGATATCAGGTACCACTTTATCCGGGATATGGTGCAGCGAGGCGCCATAAGGCTCGATCATATAGGAAATGATGAGCAAGTCGCAGGTATTCTCACAAAGCCCCTGGGGAAGGTCAAGTTCCTAACCTTTCGTGAGAATCTTGGAATTGTGGAATGACCCTATTCTAAGGGTCTTGTTGGACTATGAGCTCTTGGAGCTCTAGAGGGCTTTGGGGATAGCTTCTTGGAGCTATAAGCACACATGGGGCTAGGCTTGCTAAACCTCATGGTGCTTCTGCCCCACCGTTATGATGTTGAGTTGGTTTGCCTCTCATGATCTGTGCCCCGTATGCAACCTACCCATTGAGTTATAGACTCATGGGAAGTACCTCTCATTTAGCAAGTGACGTGGGAAAAGCTAAAGACCAGTAGAAAATACTGATGGACGCACTCTCTATCTCTAGGATGGAACGGTCCAAACACTTGATCTGGGATCAAGTCTAGTGAGGTTTTAGACCTCCAAATGACTTCAGGTCAGAGAAACCAACTTCGGGTTGGTATCATACTCTTTGAGTCTTATAGAGGTTTTAGACCTATGTGCTGAATTTGTCAGCCAAGAATGATGTCTTTGTCACTGACCCACTTTTATTTTGAAATAAAGAAGCCATCAAAGAAAGTTACGACAGGATTCCACACGATGTTTGGATAGCACAGGTGGATGGAGTTCTCCCTAGTTGAGAGGGAGTGTTAATTTTCGACAACTAGTACCAAATTCCATGTTATGATGCTCAAATGAAGATGCCAATATTTTTATTGGATTCCTCTTTCGGAGAGGTGCAAGATCGATCTAAAGATCATCTTGATCTAATGAGTAGAACATTTATTTTTAATTTATTCAAAATATGTGCAGGTCGACCTGAAATGAAATGTAGGCTTGAAGCCCCATCAGTTGTGTCACACACCCTCACTGATGGATATAAATAGGTCAATGTTGGAGGTCATTTTCACTCATGCATCACATCACATTCTCTCTCCTCATCTGATTGGTTCGATCATCTATTGGAGTCTCTTCTTCATTCACACATGGGAAAATTGCAGCAAAAAGATTTTTGTTTCTTACCTAGGGTTTTTCAGCACTGATTTGACCAGTGTTGACTTTGGTCAACGCTTGGTCAAACTGACCCGATACTTGGTCAAAATTTTGATTTCCCTAGTCTGCATTTTTTGGCACTGAAATCGAGGTTGACCATTGACTTTGACCGAGCTGCATTAAATTTTTGCTGCTACTGTTTTGTGTTGACTGTTGACTGGGACAACGTTGACTTTCGTTGAATGATCTGGCTGTCCCTGAGGGTTGTGTGACACTTCTGGTTGGCTGACCATATTGAGACTTTGCTGGTTGAAACATCCTGTTGATCGCTGTAACGCACCATCACACATATATATTTTTGGCTTGTCTTCTGTCGATCTACTGTTATGTTCTATCTACATTTTACTTTCTTGTTTATGATCGCTGACTGATATTGGGGATAAAAATTAAAGTTGCATCAAGCATAGAACATCTACAAAAATATACAACACATCATCTGTTAGTAAACATTAATACATCTAGGCATATATATAGTGTCCTAGACTTTCCATAACAAGGGTTTTACCTGTAGACTTAACAAAAACTTAGGGTTTCGGTTCATTATCAAAGTAAACCCTTATTATATCAAACTTCAGGGGTTCTGGATTTCGAACAACATCATTTTAACTCAAGAAAATCTAGAGCTTCTGTGATCATATCAAAATCCCAAACTCGACATTATCAATACATTAATCAGAATAGCAATAAATTCCCCTAATTAGGTTTAGGGTTTCACATATCATTACCATACCCTTAGGTTAAGGTTTTCTAGAGAACCTCTTTAAGGTTTAGATTCATCATGTGATGAATCATCCCAAACATGAATCCTAAAAGGATTCAGTAGATCTAGACATATCAACAATTAGTAACACATAAATGGATATTTCAAAGAGAGTATCAAGACTATATATTTTCAATACATACCTTTGATTCTTTGATAAACCTTTTGATTTGTGTGCCCCCCTTATTTGATTCTTAAAGCCTTCTCCATGGTTCTTGAATATCGAATAGATTGATTCATAGACAAAGAATAGATGTAGAAAAGTGATTAGTATTTAATATAATCAAAATATTAAATAAGTACAAGAATAAAAATAGATGGAATGAGATGCTTATATTGCGGAGTTGTTGTAGGCTCCCTCCCAAGCTCGAGGGAAAACCTAAAACTTACAAAACAAAGTAATACATATCCAAGAAGATGTTAAGCATATAGTACATAAAATATACAAATGAAACATAACATGGAAGCTTGATTAGTAGTGAAAGTCCCTTAGTTTTTCTTCAGTCTTTGATTTTTTGGGGGATGATGTTAGCCATGTTTGCATGATCTCTATCTCTTTTCCTGCTTTTAGATTTATCAAGACAATCACTCCTATAGTGTCCCATTTTGTGACAATGATAACACTCGATCTTGGACATGTCAACCTTCTTCTTTGGTGCTTTCTTCTTGAATCTTCCTTTATGATGAACAAAATAAGCATTTGATACTTCTTCATTGGTTACCATGGAGACTCTTAATTCTTCTTGACTGGATGCTATCCATAACTCTGCAAAGGTGGGTGTTTCTTTCTAGCTACTGAGAGCTAAAGCAAAGGAACCCCAAGAAGATGGTAGTCACAGAATGGATATAATGACTAGTTCTTTATATTGTACTATTTCATCAATGGAAATAATCTCATCCCTTATCCTTGCTATCCTCACAAATAAAGGGGAAACAATATTCTCCTTTGTCATCTTAATAGTTCTTAGTTCATTCTTTAGGCTTGCCACTTTTCCAATGTTCTTGAAGGTGAACAATTTTGACAAAGCTTAATACATTTCCTGAGCATGATCAATATTTGCTATGAATGAGACAAGATTGTCCTTTATGATTTCAACCAACAAAACCATAGCTACTAGTTCCAATTCTCTGTACTTCACCTTATCAACATCACTTGATTCTTCTGTAGGCCTTTTCACTTTTCCTTTGACTAAATCTAAGACCTTGTTCTTTTCAAGGATGATGTCAATCCTTTTCTTCCAAGACCTATAATTTGTAGCTCCTTCAAGCTTGTTATCTCCCTTGATAATGTTAGACATATTTGAAGATAGTGGAGACTCCTTTCCTTTAGTGAACTTCTTATGACTTCCTTGATCAAGTCCTTGAGACTACCTTTTTCCTTCTTTTTTCACAAAGCTCTGATACCATGTTAGAGAATCAGAAAGGTAGAAAGACCCTCTTGTGCTTGATTTTTTACTTGTGATCTTCTTTAATTATTGTTATGTTCTTCTGATTAGTTCATCAAGCAAATATCAAATCAAATACACATAGATCAAGGACACAAGATGTAGGCGAACATCCAGGGAAAAACCCTGCTCGAGGGGAAAACCCAGTCAAAATAATTCTTCCTTTCAATAGTGATTCGAGACTTTAGACCTTGAACCAGACTTCCTCCACACCAAGTTAGCCTTCCTTGTGATCCTTCCTGAATCTGGCAGCAACAACAACAATAACAACACTGGAACTTCAACCTTTCTTCTCGAGACTTCGATCTTGAGGTAGAAACTTCGATCTAGATTTAAAGAAGTCGATTTAGGCCCAATAAAAATTCTCCAAAGAACAACATCCAACAAAATCAACTTCAACTTCTCCTTCACTTAGAAACAACTGGTGCAACAACGAAACTTTGAGAACTTCGATCTCCCAAACTATAGCTTGAAATGCAGACAAAGTAGTGCCAAAATTTTGATTTTCTTGAAATCTATAAATGCACCAAAAAATGAACCCAGAAAGTCCTCCAAAATTTCGCAATTTCTCCTTATTGCAGCTACAAAATCGAATTTCCGTGTTGCAGTGAATTAGTTCCAAGTGAGTTCGATTCCACTATATATATAGGCTTTTGACAGGTTCAAATTACTGGATTTGAGGCCGACATGATCACCTTAAGGCCGACTTGATGTGGAGGATTCATAAATCATATCTTACTCAATACTTGACCTAATTGTATGATTCAAATACCCAATATGGATCAATTTAAATATGCAGTAAACCTCTAGATTTAGAATAAAACCTAGAGGTCCACAATAGGGAATTTGACCTAAAATAAATATGACCCAAGCATGAAACCCATGCTTTAATAAGTAATTTTTTAACAATATAAAATTATTTTCTTTATTTTTTTGAAAATTACAATAAATATTGACTCAAGTACAATTTATGAAGATCTAACATAGTTACATTCTTAAACAAGTTCTAGACACAACAATTATATATTGTGACAATGAGAGTGAGATTCATCTTGCAAAAAATCCTATGTTTCATGACAAGCCCAAGCATATTGAGCAAGTATCACTGTATATGGGATATGGTGCAAATAAGAGAATATAGGCTCCATCAAATCTCCACTGATGATCAGATAACTGACATTCTTACCAAGCCTTTACTGAAAGGGATTTTCTTGGTTTTTAGAAAGAAACTTGGATTTATGGACATGACCCTCCTAGGAGGTGGTTATAGCTGATCGAGAACACTGAGATGCATGTACCCCCTGTTAGAGCTTATAGTATTAAGGAGTGATGCCGAAAATCTCGTGAGGATGAGGGACCTCTTATGTAGTGTGTGCCACAATAGTATGTCTCAGTATGCATACGATCCACAGTACGAGACGTGGGAAGAGCAACCTATCTAGGAATTATGTGTAGTGAGACTTGTCTAGGATGTAGATTTTCCACCACTTGACACTTGGTTGTGTTTGATTCTTGTCTGTATGACTTGTTTGAGTCTTGTCTATGAGATGCCTATGTTCTATCACCTAATTTTTTGAGATGAAAATTGGTTGAGTATAAGCCTTGTTTATGTGACATGTGATGGTTCTTTCCTTTCCAAAAATATGTCAAGTGGATGATTCTTATTTAGATTTCGAATTTATTGTTACAGATGTTATAAAGCAGAGTTGTTCTTAGATGAATGAAAGAGATCAGAGGAAGCAGAGACCTTTGATGTAGAAATAAATTCCTCCCTAGCTGAGAGGGAGTGTTAAAATTTGACAGCTTAGAGATGAAATTCTCCTAGAAGAAATCATATCTTTCAGTTTTGTTTGAATCACCTATAATAAAATTTCATTTCTAACAATTCTAATATGAATTTCCAAAAATAGTAAGTCACATCTCAATTTGGAAGTAACTTTCCAAAAATAGAAAATCATGTCTAAATGATCAATGATGATCTCGATATATGGAATCCACTTTAAAATCAAATCAATCATTATTATACAAGTCAAGAATTAATATTTTTATCCTTACTATTATTATTATTATTATTATACTATTATTTATAAAATAGTCTAAAGTCATTCACCTTTAATGGATTAATAAAAACAAATTCTTTCATGAAATAAGTAAACTAAATTGAGAGTCTCTTACTTGGAAAATTGAACCTCTCTCTTGGAATAAAATAATAACTCTACACTTAAAATAATGTAACTCTCCTTCACTAATTCAATGTATGACAAAAATGTAACTCCTCCTCATTGAATGCACTTGTAACTACCTCATTCAATTCGATTGTAACTCTCACCAAATATTCTCTCATGTCTAAGTGTAAATCACTCTCTCCCTAATTCGAATTGTAACTCCGCAAGACAAGTGTACCCCTATCTGTATTCTTGGGATGAGTTACGTTTCTCCTCAAGTAACTCCTCCCTCATGGAATTAAACTCTCTTATTATTGACTAAATGAATGAATTAATTTTTGATCTCCTCTCCTTTCTCATCTATTTAAGAAAGAATAAGTGAGAGTTGAGTGTAACATGTTCATTGTGAAGGAGTGTGAGAGCAAGGGAAGAGCTGGAGAAAATGTGTAGGACAATATATAATCAGGAGAAGGAGGATATCTTCAAGAAAATAGAAAGAACACTTCAGCTACAGGTTGATCAAACATTGGTGAATTTATTCATTCTCATTCTTTTTCTCTCTCCGTGTAGTTTGCTGAAGAATTGAAGAAATCTAATAGAAGAAGAATCATTTGGGTTTTTCCCTTGTGGGTTTTGCCTTGGTCATTGAAGCTAACTCTTAGTGTTTCATATTTGTGCTTGATTGGCTTCCTATGATTCTTAAGTATATGTTCTATCTACAATTGTTGATCTGAAAAGTTATGAAGAATAAATATGCATTCTAAGTAATTGTAACAATATAGTACATTTAGTTTCTATAAAGTACATTCAACTTTCTGCAAAGTACATTTAGATTTTTTGCAAATTACATTCACTTTTTGAAAAATACATTTAGTTTTCGACAAATTACATCCAACTTTTTGTAAAGTACATTTAGTTCCATTCACTTTTCTGCAAAATACATTTAATTTTCTGCAAGTACATTTAGTTTTCAGCATAAAACTTTCAAATTTATGCAAATAATTTTTAAATTTCTGCATAGAACTTTAATATTTTACCATGGTATTAGACCCTTGGTGAAGACAAGTCCAAGGAGATCAAAGATAACTTAAAGAGACCCCACGTGGACCCTACTTGCTGCCAAAGTTTTTTGATTTAGATGACTTCGTCCTACTTCAAGATAGATGAGAAACTGAATGATGCTTCAAACTTTGGTCCGTGGAAAACAATGGTAGATATCACTTTTTAAGAACACAAAGTTTTGGAGTATGTTGAAGACACAATAGCTGATCCATCAAAGAATGCAAGTGCTATTTTCAAATCTAAATATAAAAAGGGTGAAATCAAAGCTAGAAAAATTATCTTTGATTCTCTTAGTGATCATCTTATTACTTACGTTTCTAGTTTGAAAAAAGTTAAAGAAATTTATGACACACTAACTAACATGTTTGCAATTAGTAACTTGAATCGGATTATTTCCTTGAAGTATCAGTTGAAGGACATCAATATGAATGGAGGAGAGATGGTTTAAGCATACTTCTCAAGAATGAATAAAATCATGAATCAATTGTCAACAATTGGTGAAGTTGTACTCGACAAAGAAATGATGTTGATTTTTCTTGGAGGTATTTCTCTTGTTTGAGAGAATTTTATCTCCACCATCAACAACATCAACACTATTCCCACATTTGATGAGCTCCCGGGAAAATGTATCTAACAGGAGGCTAGAATGATCTCTAGAGGGTGAATTTCACATCATGAAGAAGAAGAACCTACTACATTTTCAACATATGACAAGAGAAAGAAAGATAATAAAAAGAAACTTGCTTTCAAATCAAAGACAAGGAATCTAGACATGTCAAAAGTTAGATGTTTTAACTGTAAAAAAACGTGGTCACTTTGTTCGTGATTGTAAAGAAATAAAAATAACTCCTAAATTAAAAAACAAATACGATTATAGAAAATAGTCTTCTGAAAGTCAAAGAAAAAGGTATCCTAAGAAAAAATAAATCCAAGATATAGAAATAAAGCAGCAGAAACTTAATCCGAATATTTTCTTGTTTATGCTCTTTCCCATTTGATAACTGGTTAGTTGATAGTGGTGCTTCCAAACATTATACTGGTTACAAAGATGCTATCTCTAATCTAGTTGAGAGGGAGACTAATTAAAATTTTAGCATTGGAGATAATTATATTCATCAAGTTAAATGTTATGGTTCAGTTTCATTTTAGTTAGATGATGATACATCTATTTTTTTGGAAAAAGTTTTGTATGTTCCTGGTTTGGAAAAGAATCTTGTATCCATATATGCTCTAGAAGATAATGAATGAAAGTTCTTTTTGTTAATGGAAAAATTCTAACTTGGCTTTTGAACTCAAGTATGAGAGAACTTTCACATTTGTATCAAGATGTGACAGGCTTTACAAAGTCAATGGTAAACCCATTCATGCATTGGTCCATGATATCGATCTTCAGTGTGAGCTATGGCACAAAATTTTTTCTCACCTACATTGAAAAACCTTACCTCTTGTAAGGAAGATGGTTTCTGGAATGCCTGAGATTAAAATGGATCATGAAGGAATTTGCTCAGGATGTGCAAGTGGAAAGCATATAAAGGGACCATTCCCTTCAAGCAGAACAAAAACTAGTTAGGTACTTCAAATCATACACTCTGATTTATGTGGATCTATGCCTATTACTTCTCTTGGTGGATATTTGTATTTCACAATTTTTATTGATGATTTTTCTTGCAAGATATGTATATTATTTTTGAAAAAGAAAGGGGAAGCATTTGACATGTTCATAGATTTCAAGGATTTGATTGAAAATCAAATGGGAAATCTGATCAAAGCTTTCTGATTTTATAATGGGGGAGAGTTCACCTCCAATGAGTTTAATGATCTTTGCAAAGATGCTGGAATAAAGAAAGAAACCATTGTGCCATATAATCAACAACAAAATGGTGTCGCTGAGGGGAGGAATAGAACCATTATGGAAGAACTCAGAGCCATGCTGCATGATTAAAAACTACCGAAGTTTGGTGTTTATGTGCAAAATAGAACTCCTCATTAGGCCTTAGACAATAATACCCTTGAAGAATTATTCACTGGTAAAAGGCCTGAGGTGAGTCTCTTGGGAACCTTTGGCAGTCCTGTGTACTTCCATGTGCTGAAAGAGAATAGAAACAAACTGGAAGCTTTAGGTAAGAAATGTACGTTTTTTGGCTATTTTTATAATTTAAAATCTTATAGAATTTATGTCCCTGGTCAAAGAACTATTGAGTTTAGCAGAGACATAAAATTTGGTGAAGACGCGACTCTTCTCCTCCTTCCATTGTTGAAAGACAAGCTATTAATGAAAAAGAGCTTGCATATGAGACTGAAATAGAACCTGAGAATGAACTTGCTGATAATCCAATGGGTTACATGGATCTTCTAGATATTCCACCACACGATCCTCCTACCACAAAGAGACCACTATGGCTGCGAGATACCTTGCAAGACGCTGAACAAAATGCTGCCCCAAGATGAGTGTTCAAAGAAAGTAAGAAGCCAAGTCGGTTTTAGGGGTACGTTGCTGCCATGAGTAACATCATTCAAATAGAACCATGCACCTTTACTAAAGAACAAGTCTGGGAAGATTCCATGTCTAAAGAATATGAGTCCATCATCCAAAATGATGTCTGGGATGTGGTTCTTAGACCTCAAGGTAAATCTGTTGTCACTTCCAAATGGTTTTTTAAGATTAAACATGGTGCAGATGGTAGTATTGAAAAATATAAGGCAATATTTGTAGCTATAGGATTTTATCAGAAAGAGCTAATAGATTATGATGAGATTTTTGCACATGTAGCTCGATATACTATTATTCAATTTGTTGTTTCCTTATATGCTAGCCAGGGATGGAATCTTCACCAAATGGACGTGAAAACTTCTTTCTCGCATGGATTCCTCAATGAAGATGTATTTATGGAACAACCACAAGGATTTGAAGAGAATTATAGGGAAAATCATGTATGCACACTGAGTAAACTCTTATATGGGTTGAATCAAGCTCCAAGAGCTTGATATGCTCACATTGATAGCTACTTGATAAATCTTGGTTTCACAAGAAGCACTGTAGACCCAAACCTCTATTTCAAGATAGTCCAAGGTATACCTTTGATTTGGTATTGTATATTGATGATTTATTCTTAACAGGAGGAGAACCTCTTATCCTCTAGTGTAAGAGGGAGTTAGCTTCTGAATTTGAAATGAAAGACCTTGGTGTGATGCATTACTTTCTGGCTTTAGAGGTATGGAAAAGATCGTGTGAAATTGATCTTTCTCAAGGGAAATATGTTGTTAAGCTTCTTGAATGATTTTATATGGTAGAATGTAAGTCCATGCATACTCCTATGGAAATGAACTTAAAGAAATTATGTGGCAAAGCTGCAGGACCCAGTCTAGGAAATCCCAGAAGAGTATAGACAAATCATTGGTGCTTTGACGTTTTTGGTAAACACTAGGCCTAATATATGCTTCGTTGTAAACAATTTAAGTCAACATATGATTGTTCCTTTTCATGTCCATTGGATTTCTGAAAAAAACATACTCAAATACTTTCATGGAACTATAAATCTAGGATTGAAATATAGTGGTAAAAATGTAAGACTTCATGGATATACTGATGCTGATTGGGCATGTAACTCTGTTGATAGAAAGAGAACTTCTGGGTAATGCTTTAGCATGGGATCTGCAATGATCTCTTGGTTGAGTAAAAGTAAAAATATGTTGCACTAAGTACAACTGAAGCTGAGTACATTTTTGCTAACATGGCTAGCTTTGAGGAAGTTTGACTGAGAAAGCTTTTCGAGGAACTATTTGAGAAAGTTCCAAACACAACAATTATATATTGTGACAATAAGAGAGGGATTCGTCTTGCAGAAAATCCTGTGTTTCATGACAAGTCCAAGCATATTGAGATCAAGTATCACTATATCCGGTATATGGTGCAAAGAGGAGCAATGAGGCTCCATAAAATTTCCATTGATGATAAAATAACTAGCATTCCTACCAAGCCTTTTCTAAAAGAGAAGTTCTTGGTTTTTCAAGAGAAGCTTGGACTTATGGACATGGCCCTTCCGAGAGGTGGTCACAGTTGATCGAGAACACTGATATTCCTTTCCCCCCTATCAGAGCTCATAGGATTAGGGAATGATGCTGGAAAGCTCTTGAGAACGAGGGACCTTTTGTTTAGTGTGTGCCACAAGAGTAGGCCTCGGTATGCATCGACCCACAATATGGGACGTGGGAAGAGCCACCTATATGGAAAATACGTGCGGTGAGACTTGTTTGTGTGACTTTTCTAGGATGCAGGTGTTCCACCACTTGACACTTGGTTGTGTTTTTTTATTGTTTGTGTGACTTGTTTGAGTCTTGTCTATGAGATGCCTATGTTCTATCACCTAATTTTTGAGATGAAAATTGGTTAAGTATAATC
Source organism: Pinus albicaulis (assembly GCA_034641835.2). Lineage (NCBI taxonomy): Eukaryota > Viridiplantae > Streptophyta > Pinopsida > Pinales > Pinaceae > Pinus > Pinus albicaulis. Next base: position 978,311,812 of record CM076577.1, on the reverse strand, counting down.
CTTGTCTATGTGACATGTGATGGTTCTTTCCTTTCCAAATTTGTGTTAAGTGGATGGTTCTTATTTAGATTGCGACTTCACTGTTACAGATGTTACAAAGCAGAGTTGAACTGTGATGAATGAAAGAGATTAGAGGAAGCAAAGATATTTGATGTAGAAAGAAATTCCTCCCTAGCTGAAAGGGGGTGTTAAAATTTGATAGCTCAAGATGAATTTCTCCTAGAAGAAATCATATCGTTTAGTTCTGTTTAAACCACCTATAATAAAATTTCATTTCTAAAAATTCTAATATGAATTTCCAAAACCAGTAAGTTACATCTCAATTTGAAAGTGACCTTCCAAAAATAGAAAGTCATGTATAAATGATCAAGGATGATCATGGAATCCACTTTAAAATCAATTCAATCATGATTATGCAATTCAAGAATCGATATTTTTATATTTACTAGTATTAGTATTATTATGATACTATTATTTAAAAAATAGTCTAAAGGCCTTCACCTTTAATGGATTAATAAAAACGAATTCTTTCATGAAATAATTAAATTAAATTGAGAATCTCTTACATGGAAAATTGAACCTCTCTCTTAGAATAAAATAGTAATTCCACACTTAAGAGAATGTAACTCTCCCTCACTAATTCAGTGTATGACAAAAGTGTAACTTCTTATTAAATGCACTTGTAACTTCGTCATTCAATTCGATTTGCAACTCTCACCAAATATTCTCTCATGTATAAGTGTAACTCTCTCTTTCTCTAATTCGAATTGTAAATCCTCAAGAAAAGTGTAGCTCTCTTTCTATTCTTGGGATGAGTTGCAATTCTCCTTAAATAACTCCCTCATGGAATTCAATTCTCCTATTATTGGCTCAAGGAATGAATTCATTTTCTATCTCCTCTCATTTCTCATTTATTTAAGAAAGAGAAAGTGAGAGTTGAGTGTAACATGTTCATTGTGAAGAAGGAGTGTGAGAGCAAGTGGAGAGTAAGAGCAAGGGAAGAGATGGAGAAAGTGTGTCGGACATGATCTAATCAAGAGAAGGAGGAAATGTTCAAGCAAAGAACAATATCACTTCAGCTTCAAGTTGATCAAACATTGGTGACTTTATTCATTCTCATTCTCTCTCTCTCTGTACTCTGCTGAATAATTGAAGAAATTTAATAGAAGAAGAATCATTTGGGGTTTCCCCTTGTGGGTTTTTCCCTGGTCATTGAACCTAACTCTCAGTGTCTCATATTTGTTCTTAGCTATCTTCATATGATCCTTAAGTTTATGTTCTGTCAACAATTGTTGATCTGAAAATTTGTGAAGAATAAATTTGCATTCTAAGTAATTTTAACAGTATAATACATTTAGTTTATGCAAAGTACATTCAATGTTTTACAAATTACATTCAGTTGTATGCAGAGTACATTCAATTTTCTGAAAAGTACATTCAATTTTTTTTCAAAATACATTCAGTTTTCTGTAAAGTACATTAAGATTTCTGCAGAGTACATTCAGTTCCATTCAGTTTTATTCAAAGTATATTCAATTTTCTACAAGTACATTCAGTTCCATTCAGTTTTATTCAAAGTATATTCAGCATATAACTTTCAAGTTTCTGCAAAGAATTTTTAAATTTTTGCATAGAGCTTTAAGATTTTAATAGAAGGCCGTAGGCCTAAACAAGGCAATGAAAACCTGATAGGAGGCTGCAATAGGTTGCAGTTAGAAAAGGAGTGCATGTAGGTCGTAGTGTCGCGATAAATAGAGCTATCATCAAGTCAAAAGAGGGAGACATAGGTGAACTGAAGCATCCATAGCAAAGGAGAATAGGTCGCAGGCTTGTTGTGGCTGGTAAAGGGGTGCTGTTGAAAATCATAGGGGAAAAAACAAGCCTATTAGGGAAAAGGACGCTGAGAGCCACTTAGTGTGTTGAGGGCTATAAGGAGCTGTCTAATGGAGAAAAGGGTTACCTGCAAGGGACAACAAGCCAACTGTGAAGGAAAAAAAGGGACAACAGAGGACTGTGGGCTAAAGGAGTATGCTCAAGTATGTAATTTGTTGTGTGATCATTTATGTCAGGCTAGTTAGGCCCCAACGGTACTACAACAATGTAGTTAAGCGTTGTAGATGTTGATATTTTTGGGCAAAGAAAAAGCCTCAACCCTAGGGTTTAGGTCAAAGGATATACTTTGAGTTAATTTTTGATAACGTGGTATGTTCTATGCTTGCAAAAATTACTTCAATTTTCTTCAGTTAGCCCGATGACCATTTCCAATAGTAATCACATTGACAATAACTGTAGATAGGACATAAACAATAAATGCAAATGACAAGCCAAGAAAAGAGAACACAAGAATTTGGTTCAAGAGAGGGAAAAACCCTTGATCAATTCTTCTTATTATAAATATCAAATGTTCAACAAAGAGAGAGAGAGAGTACAATAATACAAAGTCAAAGTCAAAATTGAATTTTCAAATCATTGGCCAAAACAACCCTATCAAGTCTGCGATTATGCCCTGAGTCGACAACAGTCAAATAATCCCTAACCAAAAAGTCAACAAAAGTCAAAGTATGGTAAAAATTCCCTAAAGCAGTCGACAAATATGCAGTCAAATTTGGTCAACATGAAGTCAATCCTATGGTCAACACAGGTCAAACTGCCTAGATCAGCTTGGTTTGTGTGCCAATAAATGCGGCCTGTTGAGATAGAGATTCTCCAAAAAAATGAAGTCAAAAGATGCTCAGGAAGTCAAAGTCAACACTGGTCAAACTACATAAAATTTCAGATTTTTGGTCCTGTAATTTTGTCCTCCTTTTTTCCACATGTTTGAGAAAATTAGATGCCCAATGAGGTGTACGAACCAATCAAATGTGGAGAGAGAAGAATGTGTCAGTTGATGGAGTGCCAAATGAGGTTTAAGGTCATCCTTATTTATACAAGTTGTTGAGGGCCAAGAGACATGTTCATTAGGCTTCATGAGCCTACTTGATGATGTTGCTGACCTTGACAATTTGCACATGTGTAGGTTTTACTTCAAAAACATATTTATCCTTGTCCAAATTGAGCGATCTTTAGGTCAATTTTGATCCTCTCGAAAAGATGAATTCAATGCAATAATTATCTCCATCAAATGAGTTGTCCAAAGTAGAATTTAGCCTAGAAAATCCCTCTCAACTAGGGAGAATTCCACCTGCCAATATTTGACCATCAATCATCATGCCATCCTGTCATCATGTACCATCTCTATATCTCTTCTCAATTCTACTGAAAATTGATGTAGATAATGAAGAAGAATCGATCGAGGGTTAGTCACAAGACCTTGCCACTCTCCACTTACAAAATTCAGTCTAGGGGTAGAACCCCAATCATATTTGATTCCAGATCAAGTTGTTGAACACCATTCATCCTAGACATAGGGAGTACGACAATACATAATGCATCCATATGGTGCTATGGTCCCTATCCTCTTTTCCCAATTCATTGGCCAGATGAGAGGTACTTCCCATGAGTACCAGACTACATGGGTAAGATGTATGCTGGGGAATTTGCAAGAGAAGGTGAACCACTCATCCTACTCATATGCCATAGGAGAAGGTGAACCACTCATCCTATGCATATATCATCAACTATAGGGGAAGGTGAACCAATCACCCTATGCTCTCATATATCACCATCGCGTATCACAGCGGAAAGTGAACCACTCACTCTATACACAAAATACCTATAGGGGAAGGTAAACCACTCACCCTATGGTCGAACATAGCTTTGAGAAGTACCCCAGGCACCCAGGAGCTCCTAGAGCTCAATGCCAAACTTAAGCGAGACCCTAATGGGAGGATCTTTCCATGACTCCAAGTCTCTCTTGCAAGGCTAAGAATTTGACCTTCCCAAAGGGATTCATGAGAATGTCAACAATCTGTTCATTAGTGCTGATGTGTTGGAGCCTTATTGCTCCTCGTTTTACCATATCTCGAATAAAGTGGTACCTGATATCAATATGCTTTGAGCAGTCGTGGAACACAAAGATTCTTTAAAAGGAAAATCCCACTCTAGTTGTCGCAATAGATCATAGTGGCATCCAACACGTGCTTGAATAGCTCACTAAATATATTCTTCAACTAAACAACTTCACAACATGCCATACTAGCAACAATATATTCAACCTTGACAGTGCTAAGAGCAACCGATTTATGCTTCCTGCTCATCCATGAAATTGAAGTAGATCCCAATGATAAGCAACATCTTGACGTGCTCTTTCTATCCACCACATTGCTAGCCAATTCGACATCAGAATATCCAATAATTTAAATTCCTGACAGTGTATCTTAGTCCATATTTGATTATGCCATAAAGATATCTCAAGAGATTATTAGAAACAACCCAATGTATGTGATGAGGCTCAACCATAAATTGAATCAAAGTATTTACAACGAAGCATATGTCCGGACGAGAGTTTACCAAGAACATCATGCCCCCCACAAGTTGTCTATACTCGAAAGGGTTTTCCAATTCAGGCCCAATAACACTTCCACATAGCTTCTTGAAGTTGAGTTCCATCGGAGTAGACACAGACTTGCATTACACCATACCAAATCTCTCTAGTAGCTTAACAATGTATTTTCCTTGACAAAAGAAAATCTTGCACGAATTTTTCCAGACCTACAGGCCTAGGAAGTAATGCATCAGTCCTAGGTCCTTTTTCTCGAACTTAGAAGTCAACTCCCTCTTGCATTGATAAATGAGAGGGTCCGCACCAGTCAGAAAGAGATCATCAACATAAAATACCAAAATAAGAGGCATGTCCTTTTCAACTTTGAAGTATAGGTTTGGATCAACATAAATTCTTGTAAATCCCAACTTCATAATATAACTGTCAATCCTTTCGTACCAAGCCCTAGGGGCTTGCTTCAGCCCATAGAGTGCTTTCTTTAGCCAACATACACATGTCATTGTATCTTGTACTTCAAATCCATGCAGTTGTTCCAAGTAGACTTCCTCCTTAAGCAATCCATGCAAGAAAGAAATGTTAATGTCCATTTGATGTAGTGTCCTTCCTTGATTGGCAGGGAGATCAATACTAGATCAGATAATAGTGTATCGAGAAACCGATGAAAATATTTCATTGTAGTCCACTCCTTCCTTTTGAGAGAAACCATGAGCAATGAACTTGGCCTTATATTTTTCAACACTTCCATAAAATCCATGTTTGATTTTGTAATACCATTTAGAGGTGACTACAGACTTGTCTTTAGGTCTAGGCACCACATCCTAGACATCATTCTACATGATTGATTCATATTACTCATTCATTGCATCTTTCCATACATTGTGCTTTATGACTTCTTTGAATGTGAAAGGATCAACTTGAATAATAGTACTCATGGCAGCTAAGTACCATTGATACCTGTTTGGTTTCTTACTTTCGCGGAATGTCCCTCTTGGAGCAATATGTATTTAAATATCTTCCAGAGTATCTTTGAGCCACAATGGTATTTTCCTTGAGGTAGAGGGGTCACCAGGTGGTGAATCAATAGGATCCATCAGGCCATCAACATGAGGCATAGGCTCATTCGTCGAAGGTCATCTTGTTTTTCGGCAGCATCATTATCGTCTTTTATTAAGATGGGGAGATCTATGACTTTCCCAAGGGAAATGTCTTCATCAAAGGCGACATCATGACTTCTTCCACATTTCTTTGACTAGGTACATAGATTTTATATGCATTTGAATTTTCACTATAGCCGAAGAATATACCTTTCTTCCCAAACGCTTGCAACTTATTCCTTTTCTTTCTCTTGCTTGGGCTTTGTCTTCACCCAGGCTCTGATTCCATGTTAATTTTAGATAAAATTGATATGTTTTATGCTTGCAACAATTACTTCAATGTCCTTTAGTTATCCCAATGAAAATTTTCAATTTAATTTCTAATAGAAATCACATTAACCATTAATCACATTGAAAATAACTGTAGATAAAACATAAACAATAAATGAAAAAGACAAGCCAAGAAAAGAGAACACAAGAATTTGGCTCAAGCCAGGGAAAATCCCTTGATCAATTCTTCTTATTATAAATATCAATTGTTCAACAAAGAGAGAGAGAGAGAGAGAGAGAGAGAGAGAGAGAGAGAGAGTACAATAATACAAAGTGAAAGTCAAAATTGACTTGCCAAATCATTGTCCAAAACAACCCTGTCAAATATGTAATTATTCCCTCATTTAACAACAATCAAATAAGCCCTAACCAGAAAGTCAACAATAGGAAAAGTATGGTAAAATTTCCCCAAAATAGTTAACAAATCCACAGTCAAATTCGTTCAACCCGAAGTCAACCCTGCGGCTAATACAGGTCAAAGTTCCTAGATCACCTCGTTTTTTATGCCAATAAATGCAGCCTGTTGAGACATATATTCTCCAAAAAATGAAGTCAAAAGTTGCCCAAAAATTCAAATTCATGGTCAAACTGCAATTTTTTTTAGATTTTTGACCCTGTAATTTTGTCCTCCTTTTTGCCACACGTGTGTGAAAATTAGCTGCCCAATGGGGTGCAAGAACCAATCAGATGAGGAGAGAGAAGAATGTGTGAGTTGATGAAGTGCCAAATGAGGTTTCAGGTCATCCTTATTTATACAAGTTGTTGAGGGTCAAGATACATTTCCATTGGGCTTCATGAGCCTACATGAGGATGTGGCCTGCCTTGACAATTTGCGCATGTGTGGGTTTTACTTCAAAAACATATTTATCCTTGTCCAAATTGAGCGATATTTAGGTCGATTTTGATCCTCTCGAAAGGATAAATTCAATGCAATAATTATCTCCATCAAATGATTTGTAAAAAGAGGAATTTGGCCCTAGTTTTCAATTTTAACACTGTCTTTTTGAATTTGCACAATGCTATAAAGGGCCATTAAGCTGGGTACAAGAGCCCTATGATTTTCTTCTTAATGGATTGATAAGAAACAAGTTTGGGAATTAAACTATTATTTAGTATCATTGATCTGATTGCTTTTATATTTATGCAATGAAAGTTGTTTTAAAGTTAGGAATTGCTACTGTGTTTACGTTTTTATCTAAGAGCACTACTAGTATGTTTGTGTTTTTAGATAAGAGCATAGACCAAACTTGGGGTGCGTGGATTTATAACAAGAATCCGAAAAGTATTATGTAAGGTGATAATGATTTTAGGGCTACTAATGTTGCAATGTTGCTACTGAAACAAAATTTTAGGGAAATGATTCTTAGCTACTCCTTCAGATTCGACAGTGATGATTGCAGTTAATACACAAGTAACAATTCTATGTGTGGTAGTGTATTCGGCGCATGGGCAGACGAAATACACTTTGCTTAGTAGGGAGGCTACTTACCTACATAAGAGTCACAGGTGAAAATGGTTTGTCAAATGTTAGTGGAACAAGTTCAACATGTAATAAGCTAAGTTAGAATGGAAACATAGCATGCTACATAAAGAATGAAACAAATATGGATTTGTACGGACTTTATACAAATTTTTGGGTTTGACTGTGTAGGCGATCAAGTTTGACCCACGCGGTCCTCGCGCAGAAGGTAAATTTTGCGCGAGGAATTTGCACCTGGGAAAAATTGTGCACAATGGATTACGCTCGTTTGTATCTAATACAAATGTGTGGTCATCGTGCCTAAGCTTTTCACAGGCACAACAAAGTCCATTTTTTATTTTTATTTTAGTATTTTTGGTTTAAAAAAATGATTATTGGTTTCTTCTTTGGTGATAGGATGTTGTGGTGGGAGAGAGACTGGCTTGATCTCCGTGGAGCTGTGGCCCAAGACCCCGATGCTCAGGGGGTTAGGTTAGTATGGGTTACTGAAGTTTTTATAGAACAACCTACTGAGATCGTAGGATGGGTTACTGCGATACCCAGTCTGTTGCTGGAACAAAAGATAACACGTTATGGTGTTGCGTCGCAGAGACGTTGTTATCCAACTGGAGACCGATGTTTACTTTATGAATAGTATACTGCCTCAGGGGGAGGCTCTTCCATATCCACTCCCAGCTGGGGGAGTGAACATTCATCGCTGAGTCCAGGATCTCTGAGGTCCTGATGCAATCACTCAGGGATGCGTCCGTTTGAGCTCTGTGATGGACTTGACTGAGAGGGCTACCCTGGCGATGATAGTTCGCCTATCAGGGTCAACCGCACCTCATCAAGTGTTAGACCCACATATTGCGTTTTTGAGCTAGCTTCGGGCCAATCACTTCTTTGACTGGGCTCGCTATGTCTACCAGGGCATGGTTACATAGCTGGAAAAGGCCCATAGGGGGACCATTAAGGTCTTCTCTTATGCGAGTATCCTCTGCAACATCATGTATGAGAGGGTTGTGATGCTTCAACCTTTTATGGCAGTGCCCCTAGGTCCTTCGACGGATCCTAGGATGCGTCGATGGGCACCTGTGATGCCTCGTGGTGGAGGGGGAGGGGAAGGTTGCTACTGGGATGTGATGGTTGAGGCGTGGTTCGGGTCAAGCCTGCAGATGTTTCTTGACTACCCCTACTTTGCGATGGACTTCTAGGGGGACCCAGATATGGGTCTTCCTGCAAGTTATGCATGGGGACATGCAGGTATGAATTTTGATGCTTTTTTACATTTTGAGGATTTTTATTATATATAGATCTATATGTCTTTGATGGTGACACTGATAATATTTTTGGTTTCTCTTGCAGATGTGGGTTCGGCAGGGCGTCCTATTGCCCGCTTGGTGGGTCATAAATCTTTGAGGAGGGTCTCACTTGGGGTTGGTTAGGCCTCGATTGGGGGGCAGGGTGGTGCAGGAGGCCCTTCAGGGAAGGGCAACAACACTGCAGCTTTTGGTGGGGATGTTGCTCTCCTTGCCCGTGCTGAGGTGGCTGAGGCATGGGTAGGGGTGGTTGAGGAGCAGTTGGCTGCTGTTGACCTTAAAGTGCTGGTGGTAGAGGCTTAGGCTGTGGCTGCTGACGCTCGTGCAATAGGTCTAGGTGGCTCATGGATTGGGTTAGAGAGGTTGACTCAAGGTATGCCGACCTGGGGTTTCTTTGATGACTTGGATGACGTCTGGCTGGAGACGGTGATGGCTCAAGAGAGGGTGAATCACACAAATTTATACTGGGCGACACTTACGATTTTGGCTGCTGAACCCATACTAGCATCGGGTGTAGCCGTGGGTCCAGAGGACCCACCAGGCGGGGCTCAGCCCTAGAGATTTTTTTATGGTTAGGGAAAGCACCCATTATGAGGATGCTTCCCTATTTTTATGACATGTATAGTTTTGGTTGACATGATAGCCAGGGACCTGTTTTATATACTGTGAATCATATATTTTTTGATGTATATATGCAAGATGTATATTTTTGCAGCACTTATGATGTGTCTATGTTTATTATTTGTGTTTATTATGGATGTCATGTAACTATGATGGATATTTATGCTTTATGCCTTGTTTTGTATGGATGATGGTTTATACGAGATGAATTCCAGTCTAGGATATGGTTAGATATACGATCAGTTGTCTGGTTTTGATTTCTTAGTATATGTGTAATTGCAACGTGATAAAAATGACAACTCAACCATCGCCCATGCAAGTATTTACTAAATAGGTGTGAATCTCGTACTTCAAAAGCTTGGTTTAACTGTGATACGACTAGCTGTGAATCAAGATAGACATGTAGATGGCGAATGCCCTGGTTGGAGGCATCACTCAACAAGCCGATGACTGCATCATATTTTGCTTGATTATTGGTAGCTGATCTGATACATACTCTGTTGGTGAGGAACGGTGACCGGTCAGGAGAGTATATGGCCCAAGCAGTCATTGTTAGATTTTTCGACCATCACGAGGCTCCATCAACGAATCTAAAATAGTGGATGGGGGGACGATCCATCTGTGACACAAGAGAATTTTTTAGAATAAGTTCTCGATGATTGTGATGATTGTGATTGAGGATGTCGTTGTATCAAGGGTCCTTGGTTGTCACTAAGAATAGATGTTCGTCTGGTAGTGAGTTGTTAATTGGGGATCCTTCAGTCAAACTTGGAAGGTCAGTAATGAACTCTACTAATATTAATGTTTTTTTTGCTCTTGGGGGAGCTAAATTGCAGGTCGAATTCTTGCAGTATGGCTACCCATCGATCGTACTTATTGTTCATTAGACGGAGGGTTAGTAGATATCTCATGGGGTTGATAGTTTCTATGACTATTGTATTCCTTAGGATGATGTAATGTCGAAGTTTCTATGCTGCATGTACTAGGGCTAGGGCAGTTTTTTCTTCCAGTTCGTATTTTAAAGCAGGGCCAGATAGGTTCTTACTGATGTAATAGATTACACGCTCTTTATTAACTGGCCCATCTTGGAATAACTCCCCAATTATGGCCGTGTCTGATGTCGATAGATATAAGGTGTAGTATTTGTTGTAATTGGGTGGACTGATCAAAGGGGCTAAAGTCAATGCGTCTTTTAGTGCCTCAAACAATTTTTGAGCCTGATCATCCCATTTGAATGGAATGTCTTGTTGGATTAGGCATAGGGAACCCTGCTCACAAGTGGTATTTTAGTGGAAAAAGCATCGTAAGAAGTTGGATTTCCCCTGTAGGCTTTGAAGTTGCTTGAGAGTTTTGGGTGGTGGTACTTCCTTTATTTCTTGTACCTTGAGGGGTTAAACTCTAATCCCTTGTTGGGATACGATGAATGCTAATAGTCTATCTGCATTAACACAAAAGACACGCTTGAGCGGATTTAAGTGTAGGTTGTAGTGTTGGCACCGTTGGAATACCAGCCGTAAGTCCTCCAGGTGGTTACTTTGTTTCTTAGATCGTACAGTGAGGTTTTCCAAGTAAGCTAAGATGAGGTGAGCCAAGTCATGGAAGATATAATTTATGGCCCGCTGGAAGGTGGCTCTAGTGTTTTTGATACCGAAAGGCATAAATTGATATGCGAATGTGCCCCAAGGTGTAGTGAACGCCATTTTGTACCGATCCGTATGTCGGATTCGAATTTGATTGTACCCTAAGAATCCATCCATTTAGGACAAGGCCTCATGACTGGCGCAACATAAATGACTTGGTAGATAAATGGGGTAGGATAGTTGTCCTTGGGACAAAATTTATTTAAATATAAAAAATCTGTACAGACTTGGATGGTGCCCTGTTTTTTCATGACAGGTACAGGGTTGGAAACACACGACATGTAAGCGATTGGGTAGATGAAACCGAATTTGTGAAGATTGTCAATATCTTGCTTGATTTCTTCTGCCTTGGATGGGTCTAATTGACACTGCTTTTGGCGAACTGGTGATACGTCAGGAGAGGTGTCAATGTGATGTTCTACAATGGTGGGGCTAAGCCCTGGAATATCCGAATAATCCCATGCAAAGATATCCCTGTACTCTTGTAATAAGTTTGTATAAGTGACTACCTCGTCTGGGGATCATGTTTCCCCGAGCGAGATTTCTTTGGTTTTTCCTGGGTTTCTCGAGATATTCACCTTAATGGTTGGTGAAATATTCGACATATTCGCTTCTTCTAACGCATCGGGCACTGTGATATGGTTTTTGAACCAATATACCTTCCCAAATGGAAGGACGTATTTGGATTCAATGGTGTATATGTCATAGGTTTTTGCGCTGCTAGGCCTAAACGTTTTTTCTGGAAGAAAAAACGAGCAATGTTGCATTGAGTCCCACAGACAATCTAGTTCAGTCATGGTCTTTAGAATATCTTCGTCAGAGCGAAACAAGGTGTCTAAGAGGGAATTGATTTGTGCGAGGCCGTGAGGAATTGGTTTGGGCCTACTATCGCTGGTCGAAAAACATGAATATGATTCTGTGGTTGATGACGTGGAACTAGATGAGGTTGATAGAGTGCAGGTGGGTTGGGTTTGCACCATCAAAGGTACTACTACTGTTGCGGTATTTGCAGCAGTCTCAACACCAATGAAAGATGAGCAAACAACATGAGTCATGGTTCCCATGCATAATGAGATGAATCGTATATGGTGTTGTGTGTCATTAACGTTAAATGGTGGAAGAATTTCCGTTATGGTTTTTTTTTTTGAGAGAAAACTCATGCTCTTTTGGTAGCATACTAAGGGTACACACACATTATTGTACTTGGAAGTTTCGTTGAATGCAGAGGTGCCGAAATGTTTTCACCATGGGGCACATCTATGTTTCATGGTTATGGTTCGTGCAAATGGTGCATGGATTAAAGGTGCCTATCGAGTAGATGGTGTGAGAACCAACACTACTCCCCATGCCAGAAGTGGATGCTTGGAGATGATTGGACATTGGGGGAATTTTGTGCTCCTTCCATCTCCGAGCCTTTGGTCTTAGTTGGTGTGGCTCCTTCAGGGAGTCTAAAATCAACACTTCTCTTGCCACTCATAATCTTGGGAGGTATTCACAATTGATAGTGTGGTGGAATTGTGAGAAAATCCTGCAATAGAAGCGTGTGGTATTCTTTTGATTAGAGAGATGGGTCTGCGGTATGGTGGTGATCATGCGAAGACTTTCGGTGAGTTACTTGAGTTCCTGACATTGATTGACCATGTGACCCTTTCTATCACATAGAACACATGCTGTTCTTCACTAGTTTCATGCCCTACTAGGATGATTGGTTGCCTTAGCCTTCCTAGGGTTTTCGTGACGATGGGGGGAAGGCCGGATTGCGCCTGACTTCCTAGGTTTGAAAATGGTTACATCTGGTTATTTGGTAACCAATGAGCGTATGACCTCTAACATAGGTAGAAATTGGGGGATGTACGTACAATGTTGAGCGTGATGGTTGTCTTGAAAAATCAGACAAGACTATTGCTCTTTAGTTTTCCACTTCCTTTGGACTACTAGAGTAATTGGGTACCATTTGCGAAGTGATCGTAAATGTGGGCTTTGAGCGATCAAATGATTGTGTGCATTGCACAATGCACAGGCTAGGAATATTTATGGAGGGCTGTTGGGGGCGATAATCTACCTCTTTGTTGGCTATTTTTCTGCCGATATGAGGAGGATGGACTTGTTTGCCTCATTCTCTTGGGATGCAGAACTTTCCACTGAGTCTGAATCTGATCCGTATGCTGCAGTGAGACGAGTTATGGCCTGGTGTAAACAATTAACGTCGAACGAAAGCGGGGGATGTAGAGACAATGATGAACTAGGGGTTATCTGAACACACTCGACATGAATATTGGATTTCTCGTAAGCCGTCGTAGTACACCGGGTTGAACGGGTACCATCTTTGAAATAAACCTAGAGCTCCAAAATCGGCAATAAAGTGATCTCATTCATTGCAGAGTGCACAGAGCTGGATCGGAGCTTGAGGGCGATTACAAGGAAGAGGTGGTCGTTTAGGTGACTGTCTCTCCTTTGACACATAAAATATGGTCCTTTTTGCTTTCGTCCTTTGAGTTGTAGTGATGTTTGTGGATTCTTTGTCTAAGCCAGCTAATTCGGGGTTTTAAACGATGAAGCGTCGCATGAAATCCAACATAGACCGGAATTGATAGATATGGGGACAACGACACACGTGGTGGTTGCTCCGAAAAATCTAACACGCATATTGTCGATGCCGAACTAAGTTGCTTTGGGTAAATCGCGGGACTTGATACCAATGGTTGAATGTCCTTAATTCGGGGCACTATGTGATTAAGTGATCAGGCTCGTCACATAGTGCGCAACTTGGGACATGCGGCATGGTATCCATTTGCCATTGGGGTAACTTTATATGAGCAATATATAGGCTTCTCTCATACGTACAATATGGTTTTGGGTTTTCTCTTGTATATTTGCATGGGTGGAGCTGAGGGGTACTCCTGGTAAGATTTTTCAGGGGCTTGCAAGGCATCCCTATATTGCGGCATCTCTCAGAAATGATGGGTATAATGCCCATAATGGTCGCATATGGTGCACACGTGATTGGTGGGTAATGATTTCCCTTGTTGTTTGTGACCTATTACATTTTATGGGAATTCAAGCTCGCTACATTTATTTCGGTGTGTAGAAGGGGTTTCAATTCATCTAACTCCGGGCAAATATTAGTAGGATGACCTATGATATCGCACAATGCGCAAGGTTGTAATTCCCTAGGTATCTTGGGTGTTTCAAATTTCTTCCCTTTTTTGTTATTTTCTTGGTCGTATCAGCTGGCGCTGCTACAGGTGTTTTGTTAACCGCTATGACCTCTTTAGGGGCAATAGGGGTTATTCATGTAGAGATGATGCCTGGAATTCCCAGCATGGATGTTAGAAAAAATACCACACAGGTATTGAAAAAGCTATATTTGGAAATCTATAGTTGCCATGACTTGTTTTGACACAAAACTAGGTGGGGGGTATAATGTGGGGTTTGCAAATGATGTAGGGTAGGATTTTCATGCCATTGGCTTCGGCATCCATACTTCTGGTTTCTATGTTTGGGCTAGTTTCAGTATTTGATGAGAGCATCATGCACACCGATGCCTCGATGATTTTCGGGACTCCCTTTGGTATAATAGGTGGATCTCCTAGGAATGACCCTTGCATGGATGATGGTTTGAACTGGCCTGGTCCAAATTCTGTATACGGTGTAAGTGGTTCTGTGGTTGTGTATACGTACAGTAACAAGACATTGAGAGTCATCATGGGTTTATTGTCGTAGTATGTGAGCTGGTCTATGGTGATGATCCAATCATCACGGGGAAACATCATTACCCTAAATACAAAGGATTAGATTGCAGTCATAGCGTACATATAACTCTGCTTGAGGAGTATATTATAGTCTAGTTGTGCATCTAAGACCTCAATGTCTATAATAACTATCTTTCCAACCAGGTTTACTAGGAAATTTTTATATAAACTGACGAGGGCAGAAGGGCGATCGTCATATGCTCTAAGCATGATGTCAAATTTTTTTAATTCAGGTGATCCTAAATTTTTTCAAACTGATTTGGACATGATACATGTGGATGCTCCTTCATCGATGATGCATTGGTGTATGGTGATGTTTTGAACCAAAACCAATATTTGGAAAGAAACCATAGAAGGAAGTCTTTGGCTTGCTTTGTCTTGGTCAAAAACCACTAGGAATGAATCAGAAGGATCGATTGTGCCTAACGTGGAAAGTAAGGCTTTCTATTGTCTCAGGCACGATTGAAGAACTTCCAAGGCTGACATAGCAGTTGGTGATTGTGCTAAATCATCTAATATGCTATATCTATGAGCAACTTTAGAGTGATGTCCTATGCGCCTTGTTGGTCCCTTGACCATTTTTGGAAGGGGCTTTATAGGTACTTTGGAGATGGTTAATGGTGCAGTAGGTGCACTTGTAATTGTACTTGATGGGTTGGTGTTCAGAGGTGTATCGTAGTTCCTATTCATTTTTTGGAAGAACAATTATTCGCCAGTCATGTAGATTTCATGACTGCCTCCTCGAATGTCATTTTGGGGTGGTTCTTGTTGCTGGGTGTTAACCACTCCTTGGTGGGGGAAGGGTTCCTACATTACAACATGTTGTTGAGGAGGTCCCCCTTGTCCACGGTTACCTTGAAGTTTTCTCAGTTCGGGGAGTTTGGGACAATGGTGAGTGTAATGTCTGTATTCACCACATATGACACAAGAATGAATTTTCCTTATGCTGGGTCTCTTGGTTTTCCCTTTGGAGTAATTATTTTGCTCTTGGTTTTGATTTTGGTTGGGGTTTCCCCCAAAATGAGATTGCGGAGGCCATTGTTGATTACTACACCCTTTTCCAGAGTCTCCCTTTTACTTATTACCAAGCTTCTTTTTTTTAGAGTTTGGAGGGTTATTGTTGTTTTCCTGGTCATAAGACTGTTGCTGTTGAGCCTAGGATGGTTGCACTAGGTTCACCGACGTGTTTTTTTGCGTTTGTGGTGGATTTTGTGCGGGAAAGGGGGGATATAGGTTCCCCTATCCTTGATTGGTGTAAGATTACTGGGGAAGCTCTCTTATATCAAAATTCCTAGTTGAGTAATGGTTCCCCTACTAGGGAGGGTACATGCCTCCCTGATGTTGATGGTATGGTATTACCCTATTCATCATATTCTGAAAGGTGCAGACTGACTTTTATGTTAGCGATATTGCGACACGTTATGAGTAGAATAGTATGAGTATCCTAGGGACCGGATACTTCTACTTAGGTGACCTTGGGTCAAGGACCCGATCAAACTGTCTGCAGTATTGGACGTGACAGGTAACTCTCTCTAAGTTTGCAGGCGCAGGGAATTTGGCAGGACATTGTGAATATATCTTGACTGGGTGTAAATGAGTTCAAGCTGCTGGGCTTTGTTAATGGCGTCCTCCTCGGAGGTAGGTTTCTACGTCGCCACGTATTTTGAGATCTCTGCTATGAGATTTTTAAAAAATAATTCCAACAATACTCTATTGTCGAGTTTGGCTTTACATAAAATGTGATGTTGCCGCCATTAGTGGGGGTGATTTGATATATGAACGACTGAAGTTTTCCTAAAATATGTCTGCAGTTCCATTCCTAAATCATGATGAATGGGTAGTTGGAAATAGGTGAGGAACGTAGTAGCAAGGGCGCTAAAGGTTCCATGAGAAGCAGAGCACTGCTCGACATACCATTTTGCTGCAGGTCTTGTTAGGGTGCATTGAAAATGTCCTAGTCTAATGGTATCATCAATGATACTATTGGACGAACACTACAAATGGAATGTCATAATATGGTTTCCTAGGTCTTCCACTTGCTTCCCTTCGAATTTTGGTATATCTGAAGGGAGCTTCGTGGGAATGGGAGGCCAATTAAGGCCATGAGTAATGGGGTCATTAGTTAACTTCGTTAGATCTATAGGATTATGTGATTCTAAGAAGGGTAACTGAGTATTGATTGGCATTGTACACTATGAAAAACATGTGCCTGAATGTGATGGTTTAGGGTAGCTTCCAGGGGAATATTAACTTGTGGCGTGCCTTGATAAATATCCTGCTAACTCCCTGAAGGGGTAGTGCTCCTATGCCCTCTAGGGGTTTTTGGAGGGGTTGAATGTGGTGACCTTCCTGGGGTTTCCATTGGTGTGGTGTTTTGTGACCCTTGGGGGTTTACAATCATATATGCCCTGATAAAGGATGAACTGATAATTGTGGCAGCGTGTCGTCTTCGACGCTTCAATGGCGGGAGACCTGACACTCCTTCTAATGGGGGAAGGTCCAAGAAACGCCTAGATCGACGGGGTACCATTGGGTCTATTATGGTGTCGACTAGCTTAATATTGGTGATACTTTTGGTTTGATGTATGAAGGAAGATTATTACAAAAAAAAATACGATCACATGCATAAAACAAAGCAAAAAAACGAGAGGTAAGTTTTCCTTTAATTTAACGCTATGTGATCAATCAAGTAAAAAATGTAGTTTTTGTTTTTGTTTTGCGTATGATACTCAAAATACTATATAGACCTATTTGTCCTTACATTCTCAATGTAACTCGGCCTTGTGAAGATGTCTTCTGATGGGTACTGGGGCTAACATCCTGAAAAAACTGGCGACACCTTCCAACATCGGAAAAATTGACCAATGTAATGGTATGAGGATCAAGTGCTGCCTGCATCGTCACTTATAGGGAAGGATGCCCTAGTTTTGGCTATTAAAGCACCGTCGTCTCACGTGAGCATTCGATTCTTGAGCTTGTTGGTAATCAACAAATAGTACTGAGCACTAGATGGGTCAGGCAGCCCCAAAAAGTACCACACACACTGGGCCTAAGCTTAACCTCCTCTAAAACGGGTCTCTGTTAACGCTCGGGTATTCATTCCATGGGCGGATAGACGGATTTGAAACTCCCTAAAAAGTCAACATCTATGTTTCAAAATTTATTATGAACATGATAGATTATTAGATGCCTACTCTCGATGGTCCTCACTTGAAATATAATTTCTTTTGTGGCCATTGTGGGGAGAATTTAGTGAGTTCGGTTAATGTTTATTTTTATATTGTCTCAATTTTGTTAGGGTGTGCCTTGGTGAAGTCACAGTAAGAAGAGGATAAAGGTCCTGACACACTGGGTGCCTTTTGGTCCAATGCTTACCAATGTTTCGTGTGTGCTTTGGAGTGTACAATCACAAGTGTCATGAGATGTGGATATGCACTGATCCTTTACAAGCCTTTTCTAATTACCCTATGTGTGATTGTTCCTTACAAAAATAAATGATATGCGGATTATGGGCCACTTATACCTTGCCTAGTTAGACTATTTTTGCACTATAGGGAGATGGAAAATTGTCTTAGGAAAGTGTTCGTGTGCATACCCAGGCTCATCGTGAGGTGTAAGGGTGGCAGAGATTACTTGCTTTATTTTCGACAGTTTGGTCCTAGTCCCAATTCCTAATGAAAAATTGAACTAATCTAATGCAAAAATTGAATTAGCTAAAGATATGTGGATATATGGGCCACTTACTTTTATGCTAATTATGCTATGTGTTTTGTATCTTTTATTAGCAAATCGTTTGTTCAGACAACGTATGTGGATTGAAGGCCACTTAATTTTTCCTACTTAAACTATGTATGATTTGCAAAAATAAAAAAACTAAAATTAAAACTACTTAGTTGCTAAGTTAAATTTTAGAAAATAAGAGTCCTAATCAGTCATGAAATACCAAAACACAGTGACGAAATTTTTTTTATGGGTCTCCAAGCACTTTACAACTGAAAAAAATGGCAAAAAACAAGCAAAAATGAGCTTGCTTCCTACCGTGCGGCTTATCTTCCCACAAGCACGGAGCGCGTGCCTGTGATAGTAGAATGTGCATGGTCGGGGAGAATGAAAAACAAAATCCTCCTCTACTGGGCAAAACTTCTCACTGAGTGTGACTAGAGATGCTGAGAGGATGCATGAGTGATTTGCAGCAAGCTGAGCAAAAAGAAGGACCCGCATCAACAACCATTAACTTAGAAGAAATAATCTAGTGGAGTCGCCATTCCTGTGGTAGTGTATTCGGCGCATGTGCGGACGAAATACACTTTGCTTAGTAGGGAGGCTGCTTGCCTAGATAAGAGTCACATGTCAAAATGGTTTGTCAAATGTTAGTGGAACAAGTTCAACATGTAATAAGATAAGTTAGAAAGGAAACATAACATGCTACATAAACAATGAAACAAAAATAAAACAACATGCACAAGATGCACACTCAATAGAGAAAACACACTAATAAATAAAAAATTGAGAGACTCTCCCTTTATTAGGTGCTGGTAGTAGTAGAATATAGAATGCTAAATCTCTTGTAGTGGATCCTTTGAGCTACGGAGCTCCAATATTCAAGACAAGGGGGTCTCTTCCCCTCAAGTTTTCAGCAAGTCTCTCTTCCCTCTTAAAGGATGATAGATCGATGAACATGTGCTGAAATCCTCTCTCTTGGACTGAGATGTTGGGTGGCCAAAAAATGAATCCTTCCAATCCTCCTGCTGCTAGACAACACAAGCTAGTTTTCTATGGAGAAATTTGGCCAGCATAACAATGTGTCTCCCATTTCTCTTCCCAAGGCTAACTTTTATAGACCATTTTCAAATTTTCCCTCCATCTTTTGGCCCAAGATGGATGGTGACACAAGAGTGGGGGTATAATTCCTTTGTGTGCTGCACTAAATCCTCAAGGTGGCTCAAAGGTGACTGTACTTGGTTAGGTTGAGTGGGAATATTTTTCACCAAGTTTGCTAAGTGGTCCCGGATGGTGACATTCCATCATCCCCAGGACCACATGGCTATCGAAGGGATATCCGCACAATGCGCGACTATAAAACAAAAAACCGCATTGTGGGACTATCAAAGAAAAAACCGCACTGCGCGCCAAGAACCAGTGTTGCCTGTGTGAGATATATAAATTTTGTCCTTTGACCTTAGATAAAATTAAAATTTTGGCTCCTCCTAATGTATTTCTTCTTTGGAAACCCTTTATCTGTACCTTTTGCTTGACATTTTTAATGTATTTTTCCCATATTATTTTCTAGAGTTAACACTATGCATAAAGAGTGAACAAAAGTGTTTGAGATGGCTTATTCCAACAAGTGGCATCTCTAGACAATATATATCTATATGTTGGCTCCCCGTGATTTGCAAGATTAGCAAGAACAAATCTGCAGGGAACCACATAAAACCACTTTGGAGTCTAAGGACCTAGCCTTCCTGGACTCACATAGGGCTCTGTCTATGTTTGTGTTTGTAAATGATATATCTTTATGCTTTTGTTTTCTGATTTTAGGCTAGTTATGAAGTTCGAGGACTGTTTGTTTTGTTTGGTTGATTAATTGATTGTGTGATTAAGCATTTGAGTGTTTCAGTTGAATAGATAGACTGTGGGCAACATTAATCCATTGGTCTATGGAGTCATAAAAAGATTTAATTGTTCATCAACTCTAAAAGGGTTTTCATAGGGCAAGTTAACTGTATCAAGTGGATCTCTTAGATTAGATGAAATATGAAATGACAGTAAGTTGTGAAATCAACAAAACTAAAGGTCAGTTAATAATCCTTTAACTCTACTTTAACAAGAAAATCCTTTTAGGTAACTGTTTAAGACAAACCAAAGGAAAGGGAAAACCATAGACTTCTTTGGCCAGACTCTAGTAATCAAACCTTAAGATAACAATCCAACAATCCTAGAATTACTTTTTGACAAAAAAAACATTCAAGATAACAATGAGTGAAACTAAAGAGCAGGATACACTTGTCTTATTTAATCAAACACTCCAAAAAGACCTTCAAAGTAAAAATTTAAGACAAACCAAAGGATAGGGCTAACCATAGACTTCTTTGGCTGGACTCTACTAAGTAAACCTCAAAGAAGGCCTTAAAAATAACACTTCAAGCAAGACCAAAGGACACGACATACCATAGAATTCTTTGGTTGGACTCTACTAAATCATTTCCAAGGCAACAAGCTAGGTGGAACCAGAGAGAAATTAAGAATTCTCTAATCATACCTTGTAGAAGAAAAAATTAAGATGAAAGAAGCAGACATAATTAAGGTGCAAAGACATCATATCTTAATCTAAATTTTTTGTTCTTTTATTAGAGAAATGATGGAAAAAATGGAAAACAGAAGGAAGAAATTGACAAAGAAGAATAATTGCACCATTAACATAGCTCAAGAATCCTTTGAACGTGCTTGCATTACTGATGTCCAGAACAGCTACATTACTCCAGTGCAACAATCTTTGCATCTCAGAGTTTTATCAATTCCAGCCTAGCAACTCATCAACTAGATCAACAACTACCAATCAACCAACTAACACTAAAAAATGAATAATACATGCAGTATTTATCTGCAAAATGAGGAGGTTGCCCTAACCTAAGGTTTCAGATTTGTATTTATTACAAAGTTGTTATTATCTTGACCTTTGAGACCATGCAAGGCCCCAGGCAAAATATCTGTGACTGTCTTACTGTAATAATAACTCCTAACTTAATTGTTGAGCTAAATTTAGGATATGTTTTGACTTTTAAGGCTTTTCGTTAACTTTACAATAACTTCTGAGTGGTTGCGAAATATCTCTGATTGCTGCAATAACTGTGATTGCCTTTATTTGAGTGAAACAGGCTGTAGGTGTCCACAGTGTTTATGAGAAGCAAATGTTGTTTTTCTTCATCATTCAGATCTACCTTTTGTGTTAATCTGCCTTTGATTTATCCTTAAAAACCTCTGATTTAGATTTTAAACTTGGATTTATATCTTGCTGCCTACCTAACTGTCTTCTCGCTTAACTCTGCCTTTATCTTTGGTCTGTGATTAACCCTTTAATATTTCTTTATCTCTGACCTCTGTCTTTTAATTATGTTTCTTCATCCTTAACCTTTAATTTAATCTTTAATCCTTTGATTAAGCTTTTAACCCTTCCTTTGACTGTGTTTCTTCTTTTGCTTGCGCTCCAAATCCTCTTAATGAAACAAGATACTTTGGATCATCACCCAGAATACTTATTTAACAATTTTTCGGACTTTTAGGATGCATTTTTTCCATTCATACCTTGGCTACCTGCACATTTTAAAACAATTCCATTAATAAAAACCTGCATTTGTGGGTTTTCTGCAGTTGTTTGGGCTTATCGGGTCGCTTGGAGTGTTGTAGGGGTTTTAACAAGTGGAAGAGGTTTATTGCAAAGGCAGAGGCCTTTGGAATGTTTGAACGAGGCGGTGGTTTTGGGTTTTAGTGGGAGGGAGAAAAATGGTTTTCGCCCGAAGAAAAGGTGGTAAGTGGGTTTGGGTGGATGGATGCGATGCCATAGAATGGGCGACGCATAGCGGGAGGTACGAGTAGCAATACCGCCCATTTCACACATTTTAGGTTTGTTAACCGCCGGGAGGTTGAGGGCGCGATATGCATTGGGGATCGTTGGATCGGGAGGATGGAGATCAACGGTGGTTGGGGTTAAATGGAGTGGCGGGCAAGTCTAGACGGTGGGGCTTGGGGGTTACGTGGCGGGGTTTTAACACATGGTGGGGACTAGGGTATACAACAAAGCGGCGGGGTTAAGTTTATATGCGGGGACTTGAAAGGAAAGTGGGGGCCTTTATACAGTGGGACCCGAGGCAAATAATAAGCGGAGGCGCTTAAAAAATAAGGGCGGAAGGTAGGGTTTTATGAGTGGTCGATAATGGTTTTTAGAGAGGGGGGCTAAAAAACCTTTAGAGAGGGGGTTTGATACATTTAAAACACATTTTTTTAACATAAAAAGTAGGCGGGGTATACTATAAAAGGGGTCGGGTTAATTTAATTAAAACATGGTTTAATTAAAAGAAACGGGTCTCGAATAATAAAATATTTATTTTAAAACAATGTAAAAATGACTCTTTACATTGTTTTAATAGAATAAGGGAAAGTGATGAAGGTGAAGGGATTTGGTGAGGAAAATGGGGCTTTATGTAGGGAGAAAGGTCGAATATGAGGGAATTAATATCAATCATAAGTTTTCAGGGTGGAAGGGTAATTTTAAGAAGGCAAAATGAGATATAGTAAAAAAAAGTTTAATGAAGATAATGAAGGCAGTGAGATTTATGAGAATAGATGATAGTTAAGGAATGCTATTTTCAACAGATTGTAGAAAATCCATAGTCACCTAGTGATACTGTAGAATACAGGAGGATAACAGTGGCTTTAGCTGGGGAGGGAAGCTCCTTTAGGAGGTGTTAAGAACCTCAGAGTCAGATCTTTGGAATTTTGTGGATTAGTGCCTTGTTTGCACTTTGGCATATTTTTTCATTCTGGAATTGCTGATTTGCTCCTGTTCTTGGGAACTGTAACCTTCAAAACTTGAAAATCATGCTTGCTGCAACTCAATTCTACCTACCCATCATTAAATTCTATCATTTTTTCTTCATTTGGGTGCATTTAGACTAGCAAACTTTTGACATCATTTTTCTTTTGAAAGCAAAAAATATCTATTTCTACCCTTATATCATCCAAAGGCTCGGATTAGACTGATGAGCTCTTTTATTCTCTACATAATCTACTTATCTGTTAATATTTAAATAGTTTTATAGATTTTTATTCTCTAATCTATCAACATGAATTCAAGTATGACCAAATCACCATTAAGTAGTTTGATTGTCATGAACTGTGGCATTTTGTACAAGCTACACACAGATTTTATTTTTTCAAAAAGTAAAACTAAAAACTAAGGGCCATAATCTGGATTTGTCATTCATCCATTTCTTTTTTTGGTTGGTTCAGATTTGAACTATGGAACCAATGTCTTTTTCCTATCTATCTATTGATAATCCAAGTTTAAACAATTTGGCAAATCTTCATTTTCTAACTTATCAGCAAAATTCAAAATTTGTTCAATCATGATTAGGCTGTTTGATTGAACAAGACTTATTTTTTCAAAGTAGTGGCATTTGGACTTGCACAGTTTTAGAAATATCATTTTTTGGTATGGGGCTTTCAGAAAGAAGGAATGGCCTCTATCCACTTTGTAAAATAGTCAGTTGCAGTAAGGATCCATTTGTGCTGGGTAGAGGAGGCAGGGTGGATTTCAATAATAAAATCAAGGCCCCATTGTTGAAAAGGAGTTTCAACAGAAATTGGCTGTAATGGCAAGGGTAGCAGTTTTATTTTTCCCTAAAATATTTGACATTTATGATAGGAAACTACCATTTTATGGATGTCTTGAAAGAGGGTGGGCCAATAGTAACTAGCTCTAAGGATTTTATTGACAGTGGTTTCCCAATAGAGATGGCCTCCACATTATCCTTCATGAAACTCATGCATAATCCTATCTGCATCTTCTTCAAGCAAAAATTTAAGCAATATACCACCATAATTTTTCCAATATAAAACTTTATCTATAATGCAAAAATTCACAACTTTTAATTTCAAGAATCTAGCCTTTGTTTTGGAAAAAACTAGGAGGAACATCTAGATTAAAAAGAACATATAATATATCAGCATACCAAGATGAGTTGAGAAATGTTTCCTCAATAGGTATAGTTTCCAAATCCTCTTGTTCATCTAATGCATTAATCATATTGATGTCCAGTGCTTGAAAGTTTGTTTCAGCCATGAGTTTAGCAAATCCTTGCCCTTTGATTAGCTTGTTGGGCTTGATTTCTAGATCATATTCTAAGATGACATCAATCCACTTACCTCTTTTGCCATCAGGATCTTGTGTCAAGATGTCTTTAACCACTATGTGAGGCACAAATGCGATGATGTGTGAGTGCAGAATATATACTCTGAAATGCTTCAATGTCTTGATTAAGGCAAAAGCCGGTTTTTCCATTATGTTATATTTCATAGGTGCATCTCTTAGTGCCTTGCTGAAAAATGCTATGGGCTGCTCCTGTCCTTTTATATTTTTCTATAATAGGACAACAAAAACTGTGTGTTCTCATGCGAAGGAGAAAATGAATAAATCTTTGGTAAAGTCAGGGCTAATTAGAACTGGTGTTTGTCTAAGAGCTTGCTTCACCAAGTCAAATGATTGCTTTGCTTCTATGGTCCATTTAACTCTTGTTTCTATTTTGAGCATGTTAGTAATGTTTCTTAGGAGTTTTGCAAGGTTTGGTATGAACCTTTTTAAGAAATTTATCTTCTAAATGAAAGATTGCAGCTCTTTTATGTTCCTTGGATGATTGGTTTGCAATATTCCTTCAATCCTCTTTGGGTCAATCTTGATTCCTTCTTCAGATATAATGTGGTTTAGAAGTTTCCCTTCTTAAAGGCCAAATTTTTTTTTCTTGGGATTCAAAGATAAACCATGTTTTCTGCATTTTTCAAAGACTTTTCTTAAGTGATCTAGGTGTTCTTTATTAATTTTTGAATAAACAATGATTTCATCAAGGTATATCATAATGAAGTAACCTATTTCTTCTGAGAAAGAAATATCCATTGCTCTTTGAAAGGTATCCCCAACATTCATTAACCCAAAAGGAATTTTAATATACATGAAAGGGCCCCAGGGTTTGGTGAAAGCTATCTTGTGTTGATCATTTGGATGTACTAGCACCTGATTGTACCCTGAAAAGCCATCTAACAGAGAAATTATTTTGGAGCCTACTACCCTTTGTAAAATGTGATCCATTTTTGGTAAAGGGTATTTGTCTTTTAAGGAGGCTTTTATAAAATTTTTGAAGTCTATGCATAGCCTAATTTCACCTGTATTTTTCCTCACTGATACAAGGTTTTAAACCCATTTTGAGTATCTCAAAGGGACTATTTGTTAGTATGAATCTTTTGTCGAAGTGTACGAAAAAAGACCACTTTAGCTACGCATAACTTATAGCCCTAACATCAAATATGGCTGCCAATATCTTCAGATCTGCAGTTAGTTGATCGAGACAAATGCTGCAAAAAACCAGATCTATGCATAAAGAGACATTAAAAAGTAAAAGTAAGGTTTTGCTCCATACATCCAATAGACAAGACAAGAACAATATTTTTGAAAGAATTTTTTGTATTAAGGGCGCCTGGGAGGAAAACAAGAAGGTGTTTCCAATTATCCTCAATGGGATGGGTTCTTGGAAGTCCTCGGTACGTCGATCTAGTATTTCTCTCTCTTGTTGGTGTAGAAAACCCAGACAAAGATAGAACTCAAGGGGAGCTCAAACAACAAATAATGGAAAATTTGACAATGATAATGGCTCAAAGTCAGACCAAGAGTATAGATCCAGAGTGATCTAATAGGCAACAAAAGGTCAAGAATGGTAGGAAAAACCCTCCTATTTATAACAAAATATTGGGTCATTCTAGATCTTGGTGCATGATTAAAATAACGTTAACCAAATCTAGATCCACCTTTTATGGAATATTTTATTATATTTGTTGGAGGGAAAAGGTATTTGACTTGGGTCAAATCCTTTATTTGTAAATAATAAATAAATAAATGATTTATTTATCATTTTAAGGAAGTGGTTGAATGATAATCAAATAAATAATGATTTATTTAATTATTTATAAGTGATTTAGTCATATTTAACAAGGAATATTATTTAAATAAGATTTAAATAATTATTCCTAGAAAATAATAAGATAAATAAAGATTTATCTAATTAATTTCCTTGTTTTGGGTTAAACATGACCAGGAATAATAATTAAATTATTTTTTAATTAATTATTCCATGAGGAAAATAAAAAAAATATAGGTTCGTTTAATATTTCCTTTTGGGGTTTCCTGTTTAGACCATAAACAACCTAATAAATGCGTTTTATTAAGTTATTTTACATAGTGAAAGCAATTTTACTTAGGGTAAAATTGGTCTTAAATGGTGTACTTGGGTCCATCTAATGATAATAGGTTAGATGACCAAAAAATGGTGTAACAGATTGCCCCCCAGCGTTCGAGTGTTAGGAGCAAATCGTATGACCGAAGTACGTTGTAAGAACTCAATCACCAGACATCAAAAGGGAAGTCAGAGAGAGAAATGGAAGGTAGCCTAATGTGCCGAAGAACTAGACCCTGAGGAGACGAGACTTACAGGTGCAACAAGTCTCTTTTTATGAGAGGGTACCTGTGCTAAAGGCGGCGGGGGAGGCATACCTATGCCCGCCGAGACAAAGTACAAAAGAATAGTGTGTCCAGTAAACAAGGGACCAAACTATAAAGTACAGCCAGCATAAACATGAGCCAGGTAAAAATACAATGAGGGATCCCACATACATGCTGTGCCTGGGATAACAACCAGGAATTATACAATAATATCTGAGTACATGAGATACAAATATAACCCAAATGCCCCCTGGGAATGGGGAAGGGCTCGCAAAATCTGACTGATACATGCAAATCAAAGAGGCGCTGCAAGTGGCTAAGGCCGACATCATCAAATATATGGAGCTGCATCGAAGGCTGTAATGAAGAGGTCATCCGGGCATGTGGGGGGCTACCTGCAGGGCCACCCCCTCATGAGGGTTGAGACATCTCACACACACCCAGGAATCACCAAGAGCTGCTGCTGCATCACTGAACCATCAAGTAGACGGATCTCGATCATGCTAAAAGGAGCTGGAGCTGAGAAACAATCAAGTCAAAGGGTAATGAGAAATCCCTTTGCCTGATCTGAGGCATCGAACAAGAGTGGAAGCTGGAACCAAGGTACACCACCCTCTAGACCTGTCTTCTGGAATGAATGGCGCTGATGTCGACAGAAGGAGGTCCGCCATAGGTGAGGCAATAAGGGATCCTCAACTAAGGCACGAGAGAAAATAGTAGAGCGACTGCCAGACTAATACCAATGATGATGATGAAATGGAGGGGACTGAGTAGCGAATGGACGACTTCCCTTGTTAGAACATAAAGGGCATGAATGACGTGGCAGCGACTGACACAATATCATGAGGGATAGGGGACAGTGGGACTGAAGGCCATAATGTGCGACACAAGAGAGGGACCAAGTAATGATGGAGGACTATAGCAGGGTACAAAGGGACTCGGGATAGACTCCATGAATGCGATGATGACTCAACTTGGATGCTCTAAACAAGGGCGACTTGATGGTGCTGCCACACAGTAAAGGTCCAATGGGGGACCATTAAAACATGAGTACAAGATGGTAACTCACGACGAACATCAACAAGAGCATGGATAAGTATGGAGGCCAAATGGTGCCCCTAGTATGAGTGTTTCAAGTGAAGAAATTCGATTTGGAGGAGGGTTAGGGTTGAGGGGCAGAGGTGCCCCAGGGCATGGTGTGGTCATGCCAAAATGTATTTAGAAAAAGGGGAATATAAACACATTTTAATGATGTGGTGCGCCATTTGTTTTCGTTATGGTTATGATTACCAATCTCTTTTGGTACTGCATATAGGAATCAAATGGACTTTAAGTTTCCGGGTTGGCATACCTGGTGTCACTATCCCAAAGAGAGGATTTGGAGATAATGAACTGATGCTCTCGTAGAAAAGCTATAGGTTGGTCAACAAAAATGTCTAAGAGACGGAGTTGCTGATGTAAGATGAAGGAACGATAAGGGGTATCATCCCTAGAGTGATTTGAAGTGAGATGGGACTCTAGAGGTTCTTCTAAATGTGGAAGAATAATGGTACTAAAGTCGGCACGACCAGATACACTAGGAGAATTGTGGAGAATTGCTTCTCTTGGTCTCTCAAATGTGGGTGCCCCCTTTACCCAAACATTGGGTTTCAATGTAATGGCCACAAGGTGTATGTGGTGTGAACGCATGGGTTTGATGTAAGGGGGAATAGATAAAGTCAGGGGTGGGGAGTTTTTCCATAATTTCGTCACTGTGATAGAAGATGGGGTGACTGGTGGAAGAAAGACTACCTGACGCGGCGAAGCTACCTGACTCATCATCATGAGAAGAGAGGTTCACATGCGCATCGTCACAAGGGGTGACAGAAGAGTAAGTAGATAAAGGATCTACTGATGTTGAGCCCAAGGTGATCGCTGAAGGAAGGTCAAGCGAATCAACAGGGGAGGATTCAGAGGGAATGTTCCCCTAGGGTCTCATGGATGATGATAGGTAGAAAATGCTGGATGAAGGCTCCATCATCTCGGCATCAGGAGGGGGAATGTCAATGGGAGGAGTCATGTCTGGTAGTTTTTCCAAAGCAAAATGAGAAAATAGGGGAGAGGTGGACTCATTGCGCTTGGCCTCGAATTGGCGAACCGCGGCTAGAGAGGTGCGAAAGTCCTCGAGGCGGGGAAAAAGGTGGGTGTAATGGCCATGGAGATCACACAAAGCACAGGGGTGGTTGGTGTGAATAGTCTTGGGGTTCTTGGCCACGGTCGCGGAAGGAACAGAGGCTTCCGGGATCGTGGACTCAGGGAGCGTGACATTAACCATGGGCTTGAGATGAAGCAATTCAGGACAGGTATGGGTGGCGTGACCGACAACATTACACAAAGCACACTGGATGGTATGCTTTGGAGGCCGAGGAGGGGCAAGGTTTTTCGGGGCAACCTTGTCCTTTGATGCCCCCTTGCGAGCTTTGCCCTTCTTACCTGAAGCGGTCGCAACATGAGGTGGTTCATGTTGAGGTGACGGAGGCACTATTGCAGTGGGAGAAGTCATGGGGGCCGGTTGGACTGGGGTCAAAGCAATATAAGGTTTGGGTTGACCAGGAAGGGTTGCAGCTGGAGGATCATGGTACCAGACGGGAATCCCAAGGGTCAGGTTAGGAAGAGGGAGGGTGGCCATGACAGGTATCGTGTACACTCCTGGTGGGGGAGCTAGGAACGGTATCTGAACAGAGGGGTGATGGCCAGGTGGGACGGCTCCTAAATGTCTAAGGCTTGGAGGAACAGTTCCAGGAGGGTAAAGAGGTTCATGAAAACCAGCTGCAGGTGAAGGGCTAGGAGCAGGTTGCGGAGAGCGCGGTTGCTGACTAGCCGAAGCAGGTTGCTTGAGAGCAGCCCGAGATGATTGCATCATGCAAACATTCGATGAGTTGGGGTCAGAGACAGGAGGAGGAGGAAGACCAGGGAAGGTTCCAAGAAAAGAGGAGTCTTTGTAGACACTGGGAGAGACACTGGTCAAAGAATCGACAGTTTGTTGATTGGCTACAGAAGAGATGATCGACTCAGGGGAGGCCTGAGATTTTGGCTCATGATACGTCAACTGGTCAATGGTGACTATCTTTCCATTATGAGGAAAAAACATCTTGCGGTGGACCACGGATGGGACAGCAGACATAGGATAAATGTAGCTACGCCCCAAAATAATGTTATAATCAAGAGGGGCGTCGATGACTTCAATGTCAACACAAACAGTCTTGCCCACAAGAGTGATAGGACAATTATGGAATAAGCCAATGGGCTGGGAGGCATGGCCATCCCACGCACAGAGGGTGATTGTGGAAGGGGCCAATTTAGGAGATCCGAGTTGTTTCCAAACGGAAGCGAACATCACACAGGTGGATGCCCCCTCATCAATTATACACCGAGAAACGTTAGCGTTCTGGATTTTGACTGGGATTTGGAAGGCTACGGAAGCAGGAAGAGGAGGATCTTCTGATTGATGGGCGTCGAAAACAATCATTTGGTCATCAGCAGGATCTACAATGCCCATGGCAGATAGTAGAGCCTTCTTTTGGGAAGGGCACGACTGGAGGAGTTCCAATGTGGAAATGGTAGCAGGAGACTGCGCCAAATCATCTACTATGCTATACGAATGAGAAACTTGACCAGGAGCAGCATTTCGGCGTAATGGTCCCTTAGGAATCTTGGTATGAACCTCAACTTTGGGTTGAGGGATATGTAAGGGACCATTGGATGTCGAAAGAGGCTCTGTAGAACCTGAAGGAGGGGACTCAGAGGTAGACTGAGTGGGAGGCTTGGGGTACTGGCGAGACCGAGTTTGAAGGTTAAGGTCGACGGTTGGAGATGGATCAGAGTTCATCATGAGGATCTGGTAATCGGAGGAACCAGAAGGGGAAGGTTGAGTGGCGACCTGTCCGTCAGGTGGTTGGGCAGCCACGAATCCTTGCTGGGGGAAAGGATTGGTAAACACAGCCGGTTGAGTAGTGGCCACATTAGGGGGAGCATGGGGGGAGGCATGTTGTCCTTGCAATGTGGCTTGAGACTCCCACATCTGCCGCATCTGTGGTAGAAGGGGACAATCATGAGTGTAATGACCGTAAACACCGCAACACGAACAAGGCTTATTTGTGCGAATAGGCCTGTCCTGCTTGGGCTGAGTGCCCTGTTGCTGGTTAGCAGTGTTAGGGTCAAGACCTTGAGGATTGGGTCCATGAGTACCAGGGGCAGATTTATTTTGATTGCCTTTCCGCCTTCTTTGAGAGGAAGGGGGATTAGTCGCGCCCTGCTGTGTAAATACTTGCCCTGGAGGGGGCGGTAGGTGCTGTTGCTGGGGTTGAGAAGGCAAGGGGGGTGGAAGTGAAAATGCTGGAGGAGATGGAGCACCAGGCTGTGGATAAGGATAATGGTTAGGGTGGGAAACATTGAGGTAAGAAGGAGGTTGGGCAAAAGGATGAGGCATGCCGTATCCTGGATACATGCTACCTGGAGGGGGAAAAGTGCTAGAGGTGCTGGCCCCTCCCGGAGGAATACCATAGCCCATAGGAGGTTGAGCATACGGATGAGAAAGGGCTCCAACGATACCGTCGGTGGAATGAGATGCCCCCGGGGCGTTAGCGCCACCGAGCCTGGGGAGGTCAGGAAGGATGGTATAAACATAACCAGACTAAGCATAGATCAGGTCATATTTCAAGGCTATTTGGAGGGCGGCTTCTTCGGTTTGAGGGAAATGGGAGGCGACATCTTTGCCAATGGGAGGTAAGAGAGTGCGAAGGAACCAGTCCATATAAACCTGATCTTCAAAGTGGGAGCTCGACATAAGCTCCTTCTTCTCCGCCATTCCTGGACATGAGTGGAAAGGCGGGTTGAAGAGGATTGACGGAAAGAAGTCAAAAGCTCGGTACTAGTACCGTATCGGAGAGGGAGATGGAAATAAGATAGAAAGGCTTGGGCAATGGTCGCAAAGGTTGTATGGGAAGAGGTGGCCTGGTCAACATACCATTTAGAAGCTTCGCCCGTAAGCGTGCGTTGGAACAACCGAAGACGGATGGAATCATCGGTAATGGAATTGGAGGAACACCACACGTGGAAAGATCGAACATGGTTGGTTGGATCTTCTCCAGCAAGGCCTTCGAACTTAGGGATGTCGGAGGGGAGCTTGGTTGGCATAGTAGGCCAACCAACATCGTAGCGGATAGGGTCATTGATCAACTGATTGAAATCGGGGAGGCTGAGGCCTGCCATGTAAGGGAGCAAGGGTGCAACCGAGGTAGTTCCTGTGGCAGTTCCGCTAGTAGTAGTCCCGACATTAGGGCCGAGATTACCGCTAGCGTTAGGCCCTGGACCAGACATAGTGAAGGTGATAGGGGGAGAACCAGAAGTAAAAGGAGAAACCAATGAATCAGAAGAGGGGTTGGAGTGCGGACTCGGAGGAGGACTAACTCGACGACGGCGGGAAGGAGGAGGTCGACCGACCGAAAACTGAGGGTGAAGGCCAAGAAGTCTCTGGGATGTGCGCCTTGGGGGCGCAATGGTGACAACACTAACACGACACAAGGGGAAGAAGAACGACCAACAAAGGCAGGGAGGTGCAGAATCAAGTGATTACAATGTCGAAACAAGGGCAGAAAGGTGCAGTGTCAATTGATTTTACAATGTTTTAAAGTCTTTGCCTGGCGGTGTTAACCAGGCTCTTCTTCGCTTAGGGTGAGTGTGTGTCGTGCGTTAATTTTAATTTTTAAACCCAGAAGTTTTGAGAGCAAAAGAAAAAGTGTGCTGCGTAATTGAAAATAAAGCTGCAGAGAACAGTATAAAATGCTGAAATAACAGAAAATTAACAGCTAACAATGCATCGATCTAAACCAAAAAGGCGGGTCTCTCAAAACTAGTCTAAAAGAGGGAAAAAATCTAGTCAAAACATACTAAAAAGAGGCCAATAGATCTAAGGTCGGGAGGGACGGGGATCTAAAGGAGAAAACTGCTGAAAAGAGGTGCAGAACACAGCTAAGAGGTAGAGGCAAGGTGGCTGTAAAAAAGGAGGAAATCAGCAAAAAGTAGAAGGGACAAGGAGGAGGCCCTAAAGGTAGATCCAAACAAAAATTCAGGAGGTGATTTGAAAGGGAGAAGAGCTGATTAAAAGGGGTCTGAAAAGGAGGTATCAGATCTGAAAAAGGGAAGGCTGAAACTCTGAAAAATCAGACACCTGAAACAGCTAAAACTCTTCCACCAAAAGTGGAGGCTACTAAAGCCCTAGGGGGCTATGTTCCCACTTAGATGAGCAAAAAAAATCAGAAACAGGTCTAGACAGGCTGAGACAGAGGCTGGAAAACCCTGACAGAAGCTTCAGAAAAACCTAGAAAAATTGCAGAAAAATAGCAGAAAAACTGGCAGGTCGCAGGTTCTGACGTGTTTTCTGTGCAGGTCGCAGATACTGGGCTGAAAAGTGCGACCTGGAGTCCAGGTCGCAGTTTCTGGGCTGAAAAGTGCGACCTGAAGCTCCGGGTGTCCCGACGGCAGATTTCCGAAAAAGTTGCCGTCTCAGGTGCGGCTGATGTCTGTCACCTGTGCAATAGGTCCAGAAACACGCGGAAGTTAGAAATTTTAATGTTTTATGGCTTTATAGGTGAAAAATAACATAAAAATAGGAAAAACAAAAAGCTGAAAAAAAAACCCTAGGGTCTGAAGTAGCTGGATATGCAAGAATATGAAAAACGACAGCGGTCGTAATGGTAAACCTGTGTGGAGTTGCCAGTTGTTAGTATGAATCTTTTGTCGAAGTGTACGAAAAAGGACCAATTTAGCTACGCATAACTTATAGCCCTAACATCAAATATGGCTGCCAATATCTTCAGATCTGCAGTTAGTTGATCAAGACAAATGCTGCAAAAATCCAGATCTATGCATAAAGAGACATTAAGCAGTAAAAGTAAGGTTTTGCTCCATACATCCAATAGACAAGACAAGAAATAATATTTTTGAAAGAATTTTTTGTATTAAGGGCACCTCGGGAGGAAACAAGAAGGTTTTTCCCGCTCTCCTCAATGGGATGGGTTCTTGGAAGTCCTCGCATTTCAGATCTAGTATTTCTCTCTCTTGTTGGTGTAGAAAACCCGCACAAAGATAGAACTCAAGGGGAGCTCACACAGCAAATAATGGAAAATTTTGACAATGATAATGGCTCAAAGTCAGACCAAGAGTATAGATCCAGAGTGATCTAATGGGCAACAAAAGGTGAAGAATGGTAGGAAAAAACCCTCATATGTATAACAAAATATTGGGTCATTCTAGATCTTGGTGCATGATTAAAATAACATTAACCAAATCTAGATCCACCTTTTATGGAATATTCTGTTATATTTATTAGAGGGAAAAAGTATTTGACTTGGGTCAAATCCCTTTATTTGTAAATAATAAATAAATAAATGATTTATTTATCATTTTAAGGAAGTGGTTGAATGATAATCAAATAAATGATGATTTATTTAATTATTTATAAGTGATTTAGTCATATTTAACAAGGAATATTATTTAAATAAGATTTAAATAATTATTCCTAGAAAATAATAAGATAAATAAATAGTTATCTAATTAATTTCCTTGTTTTGGGTTAAACATGACCAGGAATAATAATTAAATTATTGTTTAATTAATTATTCCATGAGGAAAGTCAAACAATTATAGGTTCGTTTAATATTTCCTTTTGGGGTTTCGTGTTTAGACCATAAACAACTTAATAAATGTGTTTTATTAAGTTATTTTACATAGTGAAAGCAATTTTACTTAGGGTAAAATTGGTCTTACATGGTGTACTTGGGTCCATCTAATGATAATAGGTTAGATGACCAAAAAATGGTGTAACACTATTATTCCAACGTCATACATTTTCTTAATTTCTTTCTCAGCCAAAGGTAATTGGACAGGGTTTATTCTGCGCAATTTATGTTTAAAGGGTTTTTGGTTTTCTTTGAGAGGGATCTTGTGCTGAATGATCTCAGTATCATAAGTCTTCAGGTCTTCATAGCTCCAAACAAGCACATCACTAAATTATTTGAACAACTCAAGATATTTCTGTTTTATATGAGCTGGCAGTGTTTTGGACAACTTTATCATTTTGGGCCCTTGTTCACTGCCTATATTGCATTCTTCTACTTCAGCTTTAGTGGATTCCATCTTTTGATTTTTAGCCACATCATTAAAGTAAAAAATTTCTTCTAAAGGAACCAATCCTTTTGGCAAGGCATCATCTCTGGTCTGCAACACTTCAAAATCTATGCACAGTTCTGTCTCATGTGGGTGTTCTTTTTCTAACAGATTTATATCAGCCTGATCAGGAGGTTCTTCTTTATAAGCTTGTTCCTTAGCAGAGCAGTCTTCTTCATGATCTGAGTCTGAATTTGGCATTTCAAATTCATTTCTGGACTACAGGAAATCTTCAATCTGTTTATATCCTTCCAAAATTTGCCAATATTTTATGTTATCAGGGGCTGTTGGTCTATATTTGACTTTTACTATGTATTGCTTCTTATGATAAGGTTGTTGACAAGTATTGGCTGCAAATGATAGAACATTGGCAATGATGTTTTTATTTCTTGGGACAAAGGCAAGGTCATATTCTTTGAAGGTTTTTAGGAGGTCAAGGGCATCATTTCTATATGCTCTCAGTCTAGGATGTTTAGCTGAATATTCTCCCTTAATTTTCCTAATGACTATCTCAAATCTCCATGGACAGAAATCCTTTTGGCTTCTAATTCCTTGAGTAATTGTAGCCCTAGGAGGAGTGCCTCATATTCTGCTATCTTATTTGTACATTGAAAGTTCAGCTTATATGAGTGACCCTCTGCATGATTATTCTCAGTTTTTTGCACCCAAACACGTGCTCCTGAACCATTTTTTCCACAAGAACCATCAAAGCTCATACTCCAAAGAGGTTCAATTTCTGATTTATCATTATGTTGGTCATTGTGGCAGCCACTATGTCTCTGTTATGCTGTTCATTTTCTATTTGGCCTAACTGTTCTGACTGTCCCTCCTCTTTTTCTTCTTCTTCTTCAGCTGTTTTCTCATTTTCTTCTACTTTTTCACTAATGTTTTCATCATTGTAAAGGATAAATGAATCAAGGTTAGTGTGAATAGAATAAAAAGGGGAGTTATCTAACTTATCTTGACTGCTAACCATGTATTTCATATGAGTCTCTCTATATAATATTTTTGGTTGACTAAAGACAGGTATGGTAGCATAGGTCATGTCCATTTTGAGGGTACCTTGAATTTTAGCTCCCCATGAGTGTGAAAGGAGCATG
Organism: Pinus albicaulis; assembly: GCA_034641835.2. NCBI lineage: Eukaryota > Viridiplantae > Streptophyta > Pinopsida > Pinales > Pinaceae > Pinus > Pinus albicaulis. The sequence goes on along the minus strand of CM076577.1, from coordinate 978,275,586 downwards.
CCATATTTAGGGGGAATTCTAACCACTACAATATCCATTACTAGGCTTTTGGATGGTATTTGTGCTAGATCAACACATAGATATTTGATTAGGCCTAGACATTTAACTCTACTGGAATCAAACGAGTATAAATCTTTGTATGGTCTAGTTATCTCAAGGCCTAGTCTTTGTATTACTACCTTTGGCATGAGGTTATGTGAAGCTCCTAAGTCTAACATGGAATTGTGAAGGATTTTGTCATGGATGTTCAAGATAACATAAAATGGAGGGACACCTCCTTCTTGAAATTTGCTTTCTACTTCTGGTCCAAACAAAAGTTCAGGTTTGTCATCATTTAAATTTACAGAATCAACATTTTCTCCTATGTTTAGAGCTTTGAAAACTTGGGATCTATATACATGTTGAGTAACTAGTTCAGTAAAAGGTATGGATATTTTTATCTTAGCAATTTCATTCTCAATACTCAAAGGTTTCTGTGTTTTTGAAAGGTTTAAATAAGTCTTATCAGACACTGTTTTTACAACAATTTTAGCTTGCTGATTTTTATTTGGAAACTCAGTTGAAATTTTTTTGTTAGGGCTACTAGCTGGATTGCTAGAGCTGTCTTGGTCACCACTATATTGGCTTTTTTTGTTTTTACCTTTATCAAAACTTTTAGCCACTATGTTTGGATTTTCTGCTGTCTTTTTAGGAATATTTCTAGGGACTCCTAGCAGAAATTTCAGAGTTCTTTCTCTTGGGAGTATCTTGGGTTTTCTTGCTTCTGAGGTCATACTGTCTATGTATTTCCATGATGGCATTTTCAAAGCCTTTTTTATAGTCTTCAGATTCTAGGATTTCTTCCTCATTTGGTGCAATATGCCTTGTTCTTCCTCAGTGAGGAAAACAATATCCTTATTATTTACTCCCATTAGATTGATATGATTCTCCTCTGTTTATTCAATCACCCCCTCATCCTCATCAACATAGTTTTATTGGAAAGGAGGTCTGATTTGCTGATCAGGACCTCTCTGTCTTATTTGAGGGGGATTTCTCCTAAATTTTTGGTTTTGGTTTTGGTTCTGATTTATGTTTTGAGGAGCTATTTGGTTTTCTCTAGGGAAAGCTCTCTCATTTATGTTTATTCTCTCCATCATCCTTTCCATGGTTCTAAAAATGTTATCAATATTGGTATCAGATGATGAGGGTACATGTTCTTCCTTGTATGTGACCCTTTTTTTAGTCCTCATTTTGGCTCTTTTGGTAATAATATTGGCTTCTACACTTACTTCTCCCCTTTGCATATCTTATAATGTAAGGGGTTCTCTTTCTCTTAATTGATAAGCCATTTTTGGATCAAAACCATCCGGGAAATTTACTAGGTCTAAACCTTGTGGGAGTTTCATGTGAGTAGGAAGTGCATTATGTATGCTATTAAACCTAGTGCAGTAATCTTGAATGCTTTCTCCTGCATTCGTTTTGAGGTTCTCATAGTCTGACAGGATTTGAAGTGGATTTTTCTTTATCCATCACTTATTTATGAATGCTTGATGAAGAGCAGGGAGGTCATGGATGCTATTAGGGGCTAAGTTTTTGAAAAATTCTTAGCTTCTCCTCCTAAACTTTGGGCAAAATTTCTCATTTTGATGGTCTCATATTCTATTTATTGGTAATCAAAAGCATCATTCATCTTATCCACATGTTGTTGAGAAGTTGTAGGATGAGTTCCATTGAAGTGTGGGATATTAGATTGGTAGTCCTGTGGTATAGGCAATAGACGTTCTGGTAATACCAGTGGGGCATACTAGGTTGCCATGGTTTGTGGTTGGGGAAACAGAGGAGGGTTAATAAGTGAAGGGTTTACAAAAGGAGGTAAAGGGTTAAATGGAGGAAGGTGAAAAATGGCTGTATGAATAGGGGTTGAAGATAGTACAATAGGATTCTGCTGTAAGATGGATGAGTCTAAGATTATCTGGGTTATCCAATTCTAAGATCTAGTCCTAGACAAGGTTTGTTCTAGGGGTGAGTCAGAGAGGATATTCTGGAATTTTTTAAGGTTTTCAGGTAGGGAACTTGCTTTGTGAATTGGTCTGCCAACAATTGGGTTTTTAGATCTAGGAGAATTCCTAAGAATGCTTTCAGGATTGTCAACTATTGCAGGAGGGTTTGGGTCAGGAGGGTATTGGGTACAGATTCTTCTAGAAGCCAGAATTTGGACCCAAAGTTTCAGAGAGGTTGGGAGTTTATAATAGTTTTGAAAAACAAACCAATATATGAAAGAAATACTTAATCCACAAAGTATTTTTGACTGGATTCTGTTGAGGTTTAATGATATCAAGATTTCTCGATGATTTCCTAGTGGAGTGTGTAGAAAACCAGTGGAGTCAACAGGCCTATTGAAAACCAGTGGAGTCATTGGGTGGATGATTTTTTATTGTTTTATGGCTGGCTTTTGTCCACCGTCAGCAACCAGGTACCATTCTTGGCTAACAATTGATTCATCTAAGTTAAAATGAGGTTTTCTGAGCTCTTGAGGTGATATTAAGCTGTTTAATAACTCAGTTTCCTAGTATGGTCACCACTATGTTGGCTCCCCGTGATTTGCAAGATTCGCAAGAACGACTCTGCAAGGAACCACATAAAACCACTTTGGAGTCCAAGGACCTAGCCTTCCTGGACTTATAGAGGGCCCTTTCTATGTATGTGTTTGTAAATGATATATCTTTATGCTTTTGTTTTTTGATTTTAGGCTAGTTATGAAGTTCTAGGAATTTTTTTTTTGTTTGGTTGATTAATTGATTGTGTGATTGAGTGTTTCAGTTGAATAGATGGACCATGGGCAATATTAATCCATTGGGCCATGAAGTCATAAAAGGATTTAATTTTTCATCAAATCTACAAGGGTTTTCATAGGGAAAGTTAACTATATCAAGTGGATCTCTTAGATTATATGAAATAAGAAATGACTGTAAATTGTGAAATCATCAAAACTAAAGGTCAGTTAAGGATCCTTTAACTCTACTTCAGCAAGAAAATCCTTTTAGGTATCTGTTTAAGACAAACCAAAGGACATAGCAAACCATAGACTTATTTGTCCGGAATTTAGTAAGAAAACCTTAAGACAACAATCCAACAATCCTAGAATTACTTTCAGACAAAGAAAACATTCAAGATAATAGTGAGTGAAACTAAAGAGAAAGATACACCTGTCTTCTTTAATCAAACACTCCAAAAATACCTTCAAAGCAACAGTTTATGATAAAACAAAGGACAGGGCTAACCATAGACTTATTTGGCTGGACTCTACTAAGTAAACCTCAAATAAGGCCTTAAAAATGACACTTCAAGCAAGACCAAAGGACAAGGCATGCCATAGACTTCTTTGGCTGGACTCTACTGAATCATTTGCAAGGAAACAATATAGGTGGAACCAGAGAGCAATTAAGAATTCTCTAATCAGACCATGCAGAAGAAAACATTAAGATGAAAGAAGTAGACATAATTAAGGTGCCAAGACATCATATCTTAATCTACATTTTTTGTTCTTCTATCAGAGAAATGATAGACAAAATGGAAAAAAGAAGGAAAACATTAACAAAGAAGGATAACTTCACGATTAACATAGCTCAAGAATCTTGTGAACGTGCTTGTATTACTGATGTCCAAAACAATTACATTAATCCAATGCAACAATCTTTGCATGTCATAGTTTTATCAAATCTAGCCTAGAAACTCATCAACTAGCTCAGTAGCTACCAATCAACCAATCAACACTAAAAAATGAATAATACATGTAGTATTTATCTGCAGAATGAGGAGGTTTCCCTAACCTAGGGTTTCATATTTGTATTTATTATAGATTTATTATTATCTTGACCTTTGAGACCATGCAAGGCCCAAGGAAAAATATCCGTGACTGTCTTACTGTAATAATAACTCCTAACTTAACTGTTGAGCTAACTTTAGGATATGTTTTGACTTTTAAGGCTTTTAATTAACTTTATAATAACTTCTAAGTGGTTGGGAAATATTTTTTAGTGTTGCAATAACTATGATTGCCTTTATTTAAGTGAAACAGGCTGTAGGTGTCCACAGTGTTTATGAGAAGTAAATGCTATTTTGCTTCATCTTTCAGATCTTCCTTTTGTGTTAATCTGCCTTTGATTTATCCTTAAAAACCTATGATTTAACTTTTAAACTTGGATTTATCTTTTGCTGCCTGCCTAATTGTCTTCTTGCTTAACTCTGCTTTTATCTTTGATTTGTGATTAACCCTTTAATCTTTCTTTATCTCTGACCTCTGTCTTTTAATCATGTTTCTTCATCCTTAGCCTTTGATTTAATCTTTAATCCTTTGATTAAGATTTTAACCCTTCCTTTGACTATGTTTCTTCTTTTGGTTGCGTTCCAAATCCTCTTAATGAAATAAGATACTCTGGTTCGTCACCTAGAATAATTATTTAACAATTTTTTGGACTTTTAGGATGCATTTTTTCCATTCATACCTCGGCTACCTGCACATTTAAAAATAATTTGATTAATAAAAACTTGCATTTGTGGGTTTTCTGTAGTTGTTTGGGCTTATCGGTTCGTTTGGAGCGTTGCAGGGGTCTTAACAGGCAGTCAAGGCTTATTTCAAAGGCGGAGGCCTTTGGAACGTTTGAACGAGGTGGTGGTTTTGGGTTTTGGCGGGAGGGAGAAAAGCAGTTTTCGTGCGGAGAAAATGTCATAAGCGGGTTTGGGTGGATGGATGCGATGCCATAGAATGGGCGACGCGTGGCGGGAGTTACGGGTAGCAATACCACCCATTTTGCGCGTTTTGGGTTTGTTAACTGCCAGGCAGTTTAGGGCACGACATGCATCAGGGACCATTGGATCAGGAGGATGGAGATCAATGGTGGTTGGGGTTAAATGGAGTGGTGGGAAAATCTAGACGGTGGGGCCCGGGGTTACATGGCAGGGTTTTAACACATGGTGGGGACCAGGGTATACAACAAAGAGGTGGGGTTAAGTTTATATGCGGGGACTTGAAAGGAAAGTGGGGGCCTTTATACAGTGGGACCCGGGGCAAATAATAAGCGGAGGCACTTAAAAAATAAGGGCGGAAGGTAGGGTTTTATGAGCGGTCAGTAAGGGTTTTTAGAGTGGGGGGCTAAAAAACCTTTAGAGCGGGGGTTTGATATATTTAAAGCATTGGTTCTTAACATAATAAGGAGGTAGGGTATAATATAAAAGGGGTCAGGTTAATTTGATTAAAACAAGGTTTAATTAAAAGAAATGGGTCCTGAATAATAAAATATTTATTTTAAAACAATGTAAAAATGACTTTTTACATTGTTTTAATAGAATAAGGGAAAGTGATGAGGGTGAAGGGGTTTGGTGAGGAAAATGGGGCTTTAGGTAGGGAGAAAGGTTGAATATGAGGGAATTAAGCCCAACCATAAGTTTTCAGGGTGGGAGGGTAATTTTAAGAAGGAAAAATGAGATATAGTAAAAAAATGTTTAATGAAGATAATGGAGGCAGTGAGATTTCTGAGAATATATGATAGTCAAAGAATGCTATTTTCAGAAGATTGTAGAAAATCCATAGTTACCTAGTGATACTATAGAATACAGGAGGATAACAGTATATATTGTAGTAAAGAAACTAAACCTTTACTTTTAGAGGTTCACACGACTTCAAATGTTTTTGATAATCTCATTAATGTTGGGAGGCTGCCATTATGTGGGGAGGAAATTTTTGGAACGTGGTCATATTTGGGAGATAGAGTGACTTTGAGTTGTTAATTATTGTTTCTAAAGTTTTAAGCATAAATATAAGAATATTGGTGAGAGGCTAGCATGTATTGTGCGACAAAAGAACATTGGGAAACCTATAGTTGTAACTTATTTTCTCAATATGATTACAGGGTGTGTGTTGCCGCCTAAATCCACACCTAGGATCATGATGGAGAAAGTATTTAACTCCCAATGGTGTTGCCTTGGGGGCAAGTTGAAAGTTGGGGCTGTCACCCAATTCCCAAATCCTCTGCCTAGGCTAACTCCTAGCAAAGCTTGTTGAATTTGTAACTATGGTCGGTCTTCATAATGTACTTTTGGTCACTTGATGTAGTTATATTTATCATTGTAAAGAGTCAAATAAAATTTATCTTGATTCATGGTCCCATTGCGATTTTTAAAATGTAAAATTGAAAATTTTAAATGTAATTTTTGGCTCCAAAAAGTGACAAGTTGGCCCTAGGAAAGAGACACATATATTCACCCTAGACAAACTACTATATAAAGGCAACTCGAGTTCCTCATTTGGAAGATTCACATTCCTCTCTCAAGATAACTTCTGGGTAAGCAAAGGAGGTCAAGAAGATATATAAGGACAAAGAAAGAAGGTTGAGTTTCTCTCTCTCTTCTCTCATCAACTCGCACATGTGGATAGAAGTCTCTCTCTGTGATTCACATATTTTTAGGGCAACAACTTTAGGAGGGCCAAAATTTTCTAAGTTACTAGGTAGCTTTAGGGGGTCGAAATTTTGGGCTACTAGACAATTGGTGGGAGGCCAAAATTTATGTATTAGATAAGCGAAATGAAGTGAAAGATTAGTTTGGGTGACTTGAATTTGTGGAGAAGACTAGGTTTGACAATAGGTTTAGGTGTGTCTCTTATTGAACAAGAATAATTTCTCTATTGAAAAGGCTGTTTTGTTTTCCTCGTAGGCAGTTTTTCCAAGGTAAATCTTGTCTCTCTTTCTGTGCATTGTGATGTCTACTGTTTTATTGCTGAATTTATGAAGTATAATTGCTAACTGATATATTGGAATAAGTTAAAAGAACATCTACATAAAAAGTAATTATCAAAATTTTAGAAATATTGTGCTAGCACTAATTGCACTAGAAAGTCAACGTGGTTTCATAGCTTTGGTGATGAAAGGAAGGTATATTGAGATCAATTTTGCAGAAACCCTAGAGAGATCATATTACTAAAATTCCTCCTTGTATATTTTCTCCTATGAATTCCTCTATGAAATCTGAAAACAAGCTAGAAGGAGCATCAAACTTCAGAGCTTGGAAATTCAGAATAGATCTTATTATTTCAAAAGACAAAGTGTTGGATATTGTGACAGGAAATACTACTCAACCATCCGATGCAATTGGAAAAGAGAAGCTCAAGGAGGATGATATTATTGCCACGAGTCTAATAATGGACTCCATTAGAGATCATCTAATTCCCTACATTACAAAGCATGATAACTCCAAGAAGATATATGACGCCCTAATAAATATATACAATATGAAAAATATTGGTCAGTACATGAGTTTGAAGAATGAAATCTGAAATACAAGAATGAAAAGTGAAGACACTGTGGCTTCATACTTCGTAAGGGTTTCACCAATAAGAGATCAAATTTCAGCTACTGGATTAACTATCTCTAATCAATAACTTGTGACTACAACACAATGGTCTTCCTAGATCATTGGATGCATTTGAAGCAAGAATAAGCATTGGAAAGAAGTTCCTTCATTTGAGAAATTATGGACATCATGTGCTCAATAAGAAGCAATATTGATGGATAGAGATCGTCAATATGAATAATTTCAAGCCCTTGCAACTCGCTTCAAGGGAAAGAAGAAATTTGGACCTCATCATAAGAAATTAGGAAAATGATATTCTTCCTCTAAGAAGAAGAAATACATATAAAAATTACAATTCTATTGTTGTAAAAAATATGGGAATTTCAAGAGAGATTATCCTAACATGGCTAACAGGAAAAGAAAAGGGAAACAACAAGCTTTCACAATTTTTTTTGAAGAAGACGAAAATCCAAAGAAGCCGAAAGGTGAAAAATATTTATTCTACTACTACACTTTGAGAAGTTCCTTTGCAGACGATGATGACATGTGGCTGGTAGATAATGGAGCATTAAGACACATGAATGTAGAACATAGTAGTCTATCAAGCGTTAAAAAAAGGAAGCTATCTTCAAAGAGTTGAATTGGAAGACAATAACAAATATGAAGTTAAAGGAAATGGGAAGGCATCCATAGTGTTGGAATTTGGTAATAACATTCATCTCAACAATGTCCTTTATGTACCGGGTTTGAAAAATAATATTGTATTTGTTTCTTTTTTAGAATGTAAAGGAGATAGAGTTTCTTTTGTGGATGGTAAATTACTTGTTTGGTAATAGGGCTCTAGTATAGATGATGCTAGGGTTATTGGGATTCATGATGGTAGACTGTATAGAATTGTGAGTAAAACAGATCAAGCATTAGTACATGAAGAAATATATCCAAGTGAGCTATGGCACCAAAGGTATGGAAATATTCATTTCAGAGCAATGCCTGAATTAAGTACAATAGTTTTAGGAGTTCCTGAACTACAGGTAAAGAATGATAGTGTATGCAAATACTGTGCTCTTGGGAAGAGCATCAAGAAACCATTTCCAAATAGTGACAACAATTCTAAGGAAGCTTTAGACTTGGTTCATTTCGATGTATGTGGTCTGATGCCTATAAAATATCTTGGTGGTTTGTTGTACTATGTTCCATTTATTGATAAATTCTCCTGCAAGACATGGATATATCTCTTAAAAAAAATATATGAGGTATTGATACGGTCCAGGAATTTAAATCCGAAGTGGAAAACTTGACAAGTAAGAGGATCAAGATATTGAGGTCTGATAATGGAGGAGAATGCACCTCAAAAGAGCTTGCTTCTTTTAACAAGTAGGCGAGGATTAAGAGGGAGCTAATTGTCCCTTATAATCCAGAAAAAATGGTGTAGTTGAATGAAAGAATAGGTCCATTGAAGAATCTGTCAAGGCCATGATGACTCATCATTGTTCTTATGGGGCGAAGCATCACAGACAACTGTGTAGATTCAAAATCAAATTCCTCATAGAGCTCTGGAAGGAATGACTCTGAAGAAGCCTTCTCTAAAAGGAAGCCAAAGGTTGGACATATGAGAATATTTGGTTGTCTTAAACATATTCATGTCCCTAAGGATAAGAGGAACAAGTTAGCACCTTTAGGAAATAAAGGCATATTTGTTGGATATAGTGAATCTTCAAAATCCTACAAAATTTACATTCTAGAGCAACAACGAATTGAGGTCAAACGAGATTTCACTTTCAATGAGAAAGTGGAATATTCGAGGTGTAAGAAAGTCTCCATAGATTCCTTGGATGAAGTAAAGTAGGAAGCCTCATGGAGGAGCATTCAAGTTCTGCAGAATGTACTGAAAGGCCAGAAGGGCCTCAAGATCCATCATAACTAGTTAGAGCTCCTAAGATCAAGAAGAGACCAACATGGTTTAGATCCACTATGGAAGAGACAAAAGGACTCTTTGATAGCAACTCTCCTGACAAAAATCATTATTGAAGAAATTTCCACTTATGAAGAAGCAACTAGTCAACATGTATGGAAGGAAGCAATGAATGAGGAGTACCAATCTATCATGAAGAATGATGCATCATGAACAATTGTGAAGATTCAAAATCGAAGTCCTTATAGAGCTTTGGAAGGAATGAATATGTAGAAGCCTTCTCTCAAAGGAATCCAAAGGTTGGACATATGAGAAACTTTGGTCGTCTTGTACATATTCATGTCCCTGAGTATAAGAGGAAAAAGTTGGAACCTTTAGGAAAGAAAGGCATATTTTTTGGATATAATGAATCTTCAAAAGCCTACAAAATTTACATTCTAGAGCAACGACTAATTGAGGTCAACCAAGATATCACTTTCAATGATAAAGTGGCATATTGGAGGTCTAAGGAAGTCTCCATAGATTCCTTCGATGAAGTAAAGCAAGAATACTCAAGGGGGAAGCATTCAAGTTCTACAGAATGTATCGAAAGGCCAGAAGGTCCTCAAGATCCAACATAACCAGTTATAGCTCCTAATATCAAGAAGAGTCCAACATGGATTAAATCCACTTTGGAAGAGGCAAAAGGAAATGTATCTCTGATGGAACATCTAGAGAAGTAAAGAAACCTAAAAGGATCTTTAACTATGCAACTCTCATGAAAAAAATCATTGATGAAGAACTTTCCACTTATGAAGAAGCAACTAGTCAACATGTATGGAAGGAAGAAATGAATGAGGAGTACCGATCTATCATGAATAATGATGTTTGGGAAATTGTGTGAAGGCCTAAGGGACGTTAGTAGTGACTTCCAAGTGGATATATAAGATAAGAATTTTGAAGATGGGATCATTCACAAATACAAGGTACGATTCATGGCTAGAGGACTCTCCAAGAAAGAGGGAGAAGACTATGGCGAGACTTTTGCTAAAGTTTCCAGGTATACCTCCATTAGATCCAACATTTCACTTGCTGCTTCTATGGGAAGGGAACTACAATATATGGATGTAAAGGCCACTTTCCTCAATGGAGTAATTGATAAAGAGGCATACATAGAGAAACCTAAAGGATTTGAGGTATATGGAAAAGAGTCTCATGTTTGCAGATTGAAGGTGGCCTTCTATGGAATCAAGAAAGCTCTAATATCTTGGTATGCTTGTATCGACAATTATTTGAAAAGACTACGGTTTAGTAAGACTGAAGCTAATCCAAACCTTTACTTCAAGGTTGTGAAGAATGCACCTGTAATATTACTATTATATGTTGATGACTTCTTTCTTACATGTGCCAAGCCTCTTATCATTCAGTACAAGAATCAATTGGCTTTTGAGTTTGACATGAAGGATTTTGGGTAGATGCACTATTACTTGGGATTATAAGTATGAAAAAAACCTAGTGAAGTCTTCCTCAGTCAAGGGAATTATGTGATAAATATCCTTCATAGTTTTAGAATGATGGTTGCAAATCCATGGAGACTCCTATGGTGACTAAATTGAATAAGTTAAGAGGCTCCGAATATAGTTTTGTAGATCCATATATCTATATGCGACTGATTAGTATGCTGATGTATTTGAATTTTGGTTAACACCAGACCAGACATTTGCTTCACTGTGAACAATTTGAGCCAGTTCTAGATAGAAACAAGTCATGAAAATTAGATTACAACAAAGAACATATCGAGATATTTGCATGGTTTAGTGAATTATGCTCTAAAATATGTTGGATACATGGATGCACAAATTTAGGAATATACATATGCATATTGGGAAAGAAGTGTTGAAGATAGGAAGAGTACCTGAGGAGTATCCTTCCGTTTGGGATCCACTATGATATTTTGGATGAGAAAGAAGCAAAGTTTAATAGCACTCAAGACTGCTGAAGTAGAGTACATTACAACCAATGAGGCTTTTACTGAAGCAATATGACTCTGAAATTTGTTTGCAAGATTGTTCAGCCAAGAGTTGACGCTGATGGTGATACACTTCTGTTGTGGTGGATTCAACACACGGGTATATGAAATCACACGCATTTAGAGAATGTGGTCTTTTCTCTAAACCATAAGTAACATGCAGTATCTGGGGGGAGCTCAGAAGTATAAGACTTAAATGAAGTAATACACTAAATTATGCTCTGTTAAAAAAATAAAACTAAAAACATAAAAGGAAGCTATAGAGAGTTCCAAACAGTAACTAGGTCAACAACGACTCGATGGCCTTCTTCTTATTGAATGCTTGGAATGAAAAAAAATCTTACCCACTTGCCAAAGGGCCTAGGCTGTGGCTCTAGGACCCGATGCAAGGATGTTTTTCCTTCAAGTTCTGCCTTCTGAATTAGTTCAACTCTCTTTCTCTGCTGCAATGGGCTAAGATTGTTGGGTGGCCAACAATCGAGTCCTCTTCTTCAGCTCTTGCTCCTTGGTTCACACAAATAGCTGGTGTTGCTTGGGAAACTTTGGCCAACATAACCTTGTGATCACCCATTGTTCATCTCTTTGTGGGTTTATATAGGTGAGCTTTCAAACTTCCTTCCCTCCCTTGGTACACGATGGATGGTGACCCAAGGGAGGGGCATTATTCCATTGTGTGCTAAAATATGCCTTTGTGTGCTCAGACAATGCCTAAGGGGGTGCTGGTGCTGTCCTTAGGCGACTTTCACATAAGGAGAAACTGTCCTTTACTTACTTGTGGTCTTGGAAAGATAATTTTTTCCACTTCTAGGAATGCGTGCTTATCGAGCTCCAGTGCATGCAAAAGGCACTCTTTTCAAAGGAAAAAGCACGCATTTGAGCATTTATGACTAGTTCAAATTTGATGTTCTCAAAACCTTAGAGATTTTAAATACTTTTCGATTCCATAATGTATCCCAGTCCTGTAAATCCTTAGGCTCGACATTAATTGATGTTGTTTTTTGCTGTACAATTTTCCAATGTTAATAGATGCCCCCTAATGTGTGAGGTCTAGGAAGAACTGTATAGTTGAAATACATTATAGTTTCTTTTTTGTATCGTACGCAAAGAGAGAGAGAGAGGTCTGCATGTAGAAGAGACAACACCTTGCACCGGTTCCAAGATAAACATGGCCTAAGGGACCCCCTGCAAGCAGACAAAATATACAACATATTTGCAAAATTTCAATGAGGCGGGCATGTCCCATGCTCATGATGCTAGGCTAGTTAAAAAAAATTGACAGATACATGTGCTGTCTGTGTCATTACTGTGGTAGTGATGTTGGTGGTTGTTGATAACAACTGCTGACGCCCTCAGGGGCGTTTTTTCTTTGACGTTAGGTGGAATGTGGTACCCATATGCGTAATCTTGGTATGGCACATCATTGCGCAATGTACACATATGTATTGGTTGGGACCTTCCCGTGTAAGCATTGTTGTCAGAGACACTTATAAAGGCACAAGCCTTCGATGGATCTTGATCAAAGTGCAATGGTTGTAAGGTACGATACCATGGTGACATGAAAGCTTTTGCTGTAGTCAAATGTAAAGAGGATCGATGACATATATGGAAAATGATGTCTCCCATAGTGCCACTCAAGGATACTCCTTTGTATGGGGAGGAATCATCCAAGGTACCGCTTCCTTTTTGGAAAAGAGGTGTTGATGTCGACAAAAAGGAAGCCTTAACCGAACCATAATGGATTTAACATAGGCATGTTGGTGAACGGTAGCTGAAAATGGATGATGGGGATTTAGTGGCCCGAGGTTGAAGTATATTTGAGCAGCTTGGCGATAGTCATAGTTATTTCTGAAGGGAAAAGTCCCTAGAGTCGGTAGGACTTCCAGGGCGAGTATGAATTGGCTATAATTGTCGCAATGGTGTGTGCATGGGGGGTATGAAATACTTCAACCAAGGGAGATGGGGGACTGTTGCCATGGGAGGAAAAGTGCAATATGAGGGCGAAGAGGTGAAGGGCATTGTTTGTGATCTTTGTACACTTACCAAAAGAATAAAATAATGGGGTTTGGTTTGTACAAAACACAGAGATGGGTACCCAAAAACATGAAAGAGGGTCGCTCACTTGATGGTGTGAGGACGGTGTTTTGCTGGGGGTGGGGGTCCCATTGGTTGGTCTCATGTGCAAGATTGATGAAGCGGAAGATGTCATAGATGGGTTAATGTTGATGGAGGTATGGTGGGCCAAATGCGGTGCGCGGATGTGCGCTTTCATTCTGCTTGTACAACCCGATCGTCTGGGAAGGGGGTTGGTTTAAATGGTGAACTTGAACTTATGAATGGTATGTGGATGGGCATGGGGTGCTTCCCGGACTAAAAATGGTATGGCCATGGCATCACTTGTGGGGTGATGTATGGTCTACTTGGAATGACGATCGCCATGGAGGGTGTTATCACCCTAGTAATTCTTAGGTCGTGGGATTTTGATTTATAGTTAAAGAAAACTAGGGGTAACCAAGAACCTTTTTTGAAATTCAGGATCTAGCCTTCCCAAATTCCGGAGAGGGATCTCTCCTCAAGATTTAGCTTGATTTTTGTTATAAAATTTTAGGCTAGGTATGATTGGACAATTGGTTTGTTTTGAAATTTTGGTGGGAATAAAAGGTACTTCAAGGTAAACCATAGAGGGATCTACCAGACCATTGGGCTATGGAGTCAACTTCTTGGCAAGCAGAGCTAGGAAATAAGGTCAAAAGAGAAAATGTACTAAGGGTAGGGTAGATGACCTTCAAAGGGTTTTGAATAGGCTTTTTGATGAAATGGCAAGATCTGAACAAAATGGCAATTAAGAATCCTTAAGTTACAGAAATGAAGATGAAAGAAAGGGATCAAACAGGGACTAAGAGCATTTAAGAATTCTTAAGTCCGGTTATCAGCAAAAAACATATCAATGAATAACTAGTAAAAAAACAGGGAGTTTTTTAACACTAATCATGTTTAAGCTTTCCTAGTTAATCATTAAAGACAGAAACCATTTAAATGTATGTATAGAATTTTGAAAGATAAACAGTGAAAACAAGAAAATACTTGACTTATCTGATCAGCACAAGAATCCTGAGTTATGATGTCTTTTAGTCTTAGTTCCAGTCTACTGATTTTCAAATCGACTCACACAAAATTCAATATATCCAGCAAAAATGTCTATAGTAGTCTTGACAAATTTTATTCCACACTTAATACTTCAAAAAGAGAAGTATTTATACAAAATTATTACAAAATATCTGAGGGACATTTAGGAATATCTCTAGGCAAAAATAAAGTTTATTACATAGAAAGAGGGACAGCTGCAAAACAAATTGGCAAGCTATCCTCTTATCAATAAAAAATAGGACTAATCATCTTAACTTGTTGCTGGGTTGTAGCTGCTGGAAATGCTTGCTAGCATTTTGGAAAAAGATCTTTTAAAGATAACTTGAAAGACACTCTTTCCATTTCACATCCTTTAATTTGTGCTTTATCACTGATCCTCTTTACGCTATTTCTTTTACTGCTTTACTGTTGTAAAATAAAGAATTATTTGCAGTAAAAAGGTATTTTGACTAATATTCTTTGACTCTGTTACTTACTCTGATACACTTTGGCTGCAAATCTCTATATCAAATCAGTAAATTCCTACCATTGTTCTGCACTGGGAATTCTCATATTTTTCAATTTCCTGTAACTTTCATCTGCCTCTGTATACTTAGCAAAATTGGGCTTAACAATGAAAACATGTTTGATCTCATTTTGTAGAAATAACAAGTTCTCAAAATATTCCAAAATGACTTTTCCAGCTGGATACCCTTGTGGTAAAGGTTTGCTGACCTGATCTTTGGCATAAGCCCTGATTTTGTTGTCATAATCCTTCTGTGCCATTAACTTTTCATTCAGAGCATGAATGTTTGGAAGGACTGCTTGTGTCAGTACTGTGTATTTGGCCCAAAATCTTGTGATTGCTAAGTTCATGTCTTTACATTTGTCTTCCAAATTATTCATCATATTTCTCTTATTTAGGACTTTCTTGATTTGTAGTATGCTTTCAGTTCTATCCTGAATTTTTAGCTCTTCAAGCTCCTCTCTGTGTTTTCTATTTAGAAATGTAATAAGCTTTAAAGCTTGAGTAGGTTTGTCAGCCAGTTCTTCTTTTGTATTTTGAATTTCTATTTGTGCTGCTTTGAGTAACTCTTTTTGTTCATAAATAATTTGGATTGAAGGCCATTGTAAATGTATGCCTTGAATAATGTTGTTCCAAAGATAATTCTTGATATAAGATACATGTTCAGTGAGATTAATCTGTTGTTGTAGAATCTTTACCTGGTCCTGCAATCTATTGGATCTTTGCTCATGTCCTTTGGATGTAATTAATGCATCTCTGTTTGATGTTTCAAGATTTCGGATAGTACCTTTCAAATTGATTATCTCTTTATCTTTTAAGGACATGTCTTCCATAGCCTTGACTATGGCAGCTGTTTCACCTGTGATGTAGATGATGAAGTGGCAGAGATATCTTTAGAAGTAATTGACACTGCAGTTGCCAATACTCCTTTCGGTGCCAAATGTTCTGCCAATGTAGAGGGAACAACTGTACTTACAGTTAGAATAACTGTGGGAATGGAGACTTCATGAGCTTTCTTCAATGTTTCAGTTTATTTCATTAGAGATTCTATTTTATTTTCCATCTCTTTAATCTAAGCTGTCATCTTCGAAAACAGTTGCATAGTTTCATCCTTTTCTGTCTTTTCTTGAAGAATTTCTTTTGCCTGTGCGTGCTCACTCTGTGGAAATTTGAGATGCTTTCTCAAGGAAACAATATCTTCATTCTTTTGCCTTATCAATTTCGTAGCAACTTCAGTATTAGAGGGATCTACTCCAGTTTCTATCACCAAATCTTCTAAGGACTTGATCCTCAAATCCTCAGCATGTAGAGATGCTTTATCTAATTTCATTTGAGTTTGCAAATTATATACAGTCTTTTGAAGCATGGTAGCACTCATGGTTTTGATTACTACCTTTGAATACAACATCTCTGAAGCACTTCTGTGGAACTCTATTTGGTCTAGTTCATGTGTAGTATCAACATTCACTTCAAACTCTGTTTTCTTGTAGTCTATGGTTGACTTTGGATCTGTTACTACTGGTTGGAGAAAAGACATGATAATTTTATTTGTTGAGTAATCAAAGGTTGTCACAAGTCTATCATTATCTCCTGGCTTTTCCTTCAGAATTTTAGAATAAACTTCATTCTTAATTTCCTCATTCTTTTCTCTGATTTGCTTGAACCTTTTCTGAATGTCAGAATCAGTTTCTTCTGCTGCTTTAGAGGAAGAGGGAGCTTCTGTATTTATCTCTACTTAAACCATTTCTTTGCCTTTTCCCTGTGCTTTTACTTGCTCATTCTGAATTTCCCTAAGGGTTTCATTAACAATCATTGTGGCCTAATCATTGGTTTGCTGACCATTATTATCATCTACATCTATGACTCCTTCTTCTTCTAGAGTAGTCATTCTGGCCTTCTCACAATAGACTGTTTTAAATTTATTTTCAATAATTGTCTCTGCCAAATAGCCTTCTTCTTTTCTAGGGCTTTTATTAGATACCTCTGCTTGTTGGCCAACTGTAACCACTTGTGTACTGTCCATTTGATTTCCCTATAGGCTATCTATTTGCATCTCCTGAATATCATCAATTAAAGTGTTTGCAACCCATTCCATCTGATTGGCATATTTTTCAATTAGTGGCTTTGACTCATGGAGGAATGGAGTTAAATTACATTTTACCCTGAGGTTACTCAAAATACCTTGAGGGTCATAGTTCCAGTAAAATCTTTCTTGGAACTTGAATGCTGATAATTTACTGATTACCTCCTTCAAAGCATCTCTGCTGTTGACTATGAAGGAGCCAATTTGACTTTTTAACTTGAATTGTGCTTTCTTTTTGGAGGCTATGAAGTTTACTGCATCTGCATTCAAAATCTGTCTCAAGTATTCCAAAGCAAAAATCCTGGCAGTTAGAAACTTTGGTAATTTTTAAGGAGCCAGGATTGCACCATACACTCTGATTTATGTGTGATTTTTATACAAATACCAATCTCCAACTTTACAACTTTCAGAAAACTGTAAAATTCTTTTGATTTCTTCATTGATCCTTGGTGGCTCTGCTTTATTCAACAAAATCATGGCAAGTCTGATAAAAAAATCATTGAAATCCCTGTAGCTGTACTCACTGCTGTTTTTCCTGAGAAGAGAAGTCCAGAATATCACTGAAAGAGGTTTACCCTCCATATCCATCTTCTGTAATGCAATTGGAAAATTATTTTCCTGAGAAAATAAGAAGAGATGTAACAGATATGATGTATATTTGAACTCTCCTTCATCAGGTAATTTTATTAACTGATAATGCATATTATCAGCAATGAATTTGGAAAAGTTGAAGACCAATTCAGGCTGTTGTCCTGGAGACAAGGTAGAAAGGAAACCTAGAATGGAGGCATCTGTAAACTCATCATTAGCATAGCCTAGAATGAATGACAACATGGAAATGATTTTCATGGAGTCTTCAGGGAAGTCAAAAGTATCATAAGGTGGATTTACCTTAGGAAGGTTGACATGATTAGGCATGAAGTTTTGAAGGATCTCAAACTTACTAGGGAAAACCAGATCCAAATACATCTGAGTCAAATCTTCAATTGATACTGCTCATGGATCATGGCTTAGTTGGAGCATATCATTGATGGCTTCAGCAGTTATGTAAAACAGGACCTCACTATCTTTGTTTACCATGCATCTATGGTCAGGAATATAGTGCAACTGACACAATCTAATGAAATCTTGAGCTTGATGAGTGATGGGAACCACATATTTAGGCAAGTTGGAGTCCCATACAGGTATATCATTTGCCACTTTTTTCTCAAATTTCTCTTGACACCAGTTATGTACTTCAAGTAGATCAAATTCTAAGGTAGCATTAGCAATTCTATAGTTTAAGTCAATCAAGGGATTGTTCTCTTCAGAGGTGACAGGTGGCTACAATGGTCTGACTATCTCAGTGGAATCTGCAGTTAGGACAGGAGCAGGTTTATCAATTTTGGATGGTTTGGAAGCTTGCTGGAGGTAGGCTTCTGAGGTTTGGGACCTCCAGTCCTAGGGGTGACCTGCTTTTTTGTCATTTTGAATAAAACTGAGCAATATTAGATTGTTTTCTCAACTCTTTTTGAAAACAAGAGGTCAATTAAGTTGATTTTGGGGAAGAATTCAGAAACTGGGCGAGGGTTTATGAGGAAAATGCAGATTTGTAATGTGCAGAAGGTTGGAAATGGATTTTGATGGATTTTTCAGTAATTCAAAGATATTTTAACCATGAAAATAGTTTTTTGATGGTAAAAACTCTTAAGGCAGAAGTGACAAATTCTAGGAAAATTTTGACAGGGTTTCCCCTAGTTCTTCAAGGTTTGAGTACTTTCAAAGGAGTATTTTTGGCTTATATATTCAATGGGTTTCAATTTTGTCCTTTGAAATTTGAAATTTTGCAGGTTGGATTAAAAAATACCTTGAACAGGTATGGTTGCGGTCGAAGAAGGTTTCCAGGTTGTACCAGTCTTTGAACTGGTTGCAGCTGTTTGGTAGGAGGCACTGAGAGTCTTCGGAGGCGAAATTAAGAGAGGAAATGGATTTTAGAATTATGAACTGGTTCGAAAACAACTCTGAAATGGTGTGTGTGAGTGTTTTTTGAAAGGGCGTAAGTGTAAATGCATGCAAACAATAAAAACTAAAGTTGATACCTTAAGTTTTACCAATACACATGACATTAATTGCAGGTCAGAATTAATGTGGGGAGTGGTTTTTGCATTTGAAGGTGAAACCATTAGTGGTTATCGCATTACTCTTGGGCGGTAAGTGGTTTTTATCTTTTTCAATGCGATCCAATAAAAATAAGACAAGTAGCGGATGGTGGTTTGGAGAAACAACTTTTATTGCAAATTTTTTTGTCAACTTCGCCCGATCACTTTTAAAATGCGATATTGAATACGCGCCGTCGGATTTGATTGCCCGGTGCGAACGGTCGAGATTTCTCGGGAAGCTGCGGGGATGCAGAAAGGTGGGACCTGAGTTAAATATTAGCCATCGATCTAATAGGGATAATCAACAGTTACAGGCTAATGCGATGGAAATGGTGGGGGCGGGGGAATGATTTATCGGGTTTAGTTTAAACCGTAGGATTTAAAGGGATTAGGATGATCAGAGGGTCGGGAACGAATGAAAATATGCTTCATTTTTTTAATGAAATTTATGTAAAAAAGGGGTTTATACATAGAATGGGCGGGTTATTAAAGGTCTATCAAGCCAGGGTTTAGACTGTGATAAAATGATATGTATTGGGAAAATGGGATAAGGTTAAAGCTTATGAGGGGAAAGGCGAATAAACTCTTTTTCTTCGCTGTTTTATATACACAATGTGTAAATAAATTGCGCATTTTCAATATTATTTATGTTATATAGTTTCAGATTTATCAAAGGTCTAAAACTATAGGGGAGAGGGGATATTTTATTATGGATAAGTTTCATGTCAAAGGGGTAATTTCGGGATTTTTTTCAACATGTGTTTAACATCTTTGACATAAAAAGTATATAATAAGAGGGTTTTGGGGATATTAAATAAAAGGGAGCTATATTAATTGGACTAGGATAATTGATAGGGAGTTAATAAAATATGTTAATTGTTAATATGAAAAGGGACAATTAATACTCAAAATTCATAAATAAAACTAAGGAAAGTGAAAATTAAAGCAAAGCTTCATTATCATAACTTAATCACTTTTACTTAGAATATCATGTTTTTGAGGGTTTTTATGTCTTGTAAAATGGAGGAAGTTAATCAAAGGGGTATTTATGCAAATTTAAGTAAGAAAAGAGTTCCCACTTATGAAGTTAAATGGTGATGAGTGCATGAAGGGGTAAATGATGAAAATTTCTGGGATTAATATAGAAACTTAACATATTCAACTAATCAGTCATTGAGCCTTGGGTCCAGTCCCAACAGAAGTCAAGGAAATGCCTTGAGCCTCTTTGATTGACAGTTTAGAATATCAAATTTTCTATGGGGAGGAGAAATTAGTTATTTATAGTCTGTTGAAATATATTTACAATGATGTCTCCCACCTTCTTCTACCTACCCAGTCATTGTCTTATAACATTTTTTCCTTCTATTTTAATCAGGTGCATTTGAACTAGCAACCTTACAACATTTTATTCTTTTTGAAAGCAGTAAACTATCTAATTCTACATTTATTTCAACCAAGAATCCAGATTAAACTGTTGGATCCTTTTATTCTCTAACTAACTAATGAATTGTCATGATTAAACTGTATGAAAATTGTTTATTATCTATCTACGACATTTGAAATTGAAAAATGACGAGTCAAGATTAAATTGTTCAACTCATCACAAAATATGGCATTTATCGACACTCTGCCATAATCAACTGCAAAAGGTAAAAGTAGTGGCATTTAGACTTGCACACATTCATGTTTTATTCATCTTATTCGTTTGGGGTATATTATTTTTTCTAAGTCCTTTGATTTTTCTTTTAGGACTTTTTACCCTCTTTTTGATTTTTTAATTTTTGGTTTTTGATTTTTTTTAATTTTTATTTTTTACAAAATATGGGAAATAATTTGTAGATAGCAAATTTTGTACATATTTACAAGAATACCATTAGTCAAGTCAAAATTATGAATCCTATATTTATAGGTCACTAACAGAGGGGAGGCTCTACCGACCATTGCGGAAGTTTATCATATGCAGGGTGAGGTGATGATAAATGTGGTCGGCTATGAGGACCTTATGGTTTATTTCTGATGGAGAAATGATGTTAGGACATGCAAATTTTTCTGGGACTCTATCATGCTGAGGGTAGAATGATACCTACTCCGGAACTTTCGGTGGTGGGTGTTGTGAATGGTTTGCGGGTTCTTCTTGCAAAAACAACCACCTTAAGTGAAAGAATATTCTGTTCATCCAATAGTATTGAAAAAAATGAATCTTGGAAAGGAAGATGGGAGGGTGCATACCTGCCGGCGCTTGAAAAAATATTTATTTTTCCAGGAGTGCGAATGTGTGGCATCATCTCTGTTTGTTGAGAGCTATTACTTGTCTCCTAGCTTTGATTTCAGTTGTGGTTGCCCCCAGACTGAGATCATGGGGGAGGGCGTTGCCGGTTAGTGCCCCCCATCTAGGATCTCCCCGAATACAGATTACTGCTACCTAGGTGACCTTGGGCCAAAGACTCTATCAAATTGTCTGCAGTAATCGATGCGCCTGAATCTCAAGAAGATGATGCAACCAGGTTTCCTTTTCCCTGGTTGGTGTATGGTGGCTTGGGTGGAGGAGGGATAAATGGTTGTCGATCTGGTGACCTTCGTTCTTCCTGTAGGTACTGGATGGTACATGGTTCATTTCTAGATGCCTGGATGGAGGGATCCTTTTGATAGGATCGCTCGATCGCATGTAAGGCATCCCTATACCATGGTATTTCTGGACAATGGTGGGTATAATGCCCATAGGTGTCACAGAGGGTGCATGCGTGATTGGTACGCAGTGGTTTGCCTGTACTTTTGGTGGCAAGTTCCTTTTTATGGGAATGTCGTTTTGAGGTGCCTACCTCGCAGCCGAGGAGTGATTTTAACTCGTCCAACTCCGGGCATATGTGAGTAGGGTGTCCTATGACATCACATATAGCACAGGCTGATGACTCCCTCTATATGGTGGGGGTCACCACTTTCTTTCCTTTCTTGGCGATTTTATTTATCATGGTTTCCAGTTTCATAGTGAGGATTTCTCTTATGGGGGCGGCTTAGGCTGCTACCTGGGTCGGTTGGGGCTCCTCGGGACCGGGGGCTGTAACCCAAATGCAGTAATTTTGGTAGCTGGCGTTCCTAGAGGGGGAACGAGATACCACACTGGGAATGCCAACGATATGTTGGGTAGTACCAGTGTTGCCAAGACCTGCTGGGAGGTGAAGCCAGGAGGTGGGTATAGGAAAGGAGTTTGGGAGGTGGCATAGACTATGGAGGCCGCAGTAGTTGATGCCTCGGTGTCATTACTACTTGAGTCCATGTCCTGACTAACCTCGGTGCTTGATGTGGACATCATGCACACCGGGGCCCCTGTGGCATCAAGCGATACCTCAGGGATAATAGGAGGATCTCCTAGGAATGAGCCTAGGACAGATGACGGTTTGAATTGGCCAGGGCCATATTCTTGATACAGTACAAGACCATCAGTGGCTGTGTCTACATAGGGTAGAACCATATCTGTGTTGGTCAAAGGACGCTTTTCAGTGAGTGTCAGCTGGTCTACTGTGATGATTCGATCCTCGTGGGGGACCATTATGATGCGGAAAATGGAGGATGCTATGGCAGACGTGGCGTACATGTAACTCTGCCCAAGGAGTATATTGTAATCCAAGTGAGTGTCCAAGAATTCAATGTCTATGTGGACCATTTTTCCGACTAAGTAGACCAGTATATTTTGGAAGAGCTCGACGGGGGTCGAGGGCTAGCTGTCATATGCTTTGAGAGTGATGACGGAAGGTTTAAGTTCTGGGGCTCCATACATTCTTTGACATGATGCACATGGATGCACCCTTGTCAATGACACATCGGTGAATAGTGATATTCTGTATCGATACTGGGATCTGGAGGGCGACTATGGAGGGAAGCCTAGGAGTGGCTTTGTCTAAATCAAAATCCATCATGCGAGTGTCGGCAGGGTCGACGACACCTAAGGTGGAAAGTAGGGATTTTCGCTACTTCGGGCACGACTGCAATACCTCCAAAGCGAACATAGCAGCAGGTGACTGGGCTAAATCGTCTATGATGCTATAATTGTGGGCTGCTTTAGAGTAGTTACCTGCTCGCCTATTAGGCCCTTTAACCATTTTGGTAATGGTTCCAAAGGAATATTTGGAATGTTCAAAGGTGCAGTCGACGCGCTCGTACTAACCCCCAATGTACCGGTGTCTGGTGGGGTGTCGTGGCTACGATTCCGGGTTTGGAAAAACATTTCTTCGCCAGCCATGTAAATTTCATGGTTGTTTTTCTCGGAATCGTTGGGGTTTTGCTACTGAGTGCTGGCCGTTCCTTGATGGGGGAAGGGTTCTTGCATAACTACAGTTGTCTGGGAAGATCCTCCTTGTCCTCGGTTACTCTAAAGTTTTTTAAGCTCAGGGAGTTCGGGACAATGGTGAGTATAGTGCTCGTACTCACCACATATCGAACAAGAATGGTTTGTTCGTAGAGGTGGCAGCTTGCCTTGCTTTTGGGCATTTCTTGGTTCCTGGTTCTGGTTCCGGTTGGAGTTATTTTCCGGTCGGGGCCGCGATGTGCACTATTGGTTGCTGCCCCTTGTCTAGGGTTCCCTTTGAGTTTATTTTTTACTTTTATTTTGACGACGTTAGGAGGGTAATTCTCCTGATCATATTGGTGTGGTTGATTTTGGGACGGCTGCACAAAGTTCACTTGTGCATTATTTTGCGTTGGTGGGTTATGTGCTTGGAACTGAGCATACTACTGTCCTATGTTTGCACCTGGCCGTTGGGGGGGAGTTCTTCCATCGGTTTTTCTTCCTGCGTACTGGGTCCCCCCGACCGGAGGGTAAGGTCTTCCTTGGTGATATGCTGGCGCCCTATTAGTCAAATTTTGCTGTTGCATATGATGAATTTGGAATCCGGGTTGAGACATGGTCTGGGTAGACCCATGCGTGTAACCGGGAGTCTGACTGCTGCTGCCTAGGTACCCTTGGGTCATTGATCCAATAAGTCCATCTATAGAGTTCGATGCGCCTGGTAATTCTTGATAAGATTGCAGGCACGGGGCGTTAGGCAAGATATTGTATATGTATCCTGATTGCATATAGATCAGTTCAAGTTGTTGGGCTTTACTGATTGCGTCCTCTTCGGATGTGGGGTTATGTTGTGCCACATCCTTTGAAATCTTCGCCGTCAGAGTTTTCAAGAATAAATCTAAAAGGACTCGGTCGTCGAGTTGTGCTTTGCATAAGCTACGGCGCCGTCTCCACTCATGGAGATGTTCATAAATGTGGGTAGAGGGGGATTGTATGAAATGAGTTAGTAACTCCATTCCCAAATCGTGGTGAATGGGTAACTGAAAGTATGTGAGGAACACAATAGCAAGGGCTCTAAAGGTTCTATGTGAAGTAGGGGGTTGCTCGGCGTACCATTTCACGGCCACTCCCGTGAGAGTGTGTTGAAATAGCCTCAATAGAATAGTATCGTCAATGATGCTATTCGATGAGCACCACAGGTGAAAGGTCATTACATGATTCCCTGGGTCTTCCGCTTGCTTGCCCTCAAACTTTGGTATGTATGAAGGGAGCTTCGTGGGCATGGGAGGCCAATTGGGGTTGTGCGCGATGGGGTCATTGGTGAGCTTGGTTAAATTCGGTAGATTTAACGCCGCTAAGAAGGGTGACTGAGAGGTTGACGCCATGGAAACGTGTGAAGAAACGAAGTTTTGGTTAGAACAAGGGTTAGTCTATGACATACCCGGTTTTGAATTCAGCTGGCTTCTCGTATGGGATGCACTCTTCTACCCCCTATGGGATGAGGGGGGAGTGATGTGTGGTGTGGTGTTGGGAGACTGACTAGGGTTCCCAGCTAAGGTTGCTCCAAGAAAGGAGGAACCAACTGCTGTGGCAATGTTTCGTATTTGACGCCTAAACGACGAAAGACCTAGAACCCCTCTCGATAATGGGGGGAGGTCCAAAAGACGCCTGGACCGACGAGGTTCCATTGGAACCATTTAAGAGTCATCCAGGTTAGGTTTTGGAAAAAATTTTCGAGGGGATTGAGTCTATGATCACAAAATTTTTATGGCCACATACATAAGACAAAGATAAAAATGAAATGAATTTTCCTTTAACTTAATATATGCGAGCAATCAAGCGAAAAATGGTTTCGTTTGTTTGCGCGTGATACTAAAAAATTCCTAGAAGACCTAATAACGTCCTCACACACTCAAAAGTAGCTGGGCCTTGAGAGGATTTCTTGCGAGTGCTGGCACAACGTCCCGTAAGAGCTGGCGACGCCCCTAGTCAACCGAAGAGATTCAACCAAGGTAAGGGTAGAGGGTCTGGCGCTTGCTTGCACCGTTACCTATAGGGTAAAGGATTCCCTAGTTTTGGCCACTAAGAACCACCGTCCCACGTGAGCGTTCAAGTCTTGGGCTTCTTGGTAGTCAGCTAACAGTACCAAGTATCAGCCGGGTTAGGTAGCCTCAACTGATACCGCACGCACTGCGCCTAAGCCTAACCCCCTCTGAATCGGGTCTTTGCCGTGCTTGAGTTTTCTTTTCCGTGGGCTGATAGGTGGATTTTAAAGCTCCCTAAAAATGTAACTTCTATGTTTCAAATGTGAAGCGTGATCAAGGCAGCTTATTGGATTCCTACCCCCTTGATCCTAACTTAAACTATAATTTCTCTTGTGGCCCCTGTGGGGAGAGTTTAGTGAGTTGATTTAAGTTATTTTTAGGTGGCTTTCTTTTCTTAGTGGGTGAATGTGTGTGAGCGTATGGTGAACAATCTCATAATTTGAACATATGGATATCGGTGATCCTTTACAAAATTCCCCTAGTTAAACTATGTGATGTTTTTCCTTGCTCAAATAAAAATCATTTGCGGATAATGGGCTGCTTCCAAAACCTCCTAATTAGTCTATGTGAGTGACTAAATGGAGATGGAGAATCACAAATATAGAGTGTTCATATGCTTGTCTAGGGTCACCCAATGGTGCAAATACAACAAAGATTACTTGCTCTAACTTGCGATTCAATCCTAGTCCCGCAATTTCCTAAATGCAAAAATTGAAATTTAAACTAAACAATTTCTACACTAGCTTATGCATGTGTGGTCATGAGCCACTTACTTGGACTAGTTAAACTAAGTGTGCATACCAGAATTTGCAAAAAACATAAATTGTTCGGAAAGCAATGGTTATTTGGTCCCCTACTTAAACTATGTGAACATTTTTTGCAAAAAACCAACTTAAATGAAAACTAACTAAATGCCTACAAAAAGCAGCAAAAATAAGTTCTCAGAAACTGTGGGGTATCAACACAGGTGTTGGCAGATAAATTAGGGGCTGCCCAACACACTTACAAGCAGAAAAAATGCAGAAGATAGGGAGAAAAACTCTCTCTGTAAATGCGCGCAAAAACCTCTGACAGGTGCGCCTTCCTGCACGCAGGTCACCTCTGAATGCGCGCCCTACGCGTCTATGTGAAAAAACAGCGCACAAAATTCCTGCAAGTAAAAAAAAAATTAGGAGCTGCCTTCTTCAGTTTGTCACCTCAGTGAGTCTAGGGACTGCAAGATGGGTCAGAGGACTGTCAGCTCCACTCCAGCATAGACTAAGGGTCTCCTGCAAAATATGGCACAACCACATAAAGTTGAAACATGTCAGTGGAGTCGCCAATCCTGTTGTGGTGGATTCGACACACGGGTGTACGAAATCGCACGCATTTAGAGAATGTGGTCTTTTCTCTAAACCATAAGTAACAGGCAGTATCTGAGGGGAGCTCAGAAGTATAAGACTTAAATGAAGTAATACACTAAAGTATGCTCTATTAAAAAACTAAAACTAAGAATACAAAAAGAAGCTATAGAGAGTTCCAAACAGTAACAAGGTAAACAACAGCTCGATGGCCTTCTTCTTATTAAATGCTTGGAATGAAAACAAATCTTGCCCACTTGCCAAAGGGCCTAGGCTGTGGCTCTAGGACTCGATGCAAGGATGTTTTTCCTTCAAGTTCTGCCTTCTGACGCAGTTCAACTCTCTCTCTTTACTGCAATGGGCTAAGATTGCTGGGTGTCCAACAATCGAGTCCTCTTCTTCAACTCTTGCTCCTTGGTTCACACAAACAGCTGGTGTTGCTTGGGCAACTTTGGCTAGCATAACCTTGTGATCAGCCATTGTTCATCACTTTGTGGGTTTATATAGGTGAGCTTTCAAACCTCCTTCCCTCCCTTGGTACATGATGGATGGTGACCCAAGGGAGGGGCATTATTCCATTGTGTGCTAAAATATGCCTTTGTGTGCTCACAAAATGCCTAAGGGGGCGTTGGTGCTGTCCTTAGGTGGCTTTCACATAAGGAGAAACTGTCCTTTGCTTACTTGTGGTCCCAGAAAGAGACTTTTTTCCACTTCCAGGAATGCGCACTTATCGGGCTCTAGTGCGCATAGAAGGCGCTCTTTTCGAAGGAAAAAGTGTGCATTTGAGAATTTATGACTAGTTCAAATTTGATGTTCTCAAAACCTTAGAGATTTTAAATACTTTTTGATTCCATAATGTATCCCAGTCTTGTAAATCCTTAGGCTTGACATTAATTGATGTCGTTTTCTGCTGTACGATTTTCCAGTGTTAAGAACTGCGATAATCAAATTTGTGTGAAGCTTTCAGATAATCTCGTGTTCCATGACATGTCAAAGCATATCGAGATCAAGTACCACTAAATCTATGACATGGTACATAGGAGATAAATTAGGCTCAAGTACATCTCCACTGATGAGAAAACAACTAATGTTATGACCAAGCTCTTTTGAAGGGAAAAGTTCATGTACTTTAGAGACAAGCTGGGCCTTGTGGATGTCACCCCTCCCGTTAAGAGGGAGTGCTGATTTGTTTGCAACACGGATACAAATTTTCTTGAAAGGGAGAATGGTCCAAGAGATCCAGATGGTTCAACATGAGGTGTTGAGTGAGTGTTTCTTAGAGGAGGACCCTGATAACACACTAGAAATGGCGGAGTGAGGTGTTGGACCTTGATCACACACTAGGCAGGGTGGAGTGAGGTCCTTCAGTATTTGGACCATGATCACAAATCATAAGGGTGGTATGATATCCTAGACCCTTATCACACACAAGATAGGGTGGAGTGAGGTCTGGTTCAACATCTAGAAATGATCACCAACAAGGAAGGGTTTGAGTGAGGTTTTAGGCTAGAGTGCTCACCAATAAGGGTGAGTAAGTGCTTGCTAGTTGAGGGTCTAAACATTTTTTTCTAGGTGGTGGCTATGGGATTCGAGGACCGATCCATATGGATGAGCGAGTCCTAATATGCTGATGAAATTTCCATGGGTTTGGTACTATCCCAAAAATGGCTGCTAGCGGATGCTGATAATAATGATGATGCATGTAACAATGTATAAATTTTTTATTTAGAGAAATTTGTTCAATATGAGACATCGATGACAATGATTATGAATACCTCCGTAGTTAAGAAGGAGTGTTGGATTTGTAACTATGGTTGGTATTCATAATGTACTTTTGGTCACTTGATGTAATTATATTTTCATTGTAAAACATATTTGTCAGTGCTTGAGTCAAAGAAAATTTATCTTGAGTCAAAGTCCTTTTGCGACTTTCAAAAGATGTAAATTTGAATTTTTGAAATGTAATTTTTGGCTCCAAAAAGTGACAAGGCGGATTCCCTCCAATTCAAGTCAGCCTTATCCAAGAGGCACGTCTATTCAACCTAGAAAAACTACTATATAAAGGAAAATTGAGTTCCTCATATGGAAGATTCACATTTCTCTCTCAAGACAATTTTTGGGCATGCGAAAGAGGTCAAGAAGGATGAAGAAGGAAAAAGAAAGAAGGTCGAATTTCTCTCTCTCTTCTCTCATCAACTCACATTTGTGGATAGAAGTACCTCTTTGTGATTCACATCTTTTTGGGGCAACAAATTTAGGAGGGCTGAAATTTTTTGGGTTATTGGGCAACTTGAGGGGGCCGAAATTCTGTGCTACTAGATAATTACGGGGAGGCCGAAATTTCTATATCAGACAAGAAAAATGAAGTGCAAGATTAGTTTGGGTAACTTGACTTGGAGGAGAAGACAAGGTTTGACCATAGGTCTAGGTGTGTATCTTATTGATCATGAATACTTTCTCTATGGAAAATGTTGTTGGGTTTTTCCATGTAGTGGGTTTTCCTAGGGTAAATCTCTTAATTTTCCACTGTTTTATGCTATCTAAATTACTTTAGCCCAATTCAATTATTCAATAAGAAATATTATTAGTAACAATTAATTCTTCCAATAATTAACAATATTTGAAGATAGAACAATAAATGCAATGAGAATAGGAGACAATAAGGAGCATCAACAAGAGACACCAATTTGGTCAATAAGAGTAAATAGTAATTGTATTATTGAATAAAAAATTGAATGGTGATTACAATCCTTCATGGCGGTGTGCCTATATAGGAATTGATTAGCCACGAAGGTGAATGGTCATAAATTTTGACCCTTTTCCTTCATGATTAATGGTTATTAATTAATTTAAATATTTAATTTATTACTAATATTATTAATCAAGTAATTTTTTTTTTATGAATATTTTTATTCATAAAAAAACCCTTTCAAATTTTTCTTCTTATTACATTGTCATAAAATTCTCAACGGAGTATACAATAATCCAATTTCAACAATGAGTCAAAGTCAACCTTTGACTATCCAATATAGAAAAATCGAAAGAAACCAATGATGAGCCTCCAAATTCAATTCTGGTCAATTGTCAAAGTCTACAATTTTTGTCCAAGTAAAAAACAGTCAAAGTGTTCCCTGACCAGTCAAAGCCAATGGTAAAATCAACCTTCCAAGGGCTCAATCAACAACCCAGATACTCGACCTAAAATGATGGTCAAATTCATCCCAAAATAGTCAAAGAAAGCGCAGTCAAACTAGGTCAAATGAGAGAAACTTTGCGGTCAAGGTCTGCAATTTATCCCTGCGGTCAAAACAGTTTGAAGTGACCAGTTTGCCTCAGATTTTGTGCCCAAAAATACGGCCTAACTAGACAAAGATATGCCCAAAATATCAAACTCAAATTCTTCCCAAAACACCAAAGTCAATGATGGTCAAACTGTTGGTCAACTCAGATTTTCGGCCTCTTGCAATCCATCCTTCTTCCTATTCGCACGTGTGAAGAGATCGTTGCAATTTTTACGAACCAATGAGAAGATGAGAGAGAATATGAGTGTGATGATGAGTGTGTCCAAATGAAGTTGATGTGACATGTATTTATAGGCGTTGTAGGAGGGCTAATTAGCCTCTTAGGCCAAACTTAACAATTTGTGAACCTGCAAGGTTGACTTCAAAAAACACACTTTTCCTTATCCAAATTTAGTGCTTCCAAGGTCAATATTAGGTCTCTCAGAAAGAAGAATAATGTTTGATGGAGAGAATTTGTCCCTAAGCTGCCAAATTAACAAAATCTCGTTGTTCTTTCTGTGCATTGTGATCTCTACTATTCTACTGTTGAATTTCTGAAGTATAACTTCTGAATGATATATTGGAATAAGTTAAAAGAAGATATACATAAAAAATAATTATCAGAAGTTTAGAAATTTCGGCTAACCCTAATTTCACTAGAAAATCAACAAATCCAAGGGGTTTAGTCCCAAAAGGATAAAATTAAGACTTGATTAGTATTGTGCTAAGCAAGTTTTAGGAATGAGTTAAAACAATTTACAATTCACCATTAACAAAAATAATCCATCATAAATGCTTCAAAATAAATGCATTCATAAGTACATAAGCATCACATATCATTCATGAATAAACATATATAAGAGTGCCAAACCAATGAATGAAATACTTGAGAAATATAAATATATGATCAATTAAGAGACCAATGCTAATAATACGACTAGATGCTTGCAAGAAAAGTAAATTACTTCGAATAAAGTTTCTTGAAAGTGGGTTAAGATATCAATTAGCTAATATGTAAACAAACTTGTAGAAAAAAAGCAATGATATCTCAAATCAAGTACATAATGCGAAACATATAGTGTGATGAATTTGGTTGATTTTAGAATTAATTAGGTTGTCTCTCGACTTAGTGTAAATTAGAGAGATTGCACCTAATATAAATGTGAAACTTGTCCACTAAAAATTTATTCTAGAAAAGATAAGGATGGTTGCAAGGAGATCCAATGTGGAGAAGCTTAGCTTCATTATGAGTATTCACCTATTTTCTCAAGTGAACCCAATCGGAAGTAGATCCAACTGTCTCCAAAATTGAAAAAAGAAATGGGTGAAAAGAGGCCCTACTAAACTATAAAACCAATTAAGTTGAAGGTTAATTTCTCTAAATGCAAGGGAACTCAAATCAAGCAAGTGAAAATACTAAACTAGTTTGTGATTGCATGAATGAAAGGAAATGAAAGGATTGCAATTTCCAAACTTGTGATAAAGATGTCTTGCATAGAAAGGTGTTGCTTTGAAAGAAAGGAACAAAGGCAACTTATGAGGAGCTTCAAGTAAATATGAATATTATATTTCAATAGATAAAATTATGAACAATGGTTAAATTTTAGGAAAAGAAAATGTTCAAAAAGCTTTAAACTAGTTCACAAGACTTATCCAAATAATTTGCATGTGAAGTTTAGAGAATATGAAATATATTGCATGAAATGAAAAACAAAAATGAATTAAAATGAAATTAATTAGCATTGATCTAATATAATTAGGTTTAAGTGATGAAATCAAACCACTCAATCAGTCACAAGAATAACTTCCCCATATGGGGAAGAGTGGGATGCCAAGAAGAAAAAGTCCCCAAGCTCCCAATAGAAAATTGTTATTTTTATTAGAGTAAGTATCCCCTTATATGATGTGGGATGCAAATTAATTTATTTTCTCCTTAGGAAAAGTTTATAAGTGTTTTCCCTCAAAGGAGAATGACACTTTTCCCAAACAATTTCATTAAAAAAGAGAGAGAGCCTAATGAAATAGGAAATTACAAATCACCTTTGAGTTTGGCTCTTCAAGATCCACAACCCAAAGTAAAAGAAGAAAAGACTCCCTTGAAATTTCAAGGAATCATCCCAAGAGTGGTGAGTTACAATGGTCTAACTTCAAAAGGTTCATTTGAAGAGTTTTGGAGCACTAAGGTTGAATAAGGAAAGAAAATTCAAATTTGTCCAAGAGAATATGCTCTTGTTGTCCCAAAAGAAAAACAGTCAACAAGGGAGGGTAGAATGTCCTTCGTTGCTTCCAAAATTAATCAAGGAAAAGTGTTATATCTAAGAATTTTGTGATCCATAATTGTAGTAACATGTCAAATCTATCAAGGAAAAGTGATTAAAAATCTATCAAATTAGTCTAAGAAAGAGATCCTTTTAACTGTCGAAAATCCCTACAAACCTGTGAGATACGACAACCAAGTAACCAAGTTAGGTAAGCATGACCTTGCATGGAAATTCTAATACAAACACGAGTAAATTCAAATCCCAAGCCTTATTGAACTATTTCTTTTAATGATCTAAGGAAAATAAGTTTTATTTTTGTAAGGAAAAACAAGGAGACCTTGTTTCCCTTGGACAAATGGGATTGATCTTAACAATAAACCTTTTAGAAGAGCCTAGAATCTCTAGATTTTCAATATGAGCACAAATATGTAACCAAAAGAAATATTTTAAGTGATGGAGGGAAGACGATATAAAGTCTTATGGAAACCACGTTGTGACATTTCTTCTTTAAGTCGCATTGGAGAGTCTTTATCTCTTTGAATTTTGCATTCCTTGAAATTAATGGAGATGGCTAGTCTTACAAAGGATGTCCCCAAATCTAATGAAATTAGTTTTAGCTTTCCTTCCCTAGACAAGAATGATCTCAAGTTATAACACAAAAGTAGTTGCAATGAAAAGAAGAAATCAATGAAAATATACCCTGTTACCTCATTCTACAAGGAAAAACAACATAAAACCTAGATTGGTGACCTCTAATGTCTTTAATTCTTATTACTTGAATACAAAAATTGACAAAGTTACAACAAGCTTCCAACTTCCAACCATGAAAACAATGGGAGAATAGAGTACAATATATAGAGTTGAGAGAGAAAATCCCAATGACCAATCCATCAAAAAATTGGAAAATAATTGTTAATTCGAATGTGAAGTGAATTTTCCAAGTGTAAAGTAGGACTGGTGTAGGATCTCCTTCGCTAGTAGCATACTTTATCCAAGTTCCATGCATGTTATTGAGTGAGGATCAACATATCCTCTTTCTGGCCATATGTAGAAAATACCATAGACAAAGGGGGACAAGTACTTTATATAACTCATGTAACTTTCCCACATAACTTAATATTATTCCCCATCAACATGCCAACAAACTAATGTGTAAAAGATGTTGAAAAATGTGTAACTAGGTCCGGTCTTCATAAATATGAAATTTACTTTTGATTTTTGTATATTGTAAAATGAAAGAAAAATAATTATTATTTCTATTTTGGAGCATGGGTTTCTTGCTCAAGGTCTTTTGTTTTAGAGTTCAAGCACCCATTGAGTGCTTCTAGGGTTTGTCCTAGGTCAAGAAGTCAAAAGAGTCATTATCATATGTTGAAGACCCCATCAGGAACATTGTAACTTGCATATATATATATATATATATATATATATTTATATTTTATTTAAAATTGTCTAAAGACCCTCTAAGACCAAGTCGGCTTGCTAGCTAAAAAGTCAACCTTATTTGAGGAACTTCAGCCACCTTATGAGTGAGAATGATGAGCTCCATCATTAGGTACATTTGGAGGGGTTAATGGTCACCTTTTTTCCTTTTAAGTCTCTTTTTCTTGCATTTTAATTATATTATGGTCTTATGATGATAGTGTAGATGGTGATTGAGGCTTATCAACCTAACGTGAATTAAATGCAGGAAAATCATGAAGATATTTATTATTTGGTGAAGATTTTTCCATTAAGACTCGGAGTAGACAACAAGGAGAGATTATAGGGGGATTGTCCACACTCCTTAACTCCCAAAGGCAACCAAGGGATCCTCGAGATTCCATCTAATAGCTCGAAATCAAAGGCAGCGAGGCAAACTCACGATAAAGTGTGCACCAATGATATACTTCAATTGCAGTCAAGTGGAATCATCACCTACTTTTTAGGGAGCTGTTGGTAGCTACCCTTTAGGTTAAATAGGGTTGAGCAAGAGCTCAATTGGATTCGAACTTTGGAGAAAGCCATTAGGCTCCTTTCTCTTGTAATAATTTTTTGAGAGTTTCATGTTGATGCAATGAGAATATCTTTTGCAATAAAATGAGTATTCAGATTGTGCTTCACTGATCTAGTTTCAAAGAGCTAGGCTTTTGGGTTAGGGCCCAATCCATGTGCCTTAGTCTCTCTTTTGTAATAATGATTTACTTTCATGCCATTTTATCTAGTTTTTATTATAAGTATTTAGCTATTTTTCTTGCATTTTCATTCACTGTTTTTAGTTTTCTTCCATTTGTATTTTTCTGTACATTTAGCTTGCTTACATGTTGGTAGAATAGGTTATAATTTAGAAAGCTGTGAGTCAAGCCTCCACATCTCACTCTTTCAATGGATCTTGAGGAGGTTAGACCTTCCCCACAAGCTAAAATTGATTTTTAGTTTATGATTTATTGGAATGGATAAGTTAGGTTGCTGTAGTTCCATGGATATGTTTAGAATCTTGTGTTAGATATCTGTTTGTAGGTTAAAGTAGATTTTGTTTCCAAATTCTAGTCATCTTTTACATTGTATTTATCATGAATTTGTCCATATTTATTGCATGAACAGGTAGTTTTCTTGCAGATTCAGGTAGCATTTCCAAGGAGAACTTCATCAACACCTTTAGCTTCATCTCTCACCCTTCATCAACCCTTTGTTCATCAAAATCACCATCAACCCTGTTTTCATATTTTTCCTCCCTACACAGTGAGAAAACCCTAGGGGTGCAAGACAGGCCTCCCAAGAGTTTTTGAGATTGGAAAAGAGGTGGGCCACCTTCAACTCATATAAAACCACCTTCAATCCACCTTCCCTACCCTTTACACACCCATTTTTGGCCTCAAATTTCCCTTAGACAGTTTCTTGTAGAAATTCAGGACTTTCCTATAGCACTACAAAAAACCTATAGCAGCACTTAAAGCAACACCAGCAGGCCCCTCCTTAAGCCCAGAAACCACCATCCACATCCTTTAGACCTACCAAAACCACCCATACACCTTCAGCCTTGTACCCATGTGTTCAAGCCTCCCATAAGCCACCTTAGCGCTTTCTTCCCATAGCTGAAAAACAACACATTTACAAGCATAGTTAAGTCATGATTAGTTGCATGATTAAAAACATGATAGATAGAGCATAGAGTGAGTAGAGTGTGTTTAGTCATTTGGCCCAAAAAAGTGTGATTAGGTTAGTTTCTTTTATGTAATTTCAATTCAACAATTTACTTCATGCAAGATGCCTGATTTGCTTTCATTTCTTATCATAGCTTAATGTGTAGATTTATTTCATTGTAGAGTAGTTAGATGTACTTGCTTGCTGTAGTGTAGTTCTGTACTTGCGGATAGCACAATAAATTTGAATCATTTGTAGCCCTAGGCCTAAACTCAGAATTGTGACAAACTTTATCCAGAAACCCTAGAAGTAGCACCCTTTCGTAAATCTTAGAAGAGGATGACACGAGTAGAATGCATCTGATATGTATATAGAACTGTCACCTCCAAGTTTGTATGAACCTCGGGTTGATAAAGTAAAGTAGGGTAGCCTCTGGGAGTTGTAGCATGCTTGGTGCAATACCAGGGCTCACCAATTTTTGGCGTAGTTGCTAGGGAGGTGTCTAGTATATGCTTTGATTTCGTTATAGTATTCTTTTCTGCTTTCCTTTTACATGTTTAAAAAATATTGAAAAAAATACAAAAAAATCTGATTTTCATGCCACGTAGGAGTAGGGATACTGAAGGAATTTTTTTACCTAAAACCCCCATGTCACCACATAGTCAACCTTCACTCTTCTTCAGTGGTTGTGAGGTTGAACACACCATAGGTGAGCCTTCTGAAAATTTTGAAGAAACTATTGGAGAAGAATATTTTCTTGTTTCACCTGAGGAACTTGCTTCGTCTATCTCAACCATGGTTGACACTAAAGCCTACGGAGCCTTTCCCATTAGAGAGGCAGATGGGGAAACTAAAATGAAAAACATTAGCCCCTCAGCCCTTCCACACTTTCATGGACTTACCTCGGAATATTTTGACACATTCATGTTCAAATTTTATGTTGTTTGAAGGACCTATGACTATGCCTCAGATGATCAAAAGCTGAAACTATTCCCATCTACCCTTAAGGATGCATCCTTGTGCTGGTTCATGGGTGTACCTGGGAACAACATCACTACCTAGGCATAGATCAAAGAAGCCTTCAACAATAAGTACATTGACTACTATAGGTCCAAGGAAACTAAGGATGTGATATTCAGGATGACTCTAGGGCCTGATGAATCCATAGAAGACCATGAAGAGAGGTTTAAATTAAACTATAAGAGAGCCAACTGTACTCTTGATCCAGGATCACTTAAACTAGTACTTCCCTGAGGGATCAGGGAGGAGATGATAGAAACCCTCAATATGTTATCAAGAGGATATATGTACCAACTACATTATGAAACAATCAAAACTATCTTCAGAAACCTTTCTAGGGCAACTAGGAAGAAATACAGAGCTGGCCAAAGTACAACCAATACCCCTTCCTCTTTCACCTCCATCAAACATGAGATTGGAAATATGTTGGAGGTCTTCAAGAGCGACATGTTTCACACCTTTTCTTTGCAAATGGACACAATGCAGGTTAAATGGAAGAAAGTGGAAGAAGAAAGAGCCTTGGCTATATTTTTCCCTAGATGTACCAGAAAACACCCTAGAAATGAATGTCCACTAAATGTAATAGAAATTTTCTTAGTTTGTGAGGAGAATCATGCCACAAACAAGTGTCCCTCCTTACTTGGACTCAACTATATATCAAGGTGGGGAAGTAGGACCAGATTAACTCTGTTTCGTCAACCAGAGAAGGCCCCAAGGCCCTAGGTCATATCAGCAGGGTATACCTTGCCTTTCTCTTACTATCACAATAATTAGAATGCACCCATGCAACCTTGGTACACCCCCACTCCTCCATCCTGGATTACACCTCCTACTTGGCCTTACAACCCTCCATATCATCCTCAGCATATGAACCAACCATTTCAGTAGTATGTTCCTCAACAACCTCAGTGGAACAATCCATCCCAAGGGTGGAGGCCTCAACATAATAAACCACCTTCTCTAATGCCTCCACCGCAACCTCAACCTCAACCTCAGATTACTCATGCTGCTCCACTCAAGTTACCTCAGATGCCTACACAACCCAATTTGAACCCGAACAACAAACATGCACAATAGGTTTATAGTGGAGAGACATCCTATCCATCTTATGTTGTGGATATATAGGAGATTAATCTCAGGCCGAGAAGAGTACTCCCAGAAAACCACCCTCCATCTCCACTTATAGAGGTTTAGGAGGAAAAGGAAGAAAGTAACACCAATATCCAACAAACTCCTTTTCCCGAGCGCTTGATCCATTCCAGTCAACACACCCAAAGGAGACTAAACTTCTAGGAGAACTGAAAAATGTGTGTGTAAAGATACGAATTCTCTAGGAAATTAAGGATGTCCCTATTTACGATAGGCTCATCAAGGAAAAGTGCTTAAAGAAACTTGGGCTAAAGAAGAAATATACCCACACCATCAATGTAGTAGGACAACTATCTGACTTAATGTTTGGAGGGGTGATCTTTCCATAGTACCTGGACCCTGGAAATATAGTTGTAGATGTACACATAGATGGTGTCATAGTTGCCAATACTCTGATTTATCTTGGGGCTGCCATCAGTTTCATGACCAAGGAAACTATGTTGAAACTCAACCTCCAAGGGACTTTTAGGAAAAACACAACAGTTCTGCAACTTGCAGATCGGTCCATAATAACTACGGAAGGAATTATTGAGGATGTTATGGTTTCAATTGAATCTTGGGAGTATCCTACAGATTTCCTAGTTCTGTAGCCAAAAACCAAGTTTAATGGATATCCTCTCATCTTAGGGAGACCTTGGTTAGCCACTTCTGATGCTTATATCAACTGTCAAGCCAGAAACATGACTATTAAGAATGGGCCCTTGCCTAAACAACTGGTATTATATCCTCCAGACCAGCCTTCCATTGACCATGATCTACCTATATGGTTGGAGGATGAATAAGATGAGGTATATAACATTACCCCCATTTGTACCATAGATGTTTTTCTTAAAGGGGGCAGCTTGATGAAGATGAAATCATCGACCATGTCATTCAAAACCAGTTCCCCCCTAACAGTCCGCTTGAAAACATAGTCAAAGAATCTGAAATCCAAACTTGGATGGAATTGCACTCAGTCGATTCAATCGCTGAAACCACCAAAAATATAGAGTTTGGCCCATCCAAATATCTGAAAATCAACTCAAACCTCTCATATGAATAATAAAAGAAGCTATGCTAGCTTCTAAAAGAAAACCTAGATGCATTTGCTTGGGATTACAAGGACATGAAAGGGGTGCATCCTTCAGTATGCAGACATCATATTTACATTAAGGAAGGATGCAAGCCTGTGCGACAACCCCAAAGAAGGATGAACCCAGCTCTAAAGGACATATTCAAGGAAGAACTACATAAAATGTTGGATGTAGGTTTCATTTATCCTATATCATACAGTGAGTGGGTATCTCCTCCCTTCCTAGTCTCGAAGAAGAATGGAAAATGATGAATCTGTGTTGATTATCGAGAACTTAAAAAATCCACCAAGAAGAACCATTTACCTTTTCCCTTTATAAACCAAGTCCTGGATGGAATTGTAGGAAAGAAGTTCTTTTCCTTCTTATATGGGTTTAGTGGGTATAACCAGATCCAAATCAACCCTGAAGACCAGGACAAGACTACTTTCACTTTCCCTTGGGGTACCTTCGCTTACATAGTCCTACCCTTTGGGTTGTGAAATGCCATAGCTACCTTCCAAAGAGTTGTCTTGAGCATTTTATCTGAGCTAGTTCATGACTCAATTGAAATATACATGGATTATTTCAAACCCTATGGGGATGACTTCCAGGAAGGTCTCTCCAATTTGGGAAAAGTGCTGAGAAGGTCCATTGAAATGCATCTCTCCATGAGCCCAGAAAAGTGTGAATTTTTAAAATGATCAGGAGTTGTATTGGGACACTCAATCTCCCAAGAAGAATACATGTGGAACCAAGAAAAATCACTATTATCAAAAGGGTAACTTCTCCTCAAAATCAGAGAGATGTTAGGATCTTCTTAGGGTTACCTGTATATTATAGAAGATTCATCAAATATTTCAGTAAGATGGCTTCACCCCTATTTGGTTTATTGGCCAAATATTCTGAGTTTAATTGGTCCAGTCTTTGTCAAGAATATTTTGAGCTCATTAAGGGAAAGTTAACTATTTCCCCCATTCTCCAAGGTCCAAATTTGACTCTGGGAAGCATTAGGGAAATGAGAAGACAAATTACCTTATGCAATCTATTTCATCACTAAGAACTTGTCATAGAGAAGGAGATGTTAGCCATTGTCTATGCTTTAAACAAATTTAGACATTATGTCACTGGTTATCAGACCTTTGTACACACTAACCATGCATCCATAAAATATTTAATTAAAAAACTAGATGTTAATGCTAGGATAATTATATGGTTGTTACTATTACAGTAGTTTGACCTAACCATTGTTGATAAACCTAGAAAGGAGAATGTTGTTGCAGATTTTTTATCCAGGTTAGCTCTATCTGCAATTGAAGAAGGAATGGTGGATGACCAGCTGTCAGATGAACATCTCTTCACTATATCAGTACTCTCACCATGGTTTTTTTGACATAGCTAACTACTTGGTTGTTGGAAAGTTCCCTCCTAATCTATCATTCAAGGAGAAAAGCAAGATCATCACAAAAAATGCCCCTTTCACATGGATTGGGGGAAATCTCTTCAAGATAGGCCCTGACCAAATTCTCAGAAAATGTTTGAGGGAGGAATAAGTTTTTGATATCCTCTCTACATGTCACGATAGCCCTTGTGGAGGCCACTTTTTTTCAAAAAGGACTACCTTCAAAGTTTTACAGGCATGATACTATTGGCCTACCCTTCACCAGGATTTGAGAAGATACACTAGCAGGTGCGACCAATGCCAAAGGATGGGGAAACCTACACAAAGGAATCACATGCCTTTGCACCCTCAGGTGGCTCTTGATCAATTTGAAAAATTGGGCATGAAATTCATTAGACCTATTGATCCACCATCTGGGCAAAAAAAGTATATCATAGTCTACATTGACTACCTCAGAAAGTGGGCTGAAACAAAAGCTATGAAGGTAGCAACCAAAGATAAAGTAGAAGAATTTCTGAGGGAGAATGTGTTTTAAATATTTGGATACCCCAGAGAAGTAGTCACTGATCAGGGGGAACAATTCACATCTCATCTCATTGAGAATATTATGAGGAGGCACAAGATAAAGTATAGGACTTCTACTGCCTACCACCCTCAAGCGAATGACCAAATGGTAGTGACCAACAGAGCCTTAGAGAGTATCCTCACTAAGGTTGTGAGCAACATCAGGAAATATTTGGTAGACAGATTGGTAGAAGCCACTTGGGCCTACAACACTACTTGGAAAACAACAATAGGATTCACTCCTTATGACCTAATCTGTGGCAAGAAAGATCTGCTTTCAGTTGAATTTGAATTCAACACCTTAAAGATGGCAGCTGAGTTAGACCTAGATATATCAAATGCCCAAAAAGAGAGGTTGCTGCAATTAAATGGATTGGATGAGTTCATGATGCAAGCACTCCTTCACATAGAGGTAATTCAACTGTAAAGGAAGGTCTGGCATGAAAAGCACATCAAGGAAAAGACCTTTCAAGAAGGAAATTGGGCACTATTGTATGACTTAAGGTTTAAGGATTTAAAAGGTAAAATAATGACAAGATGGCTGGGACCCTACAAAGTGGACAAATTTTATGATAAATGGCGCAGTTCATATTAGGACCATATATGAGGAAACAATTCCCCTACTTGTCAATGGTTACAAGAAGCCCCTATCTAGGGAAAAATTTATAAATTCCATAAACATGGAGGTGTATGTCATGGGAAACTCGATAGCTTCCAGCACCTCCTAGAAAAAAAAGATAAAAAAATAAAGAGGCATGGGTGAAAACCTCTTTGAGACGCCATAGGCCAACTCTAGGGTTGAAAACCTCCATGAGGTAGTCCTGGAGCAAGAAAAAGAAAGAAAAAGAAAAAAACAAAGAATAAAAGATCCTTGGGTGAAAACCTCTTTAAGGAATCCAAGGCAAGCCTGTGGGTTTAAAACCTTTGTGGATGCAGCCCACTCACCTTCAAAATAAAAGAAAGAGAAAAAAAATAAAGAAGGAAAAAAATAAAGGAAAGAAAAGGAAAAAGAAGAAAAATACTTATGTGTTTTTTTGTTTTGTAGGTTATTGATTAAAGATGGTTTTTGGGATCCAAAGGAACAATTTATATTCATTCTCTCTTCTCTTCTGCTTGCACACTCCATAATCCACTCTATCATACATCCCTTCATCCATTTCACCCATAAGATAGGCAACAATTTCATATTTTTCCTAAATTGTAATTGCTACAAGAAAATTAGGCAGCTACAAGATTCTTGTAGCCCTATAGGAAACTCCCGTAAATGCTACAGAAAACTCATTCATGTAGGAAATTTTCCTCTCAGGGATTTCTGAACTTCAATAAAAGCATGATAATTCATTTTTTTCCTATAGCTACCATTCCCAAACCCTTATTTCACTCCATGCAGAAGGATTCCCTATATAAGCCCTATGTTGCACCATTAGCAGCTAAATCATTGGAAACTTGGCGCGGGACCCCTTTCACTTGCCTATTCTCCACTCCATTCATTCCATGAATTTCTCCATAGACTCCATGAACCATATCCCTCCATTTCTTAGCAAACTGAAGCAAGAAGAGGCAAGAAACAGACTGCTACAGGTATCAGAAAGTGTCATGTAGCTAATCTATGTGTCACACAACAAGGCCAAAAGATGAAGGAAAGCTGATGCAGATGACTCCAGAAGACCAGCAAAAAACTACAGAAGGGAAAAAACACCTGCCATGGCACCTAAAGACCTCCATGAAACACCTGCAAAATAAAAAAAAC
Source organism: Pinus albicaulis (assembly GCA_034641835.2). NCBI lineage: Eukaryota > Viridiplantae > Streptophyta > Pinopsida > Pinales > Pinaceae > Pinus > Pinus albicaulis. Next base: position 978,233,204 of record CM076577.1, on the reverse strand, counting down.
AAGAAAATATTAAGCAACTCACTCAGAAAAGCCTAAGAAACTCACTTAGAAAACAAATAAGAAATAAGGACACAACAAAGAAAAGACCAAGGCTGCCACCACCAGCTCCAAATCCTTGAACCAACTCCTTCAACACCTTTCCAAAACCATGTAAGCTTAGGTATGGCCCCTCACCTCTCGCTATGCATCCATAATGACGAAAATGGTTGAATGCCGAGTTTTAGAAATTTAAAAGGAAAAAAGGTGGCCAATTAATTTGGCCACCTTCGTAAAGTGAAACTGGAGGAAAAGTGAAAGTAAATGCCACCTGGAAAGTCAAATAAAGTCAAGAGAGATTGGATTGATATGAAGAGAGTTATCACGAGGCTCAACAATGATTAACTAAAGTGGGACCAACGGTCTCAAAGAGGAAAACTCATGTTAATTACGAGTCACCACAATGCTCCAAATTTAGTTAAAAATCCAATAAAGGTAAGATTTGTCTCATTTTCACCATTGCATTGAGCATTTCGAAGAGTAACAAGGGCAGGAGAGCAGTAGGAGCCATCCGAAGAACAACATCGAGGTTTGAGCTTGCATGCATCATCGTGCTACAAGGAAAATAGTTTTGCAACATGCAACTTCAAAAGCAGATCAACACGGGTTTAGAAGGAAATACAGAGTCACTTGTGGGTGGATTTGATTCCCAAATCCTCCATTTATCAAGCCAAAACAATAGAGGACAAAGGTAAGTGGTTTCCATCCTTCAGCACTGAAATTTCTCCATACAATTCACACTTAGAAAAGTAAATTTGACATTTAAAGGGTAACATAAATTTTCTTGCATTTTGTTTCAATACCTCCATCTCCAAGACAAATCTCAAACCTCTTACCACCTTCATATCACATCCATTAAAATGGGAGGGGGATTCAAAAGAAGAGAGCCTAATGACATTAAGAGAATTAGGCAGCACCCTCAAGTCATGGAAATCTTCTGAAATCACTAATGGCTATGGTTATTTGAGATATTGAAAGTTTTTGAGGAAAAAATAGCTAAAGAATTTGCAGTGGCTCTAAGTCAAATTCAGAAGACAGAGCCACCACTATGGTTAGAGGCCTGGCCATCACACTATTTCTTGAAATGATAAGAAAAATTACAATTTTTCCCTTAGGAGTCAAATGGGTTAAGGAAATAATGCCTATCACTGCAACTGAGAAGAATTTATTTCTACCAGGGGAGGAGTACATTGAAGACAAAAATGGAGTGAGGAGAGAAATACTTCCATGCCCCTGGGATGAAGTAGCCTTCTATATCATGAAGTTTATTTCTTGTGAAGGTAGACTTAGTGTGGTCTATGTGTATCATTTTAGATTGTTAAATGAACTTGGATTTCAAGAAGAAATCCCACTTGAAAAGAGATTAAGCATCCCTCACTTCCTCCTGAACTCCATAACTGACAAGAGCCATAAGGTGAGGAAAATAAAATATCAGCACTTGGTTCATCATGGCCTCATAAAACTATTGTAAATGATGCTTTGAGAAGGTTGAACCTACTTGTATCCTGGTATTATTTCATAGATATGGATAGGGAAGCCTTTATAGCTAGCCAAATAGGGAAAACCTCTACTTCTAGCCTTAGAGAGAGGGAGGTAGAAGAAGAAGAATAAGAGGCTAAAGAGGAGGTAGAAAAATAGGAAGACGAGGTAGAAAACAAGGAAGAAAAAGAAGAGATGGAAATTGAGGCAGAAAAAAAAGAGACAACAGAGATAGAGCAAGAGAAATCTGAGGGAAAGGAGGAAGAAAAGAATGAGGAAAAGGAAGATTTCGACCCTATCCTAGGCAGTGAAACCTCCCCTGAAGATACCACCATTTTAGCAGACATCATATATCAAGAAGTAGCTGCTACCCTAACTACTTTGAGCACATATTTCAAAACAAAAAGAAAGAGGAAGACACCTATGTACTTTAGAACTAGGAAGAGTCAGAGGGTGAGGTAGCAAAAACTATAGAATCCCACCAAGAGCCCTATTTCCATTGAAGAATCATCGAAGGAGGAGGAAGAAATAACGTTAGAGGAAGGAAGGGTGCAAGAGGTCACTTCACCTATAAGGACCCTTGTAACATATATCAGAAAGCATTTAACCATATTGGCATCCCATACACCCCATGCAACCACCATAGACCTTCCAAGGACTAAAAAGAGTGAAAAACAAGGAAAAGAGGGTATTTAGCAAGAAAAACAGAGTTTTCTACAGGAAAATCTGTTTTTTCTATAGGAAACTCCAACAAGCACATATTTGAAGAAAAAGGCCTTGATTGAGGAGGAAAAGAAAACCATAGAGGCACAAGAGGTCAAAGAAGCCGAGGACAAGGCACAAGAGGAAAAAAATATGAAAAAGATGGAGGAAAATATGATAAGGAAGAGGTCACCTCACCAAAGCCAGTTCTCAAAGATGTATCAGTAGTGTCAAAGCCTAGCCCTCAACCCAATCTCAACTCCTACTACACATACATTGAGGGGGGTAGATTAATTCCTCAAAAGTTCAAAATACCTTTATTTTATAAGTTGGAAGATGAGAGGGCACACACTCATCATTGGATGAATATTGCGACATCTAAAGGTGTGCATGACATAGGGGTCATGGAAGGAAAAGTAGCTGAATTAGGGAATGATTTATCTGATGTCAGGATCAAAGAGTCAGTTTTGAAGGAGAAACTTTAGAAGGCACAAACAAAGAATATATCACTACAAGAGCAGCTTCAGCAAAAGGATAAGCAAGTGGCCACCATGGAATATTTGTGCATGGAGGCCATTCAACATAGATATCCTTTATATTCATATGCAGCTTACCTCAAGGAGCAGTGGCTCCTCTTTCAAATCAAAAAATTAGTCTCCCATGGATCCTTACCTTTCCAAAACTGTAGACAGTTCATTGATTTCAGTAACCAAGCCTGTATGGCAGATAAGGAAAAAAGGGCAGAGTTTTACATGCATAACATTGTGTTGATAGACTTAAATATTTGGGACCCCAGTCCTAGGATGGGAGATATGAAATTAATGGCATTGGCATCATGGATGGTTAATGAAGAGACCATAGCAAAAGAAATGAGAAGGGTTATGAGAAGAGAAAACAAAGAACCCTTACACATTAGGGCATAACTATTCAGCCCTAAAGGGAGTCATCAATAACCATATAACGATTGAAAATGATCCTACACTTACAGAAAAATACCTCCACACAGAAGTCCACACAGAAGCTCAAGAAATGACTCACTTTGATGATGTTTCTAGGTTTTTGGGATATGAGTGCATAATGGCTAGCCAAAGGAGATGTAACAACCTCCCTGACAACCTTAGAAACATGTAGTACCACACACCAGAAATATTGAGGGATGCCTTGGAGAGAGCACTATTGTACAAGTGGGCCATGCAGGCCAAAAAGATTTAGTGACTTGGTTTGAAGCTCAGTCCACCCTTGCTGCCGGGGATGAGTGATGGAAAGAACCAAGATGAGAAGAATAGAGAATGGGAGGAAGCATAAAATAATGATGGTTTTCTCCTGAAGGGACTCCCACACTTCTTCCTTGGGAAGTTAGAGGGTCCATCAAAGCCTTAAATGAAATGCAGAAGGAGAACTATTTTATCAAAAGATGGGAAACCATTTAGTAGAGGGGTGATGATGAGCTCCATCATTAGGTACATTTGGAGGGGTTAACGGTCACCTTTTTGCCTTATTAAGTATCTTTTTCTTGCATTTTAATTATAGTATGGTCTTATGATTCTACTCTAGATGGTGATTGATGCTTATCATACTTAGAGTACCTAACATAAGTTAAATGCAGGAAAATCATGAAGGTATTGCATTTTTGGTGAATATTTTTCCACTAAGACTCGGAGTAGACACCAAGGAGAGATTCTAGGGGGGATTTCCCACCCTCCTTAACTACCAAAGGCAGCCAAGGGATCCTCGAGATTCCCTCCAACAACTCGAAATCAAAGACAACCAAGCAAACTCAAGATCAAGTGCACCAAAGCTACACTTCACTTGCAGTCAAATGGAATCATCACCTACATTTTAGGGAGATGTTGGAAGCTACTATTTAGGTTAAATAGGGTTGAGAAAGAGCTCATTAAGATTCAAACTTTGGAGAAATCCATTAGGCTCTTTTCTCTTGTAATAATTTTTTGAGACTTTCATGTTGATGTAATGAGACTATCTTTTGCAATAAAATGAGTATTCAGATTGTGCTTCACTGATCTTGTTTAAGAGAGCTAGTCTTGTGGGTTAGGGCCCAATCCATGTGCCTTAGTCTCTATTGTGTAATAATTCTTTAATTTCATATCATTTTAGCTAGTTTTTCTTATGAGTATTCATCTAGTTTTCTTGCATTTTCATTCATTGTTTTTAGTTTGCTTCCATTTGTATTTTGCTGCAAATTTAGCTTGCTTACATGTTGGTAGAATATGTTATACATATAAAAATTTGTGAGTCAAGCCTCCCCATATCATCTCTTTCATTGGAGCTTGAGGTGGGTAGACCTTCCCCACCTGCAAAAAATGATTTTTATTTTATGATTTCTTGGAATGGATAAGTTAGGTTGTTGTAGTTCCATGGATATGTTTAGAATGTTGTGTTAGATCTCTGTTTGTAGGTTAAAGTAGATTTTATTTCCAAATTCAAATCATATTCTCTGTTGTATTTATCATGAAAATTTCCATCTTTATTTCATGAACAAGTATTTTTCTTGCATGTTCAGGTAGCACTGCCAAGGAGAACTTCACCAACACCTTCAGCTTCATCTCTCACACTTCATCATCCCTTTGTTCATCAAAATCGCCATCAGTCTGTTTTCAGATTTTTCCTCCCTTCACTGTGAGAAAACCCTAGGGGTGCCAGACATGCCTCCCAAGAGGTTATGATCTTAAACAAGGGGTGGTCCACCTTCCACTCATCTAAAACCACCTTCACTCAAGCTTCCCTACCCTTTTCACACCCATTTTTTTTCCTCGAATTGTTTCCTGTAGCAATTCAGGACTTTCTTGTAGCACTACAGGAAACTTGTAGCAACACTTGAAGCAGCACCAATAGGCCCCTCCTTAAGCCTAGAAACCACCATCCACATCCTCTAGACTTGCCAAACCGCCCATACACTTTCAACCTTTTACCCATGTGTTCAAGCCTTCCATAAGCCACCTTAGCGCTTTCTTCTCCTAGTTGCAAAACAACACATTCACAAGCATAGTTAGGTTATGATTAGTTGCATGATTAAAATAATGATAGATAGAGCATAGTGTGAGTAGAGTGTGTTTAGCCATTTGGCCCAGCAAAGTGTGATTAGGTTAGTTTCCTTTATGCAATTTCAATTCAACAATTTACTTCATGCAAGATGCCTAGTTTGCTTTCATTTCTTATCATAGCTTAATGTGTAGATTTCTTTCATTGCAGAGTAGTTAGACGTACTTTATTGCTATAGCGTAGTTCAGTACTTGCTCATAGTGCCATGAATTTGAATCATTTGTAGCCCTAGGCCTAAATTTAGAAGTGTGACAAACTTCATCCAAAAACCCTAGAAGTAGCACCCTTTTGTAAAGCTCAGAAGAGGATGACACGAGTAGAATACATCTGCTGTGTATATAGCACTGTCACCTCCAAGTTTGTATGAACACCGGGTTGATAAAGTAAAGTAGGGAAGCCTTTGGGAGTTACAGAATTATTGGTGAAATGCCAGGGCTCACTAGTGAATATCCGACCATAAATATGTTTTTCAGTAAATGTTCTGAGTCAGTTCCAGGTTGAGAGGAAACATGATCATTGGAAATCAGCCAAGCATATACTGAGATATATACAAGGAAAAATTCACTACTTCCTGAAGTATGATAAGAGGAATGATGTCCACTTGATTCGATATACACATTCTGACTGGGGAGGCAGTGAGCAGGATGGAATAAGCACTACTGGAAGATGTTTTAGTTTTGGATCCTCCATGGTCTCATGGATGAGTAGAAAGCAGGAATAGGTTTCTTTGAGTAGTGCTGAGGCTGAATATATTGCAACCTATGAAGTTAGAAAAGAAGCTGTCTGTTTGATGAAGCTGTTGTTTGAATTGTTTGAAGGACCAATGAACACTAGCTGCATAAGGTTGTCTGAAGACCCAATGTTTCATGGAAAGAAAAAGTATACAAATAACAAGTATCACTTCATTCAAAATTTTGTGCAATATGGTGTGTTGCAAATATGGTATATCTCCATTAAGGACTGGGAATCCAAGATAAGAATAGTCCTAGAAGGATATACCCTTTGAACACCCGGGTGGGGTATGTGACTTGATAGACAATGATGATGGTGTCTAAAAATCGTTTGTCTTGCCAACATTGTGCTATGATCTTGTGGAAAGATTGAACTATTAGTCAAGGCCTTGCTATGTGACAATGTTGGTTGATATGATGCTAAACATATGGGTTACCAATCCGACTCTTCTTATGAGATCTCTTCAGATTGAGAATGCCCATGCACCATTTATGAATACGTCCCTAGTTAAGAGGGAGTGTTGAAAAATGTGTAATTAGGTTCGATCTTCATAAATATGAAATGTATTTTTTATTCTTATATATTGTAAAATGAAAGAAAACAAAAATATTATTGCTATTTTGGAGCACGAGTTTCTTGCGTAAGGTCTTTTTTTTAGAGGTCAAGCACCAACTGAGTGCTTCTAGAGTTTTTCCTAGGTCAAGAAGTCAAAAGAGTCATTGTCATATGTTGAAGACCCCATTGGGAACATTGTAACTTGTAAAAATAATTATTTTTGTATTTAATAGTGTCAAAATACCCTCCAAGACCAAGTCAGCCTGCCAACTAAGAAGTCGACCTAATTTTAGGAACTTTGTCCACCTTGGAAGCCTATATATAGGAGAGAACTCGACCTCCTAGTGACACAATTCATTCTCTCATCAAGAAAACAAAGGAGAAGAAGAAAGAGGCTAATGAAGGAAGAAGAAATACGAATATCAAGTGTTTGGGCTATTTCTCTCTCTCTCTCTCCCTTCACACGTGCGAAGAAAGGAAGCTAGGGTTTTTGCTACTGGGTTAGAGTTTTGATGCTGTAGTATTTAACTTGGATAAAGTGCAGAAAAAAGTTCAAAGGAAGGCTCATTAGGTCATACTCAAGCCCTGAAAGAAGGATAAAGTAAAGAAAAGGTATAAATAATTATTGGAAGCCCTAAATAATCTCACACATGTAGAAGCAACTACTGCTAGGAGGGATGAGAATTTCAGACCTGAAGTAAAGGCCAAAATTCTGTAGTTGGGGGTCGAAGTTGTGCTATTGAAATATATCTGGCTGGGTTTTACTTGGAAAAAGGAAGCACATCATCAAGGAGGTTGAACTTGGTTTTGGTCTTGGTATAGAGGTCTTGGAATTCGTCAATTGAAGAATCTATAAGAAGGGAAGAGATTTGTGGGTTTTCCTAGCAAGTGGAGAGATTTTGGCCCTGACTTGTAGCCTATATCCCATGTTCTTGTGAATTGTTGATTTTCTTGTTTTGGTAGCTGTTTGATGATAAGAAAAAAAAATAATAAGAGAAGAAACTAATAAGTAAGAAAAAGTAAAAATACATCACAAGCAATTATAAAGTACAAGAAAAATAATTCTAACTATTGCCCTATAGATTTCTCAGGAAACCATCCTTTGCGTATGCTCCAAAATCCGGCCCATGTGATTACTTTTTATTCACTGTTAGTGGGAGACAAGTGGGAAAAAAATCTGACACAAGTGTCAGTGCTGTCCACTAAGCTCAACTCTCCACAAATCCATGCCAAAACTGTTATGTGTATTATGCGTATGACCAAGTGGGGAACAAACTTTGTCTTAAGTGGAAAAATTTTTCCCCACTAACTTTTTAGTCAACTTGTGATGTGGGACAATCAACTCCACTTATAACTCAAACCAAACTTTAAATCCATTGCTGGTAAATTTGTGAGGGAGAGAAGGATGTTTCAACTTGTTGAGATGGGCATCATGTGGGGCCTTAATTGGTTGTCAACACGACCTTATTTCGAACTGATACTTTATGACTGACTTGGATGCCAAATCAACCTCAAACTGAACCTTTGACTTGTATTCCATTTTCCATGTCATTTTTGCTTGCACCTTTTGAATTTTGAGAGAATATTTGATATGTATCAATATTTAATTTTCCAATTTTTTTCCACTTAATGCAATTAAACTTAGGAAAAGTGGATTTTGAGGGGGGGATTATTGATTTTTTGACTCTCAAAGTGGTCACTAGAAGAATGTTGGGGTGGAGATCATGAATTTCAAGTACTTATATGCCATTAATAACTTCTAGGATCACTTATTTACATCTTTATAACATATAAATTAATTAAAAAATCCCATTTTGCGGGAATTTTTAAATAATTAAAAAATCCTATTAAAACCTAATAAAATTTCATGACACTTTAGATATTTCCTAGTTTGGTAATATACATCAACTTTAGACATTAGGACAAACTCAAAGCTCCATATTCAAGCTGTCACTCCAGCTTTGGAGGTAGATGAGTGAAAAAACTCAACTAATTATTCATTGTTGAAAAGTAAGAATAATTAGCTAAGTGAAAAAAAAACAATCTAGAGTGTACTCACTTGATGATCGAGTCCTTAGTTGCCTAATTATTTTACAAAATTTCATCATATTAGCGACATTTAATGCAATTACCCACAAGGTTGCAAAATTTGAGAGAGAAGAAAAGTAGAGAGAGGAGAGAGAAAAGGTCAACATGTACCTGCTGTCTTCTAGAATTCTAAAAAATTTGATAGGTGCTCTGTATATTGGGCCATGGGGTCTTCTAATTATTCTTGGAGTGACCCAATAGATAACATTGCGTAAATTGGAGGGGGTTAGTCCATAGTGGAAATAAACCATGTTTCAGTTTCTTATCACATTTTCCGACCATGGAGGATTCTTTGATTATGTTATAGTTCTCATCTTATCATGTCTACAATATTGGATTTGATCTGTTCTACCTTAACTTTGATCCACTTTAGAGTTTGAGTGCCAGTCCTTCTGATATCTCTTTGGTTTAAAAAGGAAAAGAGTTATCTATGGAGAAAAATGAAGAACTAACAACAAAGATAACTAGAGAAGTTATAAATTAGTGTCAGAATTTTTAAGAAAACTGAAATCCTAGGTCTTGATGGGAGGAAAATGGAGGTCTATTTGGGATTATATGGTTTGATGGAGGATCTATTAAGAGTGGTGGGAAGACTCTTAGGAACTGGAGAAGGTACTAGGTATAATGAATTCTATGTTTATTGCTCTGATTCCAAGGAAGGATAACCTTGGTTCCTTCATGGACTTGGGCCGATACCATTGTGTATTTAGTTTCCAAAATAATTGCCAAAATTATAGAAAAAAAGGTTAAAACTATGTTTTTGAATCCATTTATCAATAAAATATATTTGTTTACATGAAATATAATTCCATGATTCTATGGGGATGACACAAGATGGAGTGCATACAATTAAGATTAAGATTATGCTTGTCATGGTTTTAAAGATGGATTTATCTAATGCACATGAAAGGGTGATTTGGATCACTCAGTAAGGCACTTTTTTTTCCCTATGTGATTGTATCATGTTGGTAACTAGAGATAGCATAAAGAGATAAGAACTCAATTAAAGGTGTAACTAAATTGAATAAAATAGGCCATGGTAATATATGAGTAAATAAATGATGGAATTGAGCTTCTTCTTCCAGATCCATCACATTGATCTCTTAAACTCACCATGATAGAAGTGGTGGAAATAAATTGATGTGAGATATTGAACAATGAATCATTATCCATTTCTTTTTTACTTAAGATTAGTGCTCATCCATATAGGCATCGATATTTAGATGGTGAATTGGATTATGTGTTGTTTATCATAAATTTCATTTGTATTCCTGATTAATGTTTATATTTTCAGGATTTTTTACTCCCCCAAGGGGTCTTTGGCAGGGATGTACCATGTATTATTTCCTTTTTATTTTACTAGTTGAAGGTTTAAGCGGGGTTGTGAATTAGTATACAAGAGGAGTTATAAGAATATTGAAGTTGGTAGAATTTTAGTAGTGCCTCATTTACTATTTGTTGATGAGGTTATTTTTTTTGTCATTAGTTGTGTAATAAATATTGAGAAATATAAGGAGATCCTTGATTTTTACTGTAATTCCACTGGAATAAAAGTGTCCATAAATTTAAAATATTGTTTAATGGTATATCAAGGAACAATAAAGGAGGCTATCCCAAATTTTACCTTGTAATGTATCTCCTTTTTGTTAATGGGATAAAATACTCGGGGTTCATTTTTGTTACAATTCATTTTTTCACATTCACTAAAAAGGCCTGAAAACCCAAGTCAATCAACATCCTTAAAAACTTTGTCATTATCCCTTTGCAAATCCCTAAGCATCACCTCTAAAAAAAGCCAGACTTTATGGGTCAGTTAGATAAAAAACCATGTTTTAGCCCCAACACATCCTGCAGTTTAGTCCACCTACAATGGTTTCACGTTGCATAACTAAGCACCTGCACTGACCAACGCAAGCTTCTATACTTTGCAGGTGCGATGGTTCTAGACTTTTAGGAAAAATAAAAAATATTTATGAAAGTTCTCCTTCCATATGCTTATAAGGTGATTTTAATCATTTACCATGGATAAAGCTCTCAAATTCAGACTCTAGAGGTGTTATCTCTTATACTTAGAGCTTATCTTCCTTCATATGTGGATCTCAAGCTTAGATTGGTAAATCCTAAACTACCACTTTTAACCTATAAATATACTAGCTCCCATAGAGTCTGGGTTGACTTTTGGAGATTACTAGTGCCCTTATGCTGCTAATTTGAGCTTAAGGAATCATCATCCATTTATGCATTAGGGTTGAGTTTGAAGGTTTTTTTTGTGGCAAGGAAGGAAAATATAATTTGGGAGACATCTACAAAGTCAAACATCTATAAATGGTTGTAACTCTCTTCTTCATTTATTAATACAGAAAGCACTCTATTTTCCTATACTTGTGTCATTTTGATGCTTATGAATTTCAATTCCATTTGACTCAATGATTAGAGACATTAGTTTATGCTATGTGGATAGTAGTTCTCTTGCTTGTTTTAGTCATTTTGCAGGTTCCATTTACAGTGCTCGGAGCTAGAGTTTGAGCTTACAAGTAAAGAGAAGAGGAGGACTTACTATAGATTCCAGGTAGGTCTCTTTTCTGTGTTCTAATCTCTCTAAAGAAAATAAATATATTTCCCCCCTTGTTTCTAGATCACACCACTAGATCTAGGGAGTTAATTTTTGTCCACAAAAGTGAATTTTCCATATAAAAGTGCCATTTAATGCCTCAAACTTATTTTAAAAGATTTCAGACCCAGATTTACCAAACTAAGTCCTTTACCATAAGAATTATATTGTGAGAATATTCCTCCAATTTTTACACTCTATTACGAGATAGAGCAACTCAATGCAATCTCTCCTCTCTGGAAGTGTGACGATTCGCACTAGTGCCCATTCTGCACATGCGATGGTCTTGTAGAATGAAAAAAATTGCATTTCTTTTCCTTGCTCTCCGTTTTGCTGTGATCTAGATGGTTTTATTAAGTTTCTAAATTTTTCTATCTCTGTAAAGCCATCATTGTGTTTACATTTGACTTTGTTAACCTTTGATGAAAGTTTATTTGTTTTTTTCTTTCTTCTTATCAATTAGGTTTTTGTAAACATTTGGATTGATTATTGATTGGCTAAACAATTTTTTTATATTATAGTTCTATTCTATGTGACTTATCTCATCAATGATATAGCCGCATTTTATTTCATCGCATTTGAGAATTAAAAGAAAAGAAAAGAAAAGATTCTTTATTTGCATTACATATAGCCTTATAGGGTTTTGAATTTGAATTGGAGCAGTTGCATTGAAATATCTGTTTATGAAGTTTTGTTTGTTGCATCATTGATTGCTGCATTATTTTTTTATCTTCCCTCTCGTTTATATATCTTCATTGAAAATTAAGAGAGTTCTTGTTATCATACTAGTTGTATCATAGAGAATTCAAGTGAATCATATCGTGAGCCTTGAAATTGAAACATAATTGAATATCGATATTAAAATTTACTCAATTAACCTAAGGATCATTTTGAACATTAACGACACACATAGTGGAACGACACACATAGTGGTCTAGGCTAGAGATGTGTTCCAACATATTAAAAGTAGGAGCCATCGTTACTTGTTTGCGTTACATTCTGGGGGTATTCAGTATTCCACGTACGTAAGTATATATGATCATTCTCCATGTACCCTTGGGTATATCATATGGCACTCCAAGTATGAAAAGTATATTTGAATACTTCCTATCGTACAAGATGCATTAGAGAACACTACCATAGACTGTGCTTCCACATGCCTCTGAGTATATTTTGGAAGTCCCCTATAGGTTTCTATCTCTCCATAGGTAACCAAGTTGACCTCCTTGTCTACCATGATACACTGAACACAATATTACAAGAGATTTCCGGCATGTAGGAAACAATATATTGCAGTTCACATTTACCTAGTAAACCCTTTTTCCTATTTACCCTTGTTTTTATTTATTTATGTTTTAAATTTCTAAAATTGATTAATTTATTGTGGAATAACACCCTCAATAACCTCGTCTTTCGCGTAGAATGCAAATATTGCCTCCTTTACCTCCAGAGGAAATACCTGGTCATCATAAGAATAAGAAGACATAAACTATCGAAAATGGTACTTTGGAAGCTTCCCCTTCTTGAAATACATTTGAAATCAATCAACCAAAATCATCACTTCCCATAAGTTCTGAACCCGAAATAACATCTTTACTGGTTGGTGAGTTTGATGCAGTCGAAACTGAAGCAATTGAAACTTTACAACCTAAGGTCATTGAACCTAGATTTTTGGATTCAGATACTTTACAACCTAAGGTCATACAGATTTAGGAACCTCAACTAATTGAAGCAATTCTCAACCACAACTTATATATTTCGATCCTGAAAAAGAACAATTTCCACTCGATATTTTGAGTTTTGAGGAAATTACTGAAGAAGAGTCTCGATATTCATATCTTGTTTGTTTCAGAGGGACTCCTCTTTATCAATCTCATAATTTTGTTACTCCTCATACTCTAGTACAAGCTCCTTCACCTAGCATTCCTAATTTCAACTTGAATTTGAGTTTCCCTCAGAAAAATCCTTTGATAAGTTTAACCATGACCGAGTCAATGGCAGTTTCTCAACCCATATATGCTATTATGAGTGATTCAACCACAGTTTCAACTACTTATATGTTTTTAATTTCACTAGAAACCTATTTGTATGGTGGTCTATCGGTTCCACCTAGCTACAGGCATTATTTGGGACCTTTTTTGGTGCATTAACTAATCCATGTACTTATCCCTTGTCATATTCATCTGGAATACTATCGGGCACCTATTTGATGAAAACCTCACAACCTCTCTCACATATTGTGCCCCAACCTTCTTTCGAATAAAATATGTTTCATTTATTAGTGGATTTGGACATCTACAATAACCTACTCCATCCTATATCGGGTACCCTCCTCCCGAGGGGTAGTTACCTCCATATTCTCCTTATTCCCCTACAGGGAACAACCTGTTGCTGGAATGTTTCCATGTGCTAATCATGTGCCACAAGTTGGTGATCCATCCTATTCAAGTCCTCTTCCTACGAGTCCTTCATTTCTAGGAATGGATTCTAATCCTTGGTATCATACTTTCCTATTCAACCTGGTTTGGTTTTAAATCAACTCTCGAATTCTCAACCTTTCTCAGTTATGCCCCAAGTTCCTACTTGCCAACTTATTCAATGTATACCCCAACTTGCCCAATTTTTACCTCAAGTGAGTCAACCTGTATCTCAAACAAAATTACACAAGTATATGGGATCTCTCAATTCCCACCTACCCAACCTCTTTAGGGTGCGTTACAAACTCCACCGCATGGTCAATATTTACCTCAGATGCAAGTATATCAACTACATACTTGTGCATGGTATGACACAAGTACCAGCTAGTCAACCTAATGCAAGGATGATGCGAAATATTTCTAGGAAACTGTTCCAAGGTATCCCACATGTACCTGTTGGTCCAACTACTATTCCACAAATCCCTTATCAAGGTCAACAAATTCCAAAATAACCACATAATCCTTATAGAGGTTTTCATGGAACTGGACAACATGCTTACATTTATCCTAGTTATCAAAATATTCCTTATCCTGGAATGAAAATACTGGTTGCTTAGCCCATTCTATCATACCTAGGACACCCTCCACCATAGGTCAATATTTACCCACAAGGTCAACCTCCACAAGTGAAATTTAGTAGGATGTTTCCATTTGTTGCGACCCTCAAGTTAATAGATTTATCTCGGTTAACGAATGATCCCATTTTTCATTCTCCTTGGTGGCTGGCCATTCCTACCAAATTTTCGAGTGATATTCCAAAATTCAATGAAAATTCCAGAGAAGGCCCATCTACTCATGTTATGACCTATCATTTATGGTGTGCATCCAATCCTTAAATTATGATTTAATTCATTTATGAATTTTACGGAGAAATCGTACTGGTATGAAAAATAAGTGGTATGTTGAATTTCCATGAGCTTCATTTATTAACTTCAATGCCTTGGAAAATGCATTTTTGACCCAATTTCAATTACCTATTCAATATGAAACTGGAACTGTGCTTTTGAACTCTTTGAAATAGTCGGAATCCACCCATATGTCTGGTCATATTCATGAGTGGATATGACAGCGTCAATTGGTCAAAACTTTCATATCCGATCAATTATTGGCAGAATGGTTGATCAAATATTTGTTATTGTCCATAATTGAAGATGTTTCTAAAGTCAAAGTCATTACTGAAGAGCAAGTAATTGCTTGTGCCCAATAATTAGATTTGATTTATACTCAATATGGCACTCTCTATGACAAGATACCCAATGCTCTGCGACCTCAGCATACCGTTCCACCCACTCCTACTAAATAATCACATGCCACAGATTGTGTGATTGGTTCTGATAGTCAGCAGACAATGAGTAAACTATTTGGTTCATATATTGTTATGACTACTCAAAACCCATCCTCTACTACTCCTGCGACTACTTTCGAGATTAATGTCATTCAATCTATGAAATGCAAGTCTCAACAACTTGGAAGTAATAATAAAGGTAAAGGAAAGAAGAAGAAAGATAAATCATCCTAGGAAAAATAAAATAATCAGTCTCTCGATGACAATCGAAAACCTCGTTATCCATGCCTTATTTGTAATGAGAAGCATTTTACTAGGGAATTTCCACATCAAGTAGAAGTTAATCAATTCTTAAAGTCATCATCTAACATGTTTTCCATATTAATCAATACCTTTCCCAACCAAGAGAAAAATATGATTTCCCGCGATCAAGTTTCCCCTTCCCAGGTAATAATGTTATCTTATCTTCCACTAAACATAAATCCTATGTCATAGTGGATACAATAAATAAATACTATGGTAACCCAAATCCTTCAACTGGTAAGGCTAATGATCAACCTCCCAACTCCACTCAATCTACCTCGGATCCTTCTCCAAATTTTATATCAAATGAATTAACCATTAAACCTAATAAAGGTGTTATTCACAAATCAACATTCAATCCTCATGTGAGAGTTGAACAAAATTACAATATAGTTGAGGACTTAGCTCAAACTCCTTCTACTATGCCAACTCTGGAGGTATTGCAAAATTGTCTTGCCCAAAGAGGTATTTACTTAAAAAAATTAGAGGGATAGATCCATCATATTCAAATATTGTCATCTTTAATCATGAGAACCATACTCCTAAACTTCCACCTTAACTGACATTCATGATCCAAGTTGTTATTAGAAGTAAAACCATCCATCAAACTATTGTAGATGAAGGTGATTTCACTTGTATCATGTCACTTTCATGTTGGATAGCTATTGGTTCTCCAAAACTTAATAGCCACCCACCACTCTTAATGATTTTGATGGAAGAAGTTTAAAACCTTATGGGATTTTGAATTTATTGCAAGTAGAATTAGCTTGAAAAATAGTCTCAATAGAAGTTGAAGTCATAGATGAACCATTGTATTGAAACCTCTTACTGGGCCAAATATATATTTATGCCATGGCGCCTGTGGTCTCGCCCTATTTTAGGATGATTGATTTCCCTTACAAGGGGGAATCATGGCCATTGACCAAGTTACCTTTTTTCCTAGTATTTATCAAACTAATGAAAGCATTCTATTTGTGGGTGAATCCCCACAACCTTATCAACATGTCAGGGTAGGATTGCTTGAGGATTTCTCGCTGATGGGAGATTTTTCTGTCCCTCCTCCTGACATTCCCAATCCAATTTCCTTTTTTAATATGATTTATTCTTGTATTATTCCATCTGATCCCTGGATAGTACCAAGAATTTCTAATGTTGGTACATTTGGTGATAGTATGCCGCTCAATCCCGTTGAGTTTGAAAATGAAGTGATTTATTCGATGTGTTCGAAAAATTCTGATATAAATTCCTTAATAAATTGGGTTGATCATTCCCAAGATTTCAATTCATCTTCTGACATTTTCACTGGTACATTATCTACCAATGAAAGCATAACGGAAATCATGATGTCAGATGAAGCTCCATGGGACGATAATCATGATCATTTCTCATTAAGTGAAACCATTGAGAATAATATTGGAGATGTGTACTCACCCAATGTTAATGAGACATTTAAGGATTCCATATCCATTCATAACATTGATTTGGAGAAAAAAACTTAGCAAATATTGAAGATACCATTCCTCTCGATATTTCAAGTAAACTCGAAATTATCGACAATGTCCATATTTGTGCATCTTGTTTTCCCGATGAGATCAAGATTTATAAAGTAATTTTTCAAGAATGATGTGACATTTTTTACTGGACATATGAAGAGAATCCAAGTATATCGTGGTTCATGAGATTCAAAATTATTTGGATGCTAATCCAATTTGACGACGCTTATGTCTAGTTCACCCTAAGAAAGCTGTTGCGATCAAGGAAGAAGTTGAAATTTGTTTGTGTGCTAGTTTTATTTACCTAGTTTGCTCTCACTGATTGGGTTTTAAACATAGTCCTTGTGATGAAGAAAAAAGAAACGATTCAAGTATGTGTTGAGTATCGGGATATTAATCATGCTTGTCCCAAAGACAACTACCCAACCCTGTTCATCGACCAAACTTTTGATGAGGAAGCAAAATATTTTCGTTTATGGATGGTTTTTCTAGTTACAATAAAATCAAAATACTCCCATCAGACAAACATAAGATTGCATTTATTTGTCCATGGGGCATGTTTGCCTAACATAAAATCCCTTTCGGTCTGAAGAACGCTGGTGAAAATTTCCAGTGGGCCAAGAATTATGTCTTCCTCGATATGAAGCACATCGTACAACCTTATTTGGATGATTTACCTGCCCACTCCAAACATCATGAGGATCACCCAATGCATGTCAGGGAAAATTTTCTACGTTGTTGAAATTACAACATAAGATTAAATTTGCACAAATGTGTATTTTGTGTCCATTCTGGTATAATTTTCAGGTCAATTGTGCCAAAATAAAGAATCCACATCGATCCAACCAAAGTACATGCGATTCTTGATTTGCTTGCACCATCCTCACTAGTTCAGTTATAACGCTTATAAAGGAAGGCTTATTTTCTATGGAGATTCATCTCGAACTATGCAAAAGTTACGAAAGGATTTACTCACCTATTGAAAAAAAGGGTTCCCTTCCATTGGTATGATACAACCCAAAATGATTTTTATGCCTTGAAAGATATCCTAGTTCGAGCATAATTATTTTATCCCCTTGACTATCAATGAGACTATTTCCTGTATCTCGTTGCAACTGTTACCACCATTTCCATGGTGTTGGTCCAAGATGATGACCTATGGGACAAACATCCTATCTATTATTTGAGTCAAAATTTAAACACATTCACATTTAAAATTTAGCTTTGGTAGTTGTGCAGGTTGTAGAAAGATTTCGCTAATTTTTTATGCTTCGAAAGACTATGGTAATTTTTTACTACAAACTTATGACCTACATTTTGTCACGTTAATTCCTGGACGGAAAATACTCTAATAGATCGTTATTCTCGAGGAGTTTGATGTGGAATTATTCAAATCCAAATCTAAGAAGTCCATGGGGATGCTTCCCCTAGGGTGGGGTGCATGCTCTCCACGTTTCCCATAATTTTTTCCCACATCCTGCTTTTGTCGAAACTCGATGAGGTGCTAGTGGGTGTGTTATATTATTTCCATGACTAGTGCTATATTTTTTTATGTGGACACAATAATAGTTGGCTGGAACCAAGGATGGGGGGGATACCCAAATATGGTGGGCGAACCTACCCATGGTTTTTCACATGGTTTTGGGCATGATGGTTTTTTCCCATGGTATTTTTTAGATTGGGTTAAGGGAACTATTGTTATGTTCTAATCCAGGATTAAAGGTTTGAGGTTTATGATTTCTTCAATTCACACACACACACAAATATATATATATATATATATATATAAACATTGAAAGGAATATAATGAAAAATCAATATGGTTTTCTCGGTTTTGATTTCGGGAGAAAATATATGTGTATATTTTATGTTCTCACCATTGTATATTTTTTCTATTTTAAGAATATGATTGCAGGTAATTTCTGTACAAGGTTAAAACCTAAAAATGCTTAGGGAAACATTTCCCCATTGTGGGTGACACATTTACCCAAATGACGTGCTTGTGGATATCCCGTATCAAAAAGGGTTGTGCATCACCCCAGAATTTCACTTGAAACAATAATTTAAGTTAGGAATCCTAATATTCAACCATAGGGCCCTACTAATGCTATGCAATTAATGGTAATTTTAAATTCTTACTTAAATACTTAACATTATCATTAATTGAATTAGGATGTTTGAGAGTGGTTTTGACCTCAATGGATTTCATATAGAGAAAATATAATTTTAGACCTCTCTCAAAATACAATGTAATTAGCAATTTTAAGGAGTTTAGGATTTTGGGGATTCACTACTTCTTGATTCACTAAAATCCGGCCACAGTTTTTTGATGAAATTACATAGTTACTTTGATGAAACATGGCTCCTAGTTTTTTCGGTGTAATTTCATTGAATAATATGATGAACATGTTAGTTTTGGATATTCGACACCACTTCGTTGGATATCATCATCTAAATCTATCATTATTTTCAACACATAATCATCTGATATATCTGACGATTTTTTTTTTTCGGAAGTGCATCAGATATCCAACAAACAATTCCTTCCAATTGCAATAGAGAATGGCAGATAATTCGATGGAAGTTTGTCAAATAGATGATGATTTTTTTTTTTCGAATATTTGACATCTAATGAGGCTATCTTATGAATATTCCATAACTTTGATGAGTATGTTTGTTGGAATGCTCGTTGGAAATTTGACGAGTATTTTCATCAATTTTTAGTTAGAGAATGTTAGATAGTCTGGCGGAAGTGTGCCAGATATCTGAAAAAATTTTGCATCAAATATTTGACATTGAATGGGGCTGTCATATGGAGGTGCCATATATTCAATGGTTATGTTTTTCAAAATTCGTATCGGATATCTAAAAAATATTTATGTCAAATATCCAATGGATATGGGTTCGTCAAATATATGATGAACCTGTAGCTATTAAAAAAATTAACAACTTGTAAGGATGGTTTAGGTCCATCCTTTTTTCCTCCATCAGTACCTAAGATCATCGCTCTTGATTTATATCCAATCACCAATCGATATTGCTTGAAATCAAAGGGGTTGATATTATAGGCCCCTCTTATTTAAATTCAACCCCCTCTGGATTTAAGAATAACTACTAATGAACATCATAGAAAATGTATGACAATCATCAATAAGTGGAACCCCCACCTACATCTAGGAACAAAGATTAAATTAATTCATTATAGTTTTGATATTTCAGAGAGAAAATAATAAAGATTTGAGAGTGTATAACCATGCTCTCTATGACATTTAAATTCTAATTTATGCTCTCTAATTTATATTATAATTATAATTTAAATGTCATAGAGAACGTGGAGTGTTAGAGTGGAAGCTAAAGGTTATTTTAAGCCTCTTAGAACAAGGGGAAAAACCTTCGTACCATGGAAGATTCAAGGACAACATGTACTCACACATGTGCAAGAATTCCACAAACATGTTGTAACACCTCCTCCCATGTACTCACTTTTCCAAGCTCTCAAGGGTAAAAATGAGGTGAGGATCACTATGATATGACTCAACCTCCAAGTTCTAAAAATGGAAGTGGGGCCTACAAACCAAAATATTACTAATACCTCTTAGGATTACCAGAGCACCGAAAAGCTAGCCCACAACCTATGATGATCATATCTTGAGTTAGAACTTATTTTTCATAAGCTTAACACCCCAATTTCACCCACAACATAACATGCATATGGTTTTTAGGCTCCAACTGCACCCATAAGCCTACCTCCATGCGATTATAACCAAATTTTCTCTGTTCTGTGCTAGTGGTTGCAAGATCTGTGACTCTTTTTTAGGGATATCCTTCAAGCGATTTCCCAGAAGTGCCTAGAAATTTATAGAATCAGGTTTAAGATGATGGCCAATTTAAAAAATTAATACTAAGGATAGACCTTGCCCAAAACATTCCTAATACATGATAGAAATTTCGTCAAACATATGATAAACATAAAATCTACATGTCATGAATGCATAGTTGATTATAAAATTTTGAACTTCATCATATAATGATCAACAAGGTTCAATTTCCTCTCAAGTAACCACAAAAACACTTGTTAGCCTAAGAATTCATCAACCATTCAATAAATGTTAGAAACATGAACAAGATCCATAGTAAGAGAACATCATATAACAATATTAATCAACATATAAGATCAACATATTAATCAAAACATGTGCTCATTTTGTTGGGTGTGGAGCCTGATTATCTTGTTTATTTTGTATCACAGTGTTGGACCCATGTACCTTAATGGGGGTGGAAATTCCGCCCGTAATTAAACACTGCCTAGGGGGTCCAAGGGGGGGCTGTTGTGACTTTATGGAGCCCCCCCTGGCGGGGGGTTTCGGGGGCAGTGCCCCCAAAGCTAAAAACAAATGTAAAATTGCCTTGTAAAAGTATAGTAATTTCTAGTCAATCTTGGACGTTCATTAGGCGGATGATCTGACGGTAGAAGTTATGTTTAGTTTAGGGTTTTTTTTCCCTAGAAGGCACCCATCACTTGTATCAGGGTATTGTATTGCGGCTTTGTATTGTATGTGTATTCTCAGAGCAAGAAACAGATAGGGAGACTGTGAGAGAGAACATAGGATATTACAACGGATCTGCTATAGATTGTGTCTCTTCATTTTGTTGGATAATAGAAAGGAAGGACTGGCTGTTCGGGGTGGACATAGCCCAAACTGGGTGAACCACGTATATCTATCTCTCTAGTTTTATGTGTTTTGATTGATTGTGTTTTCCGCATATTTTATGTGTTTCATTTCTCTGTAATATTTAATTTTCTAATAACTAGTATCGAAGCCGAAGGTATATTTGGCTTATAAACTCGCAGGAAAGAAGGGTTCCTGGTTCGAGTGGGAGCAACAATGGAAGATGGTAAATTTAGGGTTGAGAAATTTAATGGCCAAAACTTCTCGCTGTGGAAGATGCAGATGGAAGATTATCTATATCAGAAATATTTATACCTACCATTGAGCGGAAAAACAAAGAAGCCGACGACTATGACAGACACAGAATGTGATATTCTTGATAGAAAGGCACTTGGAACAGTATGGTTGTGCCTCACGGTGTCAGTAGCCTTCAATATTTCGAAGGAAACAACAACAAAAGGTTTGATTAAGGCGTTGGCGAAACTATATGAAAACCCTGCGGCCTCAAACAAGGTATTTCTTATGAAACGTTTATTTAATACGAAGATGTCGGAAGGTGGAACTGTTGCAGACTATTTAAATGATTTTAATACAGTTACCAGTTAGTTAAGTTCTATAGGGGTAAAATTTGATGATGAAGTTAGAGCTTTGTTATTTTTATGCTCATTGCTAGAAATATGGAATGGTTTAGTTATGGCCATTAGTAACTCTATCTCTGGATCTAGTACTTTAAAGTTTGATGATGTTGTCGGTGCTATCCTTAGCGAGGAAATGTGACGGAAAAGCTCCAGTGAGACATCGGGTAATGCTTTGAGTGCAGATTCTAGGGGAAGAAGAATGGAAAGAGGAAAGAGCTTAGGATATCACAGTAAATCAAGGAAAGGAAGATCCAAGTCCAGATCGGGGATAGTGTGCTGGAAATGTGGAAAGAAAGGACACCTAAAGAAGGACTGTAGATCTTGGAAGGGAAAAGAAGGAGACACACATCAAGAAAACAATCATGAAGCAAATGTGACAGGTGATGTGTTACACGATGCTTTGATTATTTCTTTCGAAAATGTTATTGATTCTTGGGTTGTAGATTCAGGGGCTTCATTCCATGCCACACCTGATAAGAAATATTTTCATGACTATGTTCAAGGAGATTTTAAAAAGTCCATTTGGGTGATGATAAACCCCCCGTAAAATTGTTGGAAATGGGGTGGTTCTTGTAAACAAATGCACGGGAACTAATGGCGTTGAAGGTTGCGTGACAACTTTCACAGATAAAATGTGGAAGGTCACCAAAGGAGCCCTGGTAATAGCAAAAGGCGAAAAGGTTGGTACATTGTATTTATGCAATGGTATTTCTAACTCCGTTAATGCTTTAAATTCCAAAGGAGAAGATGCAGCATTATGGCATCATAGGCTCGGACACATGAGTGAGAAGGGGATGAAGATTCTTCACTCAAGAAATTTGTTGCCGGGTTTGAAGAATTTTGATTTGGATTTCTGTGAGAATTGCATTTATAGAAAACAGAAGAGAGTTGGATTTCTCAGAAATGGGAAAGAAAAGAAGAGAAAAAAATTAAAGCTTGTGCATACAGATGTATGGGGACCTGCTCAGGTATCATCTCTTGATGGCTCTCATTATTATGTTTCTTTTATTGACGATGCAACTAGAAAAACTTGGATTTATTGTATTCAAAATAAATTTGATGTATTTGAGACTCTCAAGAAATGGAAAGCTTTGTTTGAGATTGAGACAGGAAAGAATTTGAAGTGTCTCAGATCAGACAATGGAGGTGAATATTGCAGCAAAGAGTTTGATAGGTACTGTTCAGATCATGGAATTCGCAGAGAGAAGACAGTTCCAAGAACACCACAAGAAAATGGTGTGTCAGAAAGGATGAACAGAACAATCATGGAGCGTGCAAGGTGCATGAGATTGCATGCAGGATTGCCTTTACAATTTTGGGCAGATGCTGTAGATACTGCTGTTTATATAATAAACAGAGGGCCTTCAAGTTCCTTGGATGGTGGTATTCCAGAGGAAGCATGGACAGGTAAAAAGGTAAACTACTCTTTTTTAAAGCCTTTTGGTTGTGAGGCCTTTGTCCATATTAATAAATAAAATAGAACAAAGCTTGAGGCAAAATCAAATAAATGTACCTTTATTGGATATGGTGTTAATGATTTTGGTTATCGCTTATATGATTATGAAAATCACAAAATCATTAGGAGCAGGGATGTAATATTCAATGAAAAGGTATTGTATAAGAATCAGTTGCAGGAAAAGAAACAGGAAAAAGAAAACAAAGAATACACAGTTCTTGATGAGATCACAGAAAAGGTAAAGGTGCCTGAAAATAATAATAATCAAGAGCCACAACAACAACAACCACCACAACAGCAACAGGCACCTCAAACACCTGAAAGTGGTGTTAGAAGATCTACCAGGATAAGTAGACCCCCTGAACAATACTCTCTTTCATTATATTATTTATTGTTGACTGATTCTGGTGAACCTGAATGTTATGAAGAAGCAATGCAGGTTGAAAGCAGGAAGAAGTGGGAGCTAGCCATGGAAGAAGAGATGGACTCCTTAATGCATAACCGGACTTGGGACTTAGTCAGGTTGCCTGCAGGTAAAACTACATTGCAGAATAAATGGGTTTACAGGCTGAAGGAAGAAGATGGAGGAAAACAGAGGTACAAAGTTAGACTTGTGGTGAAGGGGTTTGCACAGAAGAAAGGTATTGATTTTGATGAAATATTTTCTCTTGTTGTTAAGATGAATTCAATCAGAACTATTTTAAGTCTTGTAGCAGCGGAAGATTTACATCTTGAACAGTTAGATGTAAAGACAACATTTCTCCATGAAGATTTGGAGGAAGAGATATACATGCAGCAACCAGAAGGATATGAGGTAAAAGGGAAAGAAAAATTGGTGTGCAGGTTAAAGAAGAGCTTGTATGGCTTAAAGCAGGCTCCAAGGCAGTGGTATCTAAAATTTGACAAGTTTATGTCTGAACAAGGTTATACTAGATGTCACTCTAATCATTGTGTTTATCTGAAAAGGAAAAATGATGGCAGCTATATTATATTGTTATTGTATGTAGATGACATGCTTGTTGCAGGGTCTAACATGCAGGAAATAAATGTGCTCAAAAGAAAATTGGAAAATTCATTTTCAATGAAGGATTTGGGAGCTGCAAAACAAATCCTTGGTATGAGGATAACTAGAGACAGGAAAAATCACAAATTAACACTGTCTCAGAATGAGTACATAGAAAAGGTGTTGAAAAGATTTAATATGCAGAATGCAAAACCAGTTAGTACACCTTTTTATAGCCATTTCAAACTTATTAAAGAGATGTGCCCCAAGACCCAAGAAGAAATGGACTATATGTCTAAAGTTCCATATGCATCAGCAGTTGGAAGCTTAATGTATGCAATGGTCTGCACAAGGCCTGATTTTGCACATGCAGTGGGAGTTGTAAGCAGGTACATCAACAATCCAGGAAAAGAACATTGGATGGCAGTAAAATGGATTCTCAGATATTTGAGAGGTACCACAAATCAAGCATTATGCTTTGGTGGATCAAACATTGCTCTACAGGGATATGTTGATGCAGATATGGAAGGTGACAGAGATAACAGGAGGAGCACTACAGGATATGTATTTACTGTAGGTGGAACAACTATTAGTTGGGTTTCAAAAATCCAAAGTCTTGTTGCACTTTCAACAATAGAATCAGAGTATGTTGCTGCTACAGAGGCTAGTAAAGAAATGATTTGGTTACAAAGGTTTATGGATGAATTGGGTAAGAAGCATGATATGGGCACGTTATACAATGATAGCCAAAGTGCCATTCATATTGCAAATAACTCAGCATTTCATTCCAGGACTAAACACATACAGCTCAAGTACCATTTCATACGGTCAGTATTGGAAGATGGACAGTTGAAGCTGGAAAAGATAAACACTAGCCAGAATCCTGCAGATATGCTAACAAAAGTTGCAACCAGGGAGAAACTAAGAATATGCTCAATTTCAATAGGTCTTCAAGGATTACGATGAAGATGAGAAACAACCAGGTTCAAAGAGGATTCATTGTCTAGCAAATGAAGCAGCGGTGGAGTTGCTACAATCAGTCTCCAAGTGGGAGATTGTTGGGTGTGGAGCCTAATTATCTTATTTATTTTGTATCACAGTGTTGGACCCCTGTACCTTAATGGGGGCGGCAACGCCTGTTGAAAATGCAGCAAGATGATGGAGCTTATTGAAATGAAGTCACCTTCACTAAGTGGGCCCGCAGGCGATTTTTGGCTCAAAGTCTATTTTTAGACTATGTCTATTTTTTAGACATATGGAGCATGGTCCGGGGATTGCAGTATGTTATTATTGGAGTATTGGTCATGTTGGTAAAAATATATGGACCTCTATTTTTAGACATTTAGGTCGAAGTCTATTTTTAGACTTCCTATCCTAAAAATAGGGAAGTCAAATATTATTTACCCTTAATAATATTTGGACTCTAAACTTCAGTTTACTCTCTTGGAGCACTTCAGTTCGAGCTACAGAAGTGGCTCATGCATCTGACAGAGGAATTACACTATTCCTAGGGATTTGGTGAGCTCATGCATGGTTGACTTCAGTTAGGACTTCAGTGGCAGAAGTTTGGTGGAGTTGATGAGACAGTTGGTGGAGTTGTGTTCGGTTTAACTTAGTTGAACTGGTTGTGATTAGTTTAACTAGCTAATCAACTAGTAATGAGTTGAGTGAATTAAATATTATTTAATTCACTAATTATTAACTCATGATTCAACTCAAGAACACATCAGTTCACTACAGTGCATGGACAGTTCAGTGGAGACCAGTGAAAGAGGTAGATGAAAGGGTTGAGATAGCTATCAGTTGTGACATCAGTTGTGCATGAGATTTTCACCACACTTGGAGGAATTGCCCATGATGATTGCGCTGTCAAGCCAAGGAGATTCGAACCTTGGATCTCTCATTAGACCAGCCTTGATTGCGCAATAGAGGCAGGCAATTAGTGGGTGTGTTTTGAACCTGTGACTTGTTCAAAACCAAGCTAGTTTGTGTGTAACTTCATGAGACAGTACTGAGTACTTGTGAGGAGTATTGTACTGAGATTGTTACGTGTTTTCTCCATTATAATATACACAATAGCTGCGGGGTTTTCAGCTATAAGCTTTCCCCATACATACTGTGTAATGTGTGTGATGTTTTGATGATTGTTTGATCGCATACCGCTTGTTTTATTTCCGCATGTGTGATGATCTGAGTGGAAGAGATTATGTGTTGCATATGAATTCAAATTGATATGTGATCAGGATAATCTCGGTGGATAATTAATCACTATTCAACAAATTTCTGCCTGGTATCGGAGCTATTGAAGCAGAGATTGATCATCACAATGATTACAAACTTATTTCGGTAGACAGAGTCTACATGCGGGCCAGGTAGCCTCTGGATCGATCCTTTCCTTTGAAAGGTGATATATCCAGTAAATGCCCCTGCAGTCGATCTCTGTGCTAGAAATAATTTGTTCTCACAGATCAAGAGCGGTTGAGCTTTGAGTTGGAATTCGAATTTTGCAACAGTTTGTTTTCTTGGTGCCAGAGTTGAAAATGTCTTTCAACGGTTTGTGACTCGAATATGCTCTTGAAGGCAGTTCGAATTATGTTGCATGGAAGGATCGCATGGAGGCAGTATTAGAAGATAATGGACTGAAGGAGTTCGTAGATACGGATGTCCAAAAGCCCACTGATCCTGCTGAAGTCGAAGCTTGGCAAAAGAAGATGGCGAAATGTCGAAGGATTCTCTTGGAGGGCGTCAAGGATCATATTGTATCCAGCCTGCATGGAAAAGCTTCTCCATATTTAATGTGGAAAGCGCTGACAGATCTATTCCAGAGTAAGAGCGACCAAAGGAAGCTGGCGCTCAAAGATAAGCTCAGAAACATCAAGATGGAGAAAGGCGACAGTATCGCCAAATACCTCACGAAGTTCACTCAATGCAGAGATGAGCTGGGAAGTGTGGGGGTGACTGTCGAAGAAGAGGACATGGTCGACCTGGCTCTCCTTGGTCTTCCGAAGGCTTGGCACTCATATCAAGATAGTGTCAATGGTCGGGAGAAGCTGCCGGGATGGGAGCGCCCTTGGGCGGATCTCATGCAGGAGGAGATAAGGAGGACTACTCGAGATGGATCTTCATCAAAGGGAGCTGATGAAGAAAACTGCGCTTTGGTGTCAAAAGCAAAGAAGGGGAAGGGTAAGAAAACCTCTCATTCTGGTGCTAAGGGCAAGAAGCAGGATATGGCGAAAGTGAAGTGTTTTCACTGCCATGATCACGGACATTATGCCACCAATTGTCCAAAGAAGAAGAAGAACAAGCAAGCGGGAAGATCTGCAGATGGAGAAGCTTTGGCTTCACAGTTCGAGCTTGACTTTTCACTGATCGCATGCTTGGTTTCAAGTGTGATGGGATCGATGTGGTTCTTGGACAGCGGTGCGTCATTTCATATGACGGGAGATCGGGATTTGTTCTCAGATCTGGAGGACAAAGATCTGGGCGTGCACATCGAGATGGGCGATGATGGTAGATACAGTGCGACTGGTATCGGTACCATATCCTTTCAGAGGGAGTCTGGTACACCCTTCGTGTTGAAGGATGTCATGCATGTACCTAGATTGAAGAAGAACTTGATCTCTGTGGCGATGTTGGAAGATAAGGGGTATGATGTGGTCTTCGGCGAAGGAAAGGCCTTCTTGCATAGTAAGACTACTGGAGAGACTCGGAAGATAGGGGTTCGAACCAAGAACCTTTATCAGTTGCAAGTAGATGGCTGCGCAGCAATGGCATGCAAGGCGGGAGAAGTGGTGAGCCGGGATGATGAGGGCGAACTGTGGCACAGGATATTGGGCCACCTTCACCATGGAGCTTTGAAGATCCTGCAGCAGATTTCTACTGGGCTTCCTAAGGGAACTCTTGCGCAGTCAGATCAGTGCAAGGGGTGTACTTTAGGGAAGTATGTGAAAGCCACCTTTCACGAGAAGGATAGTCGCGCCACGACGATCCGTGAGAGAGTTCACACAGACGTGTGTGGTCCTTTCTCAGTTGCTTCGACAGCAAATCAAAAATATTATGTGATCTTTGTTGATGATTTCTCTTGAAAGTGCTGGATCTTCTTCATGCAGAAGAAGAGTGATACATTCGCGAAGTTCTGTGAGTTTAAAGCACTGGTCGAGAAGGAGTCGGGGAAGAAGGTGATTGCTCTAAGGAGTGATAACGGTGGTGAATTCATCTCGGCTGAATTCAAGAAGTTCTGCAGCGCAGAAGGGATTCGGAGAGAGCTCATCGCACCCCATAACCCACAGCAGAACGGGGTGGCTGAGCGGAAGAACAGAACGATCGTGGGTGCTGCACGAGCGATGTTGCATGATCGGGGCCTACCCCTTCACTTGTGGGCTGAGGCATGCAATACAGCAGTGTATGTGCAGAACCGTTGTCCTCACAAGGTTCTTGGCATGAGTACACCAGAGGAGGCTTATTCTGGCAAGAGGCCTGATATTTCCCATTTGCGGATTTTCGGATCTCCTGTCTACATGCATGTGACGAAGGATGCGAGAAGAAAGCTGGATCCAACTGCTGAAGTTGGAATATTTGTGGGGTACACTGATACACCTCACAACTATCGGGTGTATGTGCCAGACAGTCGCAAGACTGTTGTGCGACGGGATATAAAATTCCAGGAGGAGAAAGCCATGCGGTGTTCGCTTGAGAGGGAGCTACACTTGCATGCAGATGAGGAGCTGTTAGTTCCTAAGGAGGAGCTTCCGGATGTGGATCAGCCACAAGAGAAAGTTCAGGAGGTGGAAGAAACCACCCATGCAGCGCCAACCATCAGAGGGCGCATGCGCACTACAGAAGCTGAGCGACTGGCTCGGGATGCAGAGAAGGTTGTAGGACCACCTACAGCACAGCGCAGACAGAGACAGTCACCGGATCGGTACACTGGATACATGGCTCTTGTGAGTCAATGTATTGTGACGGAGCCATCCTCTTTTGAGGAAGCTGTGGAGGAACCCGCATGGGTTGATGCCATGATCGAAGAATATGATTCGATCGTCAGGAACAGTGCATGGGAGATTGTCCCAAGACCGGAGGGGAAATCAGTGGTGGGTTTGCGATGGATCTACAAAGTGAAGCAGGCGGCTGACGGGAGTGTGGAGAAGTACAAGGCGAGATTTGTCGCTCGTGGCTTCTCACAGATCGAGGGGATCGATTATGAGGAGACTTTTGCACCTGTCGCAAGGTACTCTTCCATACGGACGATCCTTGCTCTCTCGGCGCAGATGGGATGGCACATCCATCAGATGGATGTGAAGACTGTGTTCCTCAACGGAGTCATTGAGAAGGAGGTGTACATAGAGTAGCCTAAAGGTTTCGAGATCTTCAGCAGTGAGTCGCATGTGTGCCGACTCAAGAAAGCACTGTACGGGCTGAGGCAAGCACCTCGTGCTTGGTACACACGGATTGACAGTTATTTCACCGGGCTTGGATTTTCCAAGAGTGATGTGGATCCTAACCTGTACCAGATTGTGGTGGAGGGGAAGCTGCTGATCATTGTACTGTATGTAGATGATCTGATTTTGACGGGTGATGAGCTGTTGATACTTTCATGCAAGGAGGACCTTGCTAGAGAGTTCGAGATGAAGGACTTAGGCCTCCTTCATTATTTCCTGGGATTGGAGATTTGGCAGCGCAGTGGAGGACTGTTTGTTTCTCAGGGCAAGTATGCCCGGGAGATTCTGGAGAGGTTCAACATGCATGGTTGCAAGCCTGTTGACACTCCTCTTCCTGGTGGTTGGAGGAAGGAGGATGCTACTTCAGCGAAGGTAGTGGATGCCACTGTCTATCGACAGTTGGTGGGGTCGCTTATGTATCTGGTCAATACACGACACGATATATGCTATGCAGTTAACCAGCTTTCGCAAGCTATGGTTAAGCCTACCAAGCTCTTTTGGAAGGCAGGCAAGCATGTATTGCTCTATATTAGAGGCACATCGGGATATGGTCTATGGTACAGACAGGAGGATGGAGCGAAGCTTTCTGGCTTCACTGATGCAGATTGGGCAGGGAGTCCAACGGACCGGAAGAGCACTTCTGGAGGAGTTTTCAACATTGGGTCGACAGCAGTTTCCTGGTACAGCAGGAAGCAGAGATCCGTGGCACTCAGTTCAGCAGAGGCCGAGTACATGGCAGCTAGTTTGGCTGCATGCGAGGCTATTTGGATGAGGAAAATCCTCGCAGGTTTGTTCAGGTTGCATTTGGAGCCTACAGTGATCTACTGTGATAACCAGAGCTGCATCAAGCTCTCGGCTAATCCAGTATTTCATGATAGGTCCAAACACATCGACATTAGGTACCATCATATCAGAGATTGTGTTCAGCGGAGAATCATGATGCTTTCATATGTTCCCACGGAGGATCAGGATGCTGACATCCTGACGAAGGCGCTCACCAGGAGCAAGTTCGAATTCCACAGAGGCAGGATAGGGGTTGCAGATAATCCATATCTTGCTGAGAGGGAGTGTTGAGAATGCAGCAAGATGATGGAGCTTAGTGAAATGAAGTCGCCTTCACTAAGTGGGCCCGCAGGAAAATTCTGGCGCAAAGTCTATTTTTAGACTATGTCTATTTTTAGACATATGGAGCATGGTCCGAGGATTGCAGTATGTTATTCTTGGAGTATTGGTCATGTTGGTAAAAATAGATGGACCTCTATTTTTTGGACCTATAGGTCGAAGTCTATTTTTAGACTGCCTATCCTAAAAATAGGGAAGTCAAATATTATTTACCCTTAATAATATTTGGACTCTAAACTCCAGTTTACTCTCTTAGAGCACTTCAGTTCGAGCTACAGAAGTGTCTCATGCATCTGACAGAGGAATTACACTATTCCTAGGGGTTTGGTGAGCTCATGCATGGTTGACTTCAGTTAGGACTTCAGTGGCAGAAGTTTGGTGGAGTTGATGAGACAGTTGGTGGAGTTGTGTTCGGTTTAACTTAGTTGAGCTAGTTGTGATTAGTTTAACTAGCTAATCAACTAGTAATGAGTGGAGTGAATTAAATATTATTTAATTCACTAATTATTAACTCATTATTCAACTCAAGAACACATCAGTTCACTACAGTGCATGGACAGTTCAGTGAAGACTAGTGAAAGAGGTAGGTGAAAGGGTTGAGATAGCTATCGGTTGTGACATTAGTTGTGCATGAGATTTGCACCACACTTGGAGGAAATTTCCCATGAGGATTGCGCTGTCAAGCCAAGGAGATTCGAACCTTGGATCTCTCATTAGACCAGCCTTGATTGCGCAATAGAGGCAGGCAATTAGTGGATGAGTTTTGAACCAGTGACCTGTTCAAAACCAAGCTAGTTTGTGTGTAACTTCATGAGACAGTACTGAGTACTTGTGAGGAGTATTGTACTGAGATTGTTACATGTTCTCTCCATTATAATATACACAATAGCTGAGGGGTTTTCAGCTATAAGCTTTCCCCATACATATTGTGTAATGTGTGTGATGTTTTGATGATTGTTTGATCGCATACCGCTTGTTTTATTTCCGCATGTGTGATGATCTGAGTGGAAGAGATTATGTGTTGCATATGAATTCGAATTGATATGTGATCAGGATAATCTCGGTGGATAATTAATCATTATTCAGCAAATTTCTACAACGCCGCCTGTAATTAAACACTACCTGGGGGGTCCAGGGGGGGCAGCTGCGACTTTATGGAGCCCCCCCCCTGGCGGGGGGTTTTTGGGGCAGCGACCCCGAAGCTAAAAACATATGTAAAATTGCCTTGTAAAAGTATAGTAATTTCTAGTCAATCTGGGACATTCATTAGGCGGATGATCTGATGGTAGAAGTTGTGTTTAGTTTATGGTTTTTTTCCCTAAAAGGAAACCCCTCGCTTGTATGAGGGTATTGTATTGCGGCTGTGTATTGTATGTGTATTCTCGGAGCGAGAAACAGATAGGGAGACTGTGAGAGAGAACAAAGGATATTACAACAGATCTGCAGTAGGTTGTGTCTCTTCATGTTGCTAGATAATAGAAAGGAAGGACTGGTTGTTCGGGGTGGATGTAGCCCAAACTGGGTGAACCACGTATATCTGTGTCTCTCTAGTTTTATGTGTTTTGTGTGCTTTTGTTTTCCACATATTTTATGTGTTTCATTGCTCTGTAATATTTAATTTTCTAACACATTTTTCTCAATAGGAATCAATACAAAGATACATAAGAAAAATCCAACCACGTCAGGGAGTTCCATATACCACTCGTCTGTAGATTGAGATGAACCCATTCTCTCTTTTATCTAATCACCCCCATGCCATATTCCAAGCATAAATTCCGGGTCTCATGGGATAAACCAAGACATAAAAAAACATGGATTCCAGAGGTTAAACCACCTCTACTCTCAAGCTGTCGTTGATCTCACCTAAACTAGTCTCAATATTACAAAACCAAAACAAGGTTAGATACCTCAAAATTTTACCGAAAGGTATATATTGAATAAGTTGGGGTATATATTGAATAAGCATCAAAAGAGACCGAAAGGTCTTATCTTTTTAAAACTAGCAGTTTGTTGGTGGATACAGGTACAACACTGGACAAGAAAGTTCTTGCTATAAAAGAAATCAATGACTATAGTTGTGGTCAAGAAGGAAATCCCGATTATTTTCCATTGCAAAAAGTTAAGTATTCAACTCAGTTGAGGATGAAATAATTCAAAAAAGAGGTATTACTTCGAGGAATTGGCAAAAGAAAGTGTTGGAGAAGCCGATGGAATTCGATCGACGGAGTGGGTAATGAGTTACCAAATAGATTTGATACTTCGAAGGACCAGCGGTAGAATAGAGTTTGGAATCCTAGAGGGAGAAAGTAATCAGGACTTGTGGTTGTCGCATTGTTACAGAAGAGCGACAGACCT
Source organism: Pinus albicaulis (assembly GCA_034641835.2). NCBI lineage: Eukaryota > Viridiplantae > Streptophyta > Pinopsida > Pinales > Pinaceae > Pinus > Pinus albicaulis. The sequence continues at coordinate 978,199,701 of CM076577.1, read as the reverse complement.
CATAGACAGGAGTCTATGGAAACTTCTCTACATGGGGAGTCTGATGCAGGAGCATCAAGCTAAATTTTCATTATTCAATTGTGTAATTAAGGGGGTGAGATATTTTAATTATTTTATTAATTTATTTGCTCATTTTTAATAAATTAGGAGAGAAATTATAAATGTGAGGATTATTGTAAATATTCCTTAAATAATTAAGGATATGAGTGGAGTTGAATTAGGTAGATAATCTAGGGATTAGGAATTCCATAAACAGGACTTAGTTAAGTCCAAAAAAAGATAAATCTAAATTAGATTTTAAGTTGAGATTTGTGTGGAGGAAATTATGGGATGGAATAAATTATAATTATGTATAAATATGTATCTTGTGAGAGTGTAAATGGATAAGCGAGGAAGTGAGGAAGTGAGGAATACAGAGAGTAAGAGAAATGGTTTGAAGGGTCGAGAGTTAAGAGGCCGGCCATTGTAATATTTGGCCAAAGGGTTTTTATGTTTTTATATTAGTATTTTATTTATCAGGCTCTCTTTCCTTCATGTGTATTTTTGAGCTGAACATGTTTGTGGTTTTAATGAAGAATTTTAATTTTGATGGAAGCACACGTGTTTTACATGCTAGGATCTGACTTAACCCAGTATCCTGGCATCATTTTGGTATCAGAGCCCAGAGATGAGTTGGAGGATGAGTCTCTCCTACGATTGATTGAAATATATTGTGGTGCGTTGAGTCTGCAATTTATATATAAATATTTCTGTTTTATTTTGAGTGGGTGACTGCAGGAATGTGAATGCGTTTGCAACAAGAATGCAAGCTTGTTTTGGGTGTGTGATCTTAAAATTGTGGAGGCTGTGAGAGGACCTAACGCATTTGGTGAAGGCAAAATCGCAGGTGAAGAAGACATATGACATCAGCATCGATGCTACAACATATACACACAAGTAATATGGTAAATGGGATGAAAATATATACGGCATGAGAAATTACCTTCCACGTGATATCGTAGGTAATTATAAATAGGTGAGTACCGTGCGTAGCATAGGGGTGAGCTGCATAATTTTTTTATCACAGATATTATTTTATAATCCATGGTATTAGTGAACTAGCATCCGCGTTAACAGAATATGGCGTTAACAAAAGTTTGGTGTGGAGACACCATGACATAACAGCATCTAGCGGTGGCATCACAGGCATATATGCCATGGCGTACGTGCCACAAGTGTTAAGATGAATAACTGTGAGCTCGTGCTGCAAAAGGTGTAATGTCCGGTAAGCAGTGAAATGTCTCATGAGCATTAACATTGTTAAATGTCTCAACGTTAGCATAAGAGTCCACGACAATGGTTGAACCCGTCTCAAGCATTGACACCATGACAGTGATGCGTAAGAGACACAGGTATGATGTTATAAGATATGTATGTAGTTGCATTAAGTCGAGTTATGTAACATATGTTATGTACAACAAAGTATGACAAGTTGAGACTCTTGAATGGGCCAGATCATTTGTTTAATAGTAGCGTTGCTTTGTATGAACTGTAAGTCGATGGCCAAAGAGAACAAGGATAGGTTGTGAGCAAACCTGGTGCTATTAAAGCATCCAAAATTTGAAGCAGAGATATATATCCTTACAAAGGACGAGGGAGGTCTCCATACAACCTTTTTCTCAAATTACTAGCCATAATTCTATCTCATAACAACAGATGTGGCTGGTAAGGTAGAACTACCAGAGAATGTCAAAATGGAAATTTTCGATGAAAATGTCACTGCAATACTTGAACTTAGAACACTTGTACCTGTTGAATCAGAATAACGATTTTCTCGAAAGGAAGGAGGGCAGACGGTTGGTATAGTATTTGCCAGGAAGAGGAGACAAAAGATATGGAGAGTCCCATGCAGAAGTAGTTAGGTGGATTTCAATATAACATTTTTGTGGGATTTGCAGTTTTGGACATGTATGCCAATGTGAAGTATAGAGACTGGACTCCATATGTTTTCCAATAAAACCTGATGTTTCTGTGTTTAGGTGTTTGCTTGGTGTGTGTAAAATCCAAAACAATGCAGAGCTACATGAACATGTGGCAGAGCACCGTTTTAATCTGAACTCTAATGATGACGTATCATATGTGCTCCTGTCAAACATCTATGCTGCAGCTGGTGGATGGGATGACCTTGAAAAGAGTGGAGAAGTTGCAGACATTAGATGCATATGTTGGAGAAGCTGGGGTCACGTCGTAAATTTAGAGCTGGAATAATAAAATAAAGTTTTTTTTAGAAATTTTCTTCAGTGCTTCGAAGTTACGAGGAAAAAGCGATGGATAAAAGATGGTAGAAAATTATAAGCTTTGCCGGTATTTTATTCTTGGTTGATAAATCAAAGCCTTTGAGAATGAGATTTTGAATTTCAGGCCATCCTTTATGTTTTTTGAGGATTCGAAGAAATTGCTGTTGAAAGAATAAAATAAAGCTTCTACAGAAATTTGCTTCAAGTGATTGGTACTGGTTTGAAAGGTGGAGTTTGGAACGCGATAAAGCGACGACCGTTGGATGTAAAATGATTGACGGAAAAACGGGTACGTTTGAAATATAACGTGGCCATATTTGTGTGGTTGGCATCTTTGGGTTACTATCCAAAGTCGAATTGTTAAATGAATTGCCATAATTGTCTCTCCAAAATTCAATTCGGGATATTAATGGGTGGAAATATATATTTGGTGACACTATGAGGAGTCATATATATGGATCAAATAAAGTGGATATAAAATTATGGTTTATAACATAATTTTGATAAAGGAATTTGATTTTGATTAAATAATTCTACTGTTTGGGTTTTTATAACCATGATTTAAAAAGAGAGGAAATGTCTGATTGAAGGATGAGATGAACAAGCTTCCGAATGAGAATTTGAGTGATATGCATGGGGATATGCATAATTAAAATATATATGCGTAATGTGGATTCTTCACAGTTTTGGTTAAGTCATTTTGGACCAAATCTTGTAGTTGGAAATGGGAGAATTTTGTGATTTGTGTTTATGGTTGAAAACACAAACAAACCACAATTGCTTGATATGCAAAATTTTTGTTTTTACCATCATATGGCAGCATCTAAAGAGGTGTTATTTAGAATGAGAGTGATGTACGAGTTGTACATTATTCATCGAAGAGGTTAAAAACATGTTCTTTGTACATAGGTGAAGAGATGTGAATTGATGTTGTATGGTGCATAAAAGTGCAGGGAAATGTTTCCATTAAGATGACGAGCTTATGGGCATGCAAGTATTTATAGTGGAAAAGACGACACAGAAGAGTGGAAACCAGATAATTAAGACTGTGGAAAACAAGATTCATTAATAACCTTAACAGAAGCATGAGGTATGATAATTCAGGAAGGTATTTTTTGAACATTGAAGATTGAATGGTTTATTTATTTTCACCTTAAAATAAATCTTGAAAAAGTTGAATTGCATTTCAACTAAGGACTTCAGTATCATATGAAATGATAAGGGAAAATTGATGACTTGTCATATGAATGAAGTATGAAAGAGAGTGAAGATTTTACATCCTAAAGATGTATTAGGGGTGTAAGTTTGTTGGAGAGTTGTAAACTTGAATTAAGTCAAAATATCCACTAGCATTATTATTAGGTCAAGCCTTGAAGTCAAAACATATGTTAGAGTCAAATGAAAGTTTGGATATTTTGAGTTAAGACTGAGTATTTTCATCCAAGATGAAGAATTGGTGTAAGTCTGAAGTCAAAGAGTTGTAAGCTAAGTAAAAAGTCTGAATGTAATGGGGTGCATGATCGACAGAGTCCGACACCCAAAGAATTGGTCATTGTAACACATGAGTTACTAAAGTTTTGTTTGTAGCAAAGTGAAGCAAGAGGGTTGCCAGAGATTGGTTCCAAGACAGAGAACCAAGAGAAGCCAAGCGCAGGAGGAGAACTTGCATTTTTTATGAATGGAAAGTGTGAAGGATTGTTGAGAAGTGGATTGAATGAAATCCACACGTGAGCAGATGAAGTTCACAAAGGAAGAGAAGATGACTGATTTCAATCATTTCCAAAGATCTGATGAAGACCACAAAAGAAGAAGGAAGAAGGAAAATGCCAAGGTAAGTGGCATATGTGAGCAGTTGACGAATGAATATTATGAGTGGGAGAAGGCTGAGATAAAATTTCACCTTGAATTGTTATTGGAATTATTGCAGGAAAATTTGAAAGACCAGACACATTGTTGGACCATGAGAAATAAAGTGAAGTGGCAGAGACTACACACAAAGAGGGAAAATCGGGTAAACATACAGTTGAAAAAAGAGTTGAGGAAGCTCGAGCAGATGTTGAGGTGTGAAGAACTCAGAGAGACTGAGTTAAAAATGGATGTTTCCATTTGTGGCCCAAAACAGGGTGAAATTCTGGGTGAAGAGATCAATGAGGAAGATCTCATGAACCATTGGGATAGTTCAGAAGAATTTGAAGATGTGTTGGTGAGAGAAGTAGATGAGGCTATGAAGCCTTGTATTTTTAAATCTCACAGTTTATGTATGTTTGCAGGATGTGCGGAAGATGGTGAGCAGTCTGGTGAAACTGTTACAAAGGAGAATGAAACTCTTGAGGTGGAGTCTGATGGAGAATGCCTTTCAAATGAGGAAGGTACTGATTTGCTGCAACAGGAAGAAATCAAAAATGAATTCTTGTTTGGGTTAAGATAGCCAGTCGAAGCTTTTATGGAGCAGAAGCAAAATGGAAATGCTGAAGGGATAATCCAAGGAGGTAAACAAATGTATTTTTTTAATGAAATTGCTGACAGAACTTTGCAATGTGATGGAATAGAAACCAGGACAACTCAGGAAGATTTCGAAAAGAAGGATGAAGTTGGGAATGAAGGTTATGACGAAGTGCTGAAAATATTTCATTGGGAAATTGAGTTCTTGGAACGATGGCTTAAGGAACCTGATGGAGAAGTAAAGCTTGCAGAACCTGATCCAGAAGAAATTAAAGTTACTATACATGATAGAGATGACATGTTTATAGAGTTGAATGAATGTTATAACTTTTCAGATAATGATGTAAGTGTATGTATAGAAAGCGAAATTAACAGATATGGTTTCGAAGTTAGAGAAGTTGAGCATTAGGTACAAAAAGGGAGTTTTATCCATGGAGACAAGGAGACAAAAATATTAATATAGCAGGATGAAGATGGAAGCAGCCAGCAGTTCCAAATAGAATCTATTGAAGTCCAGAAATTCAGTGATGGGATATTGATGCTTGAAGCATCAAAAGAGACTGAAAGGTATTATCTTTTTAAAACTAACCGTTTTTTGGTGGATGTAGGTACAACACCAGTTGAGAAATTTTTTGCTATAAAAGCAATCAATGACTATAGTTTTGGTCAAGAAGGAAATCCTGATTATTTTCCATTGCAAAAAGTTAAGTATTCAGCTTAGTTGGAGATGAAATAATTCAACAAAGAGGTATTACTTCGAGGAATTGGCAAAATAAAGTGTTGGAGAAGCCGATGGAATCCGATCGATAGAGTGGGTAACGAGTTACCAAATCGAGTTGATACTTCGAAGGACCAGCGACAGAACGGAGTTTGGAATCCTGGAGGGAGCAAGTCATCAGGACTTGTGGCTGTTGCATTGTTACAAAAAAGCGACAAACCTCATAGACATGAGTCTATGAAAACTTCTCTACATGGGGAGTCTGATGCAGGAGCATCAAGCTAAATTTTCATTATTCAATTGTGTAATTAAGGGGGTGAGATATTTTAATTATTTTATTAATTAATTTTCTCATTTTTAATAAATTAGGAGAGAAATTATAAATGTGAGGATTATTGTAAATATTCCTTAAATAATTAAGGATATGAGTGGAGTTGAATTAGGTAGATAATCTAGGGATTAGGAATTTCATAAACGGGACTTAGTTGAGTCCAAAAAAAGATAAATCTAAATTAGATTTTAAGTTGAGATTTGTGTGGAGGAAATTATGGGATGGAATAAATTATGTTTATGTATAAATATGTAGCTTGTGAGAGTGTAAAAGGACAAGCGAGGAAGTGAGGAAGTGAGGAATACAGAGAGTAAGAGAAATGGTTTGAAGGGCTGAGAGCCAAGAGGCCGCCCATTGTAATATCTGGCCGAAGAGTTTTTATGTTTTTATATTAGTATTTTATTTATCAGGCTCTCTTTCCTTCATGTGTATTTTTGAGCTGAACATATTTGTGGTTTTAATGAATAATTTTAATTTTGATGGAAGCACACGTGTTTTACATGCTGGGATATGACTTAACCCAATATCCTGGCATCAAGTTAGTTGACCAAGACAAATGCTACAAAATCCAGATCTATGCAGTTAAAGACATTAAGTAGTAAATAAAAGCAAGAGTTGCTCCATGCATCCAATAGATAAGACACAAATATTTTTAAAGAATTTTTGTATTTATGACACCTGGGAAGGGAATATAGAAAGATGTTACTAGTCCCCCTCAATGGGATGGGTTCTTGTATGTCCTTAGCGCTTCAAATCTAATATCTCTCTCTCTTGATGGTGTAGAAAACCCAGACAAAAATAGAACTCAAAGGGAGCTCACAAGCAAAAAGATAGAAAAATATGACAATGATGGAGGATCAAAGTTAGACCAAAAGTATAGATCTAGAGTGATCTTTAGGTAACAAAAGGTAGTGAATGAATGGAAAAACCATTCTATTTATAACAAAATATTGAGTTAGTCTAGCTATTGGTGCATAATTAAAATATTATTAACCAAATCTAGATCCAACTTTTATGGAATATTTTATTATTTTTGTTGGAGGGAAAAGGAATTTGAATTTGGTCAAATCCATTTATTTTTAAATAATAAATAAATAAACGATTTATTTATTATTTTAAGAATGTGGTTGAGTATTAATTAAATAAATAGTGATTTATTCAATTATTTATAAATAATTTAGTCAAATTTAACAAGGAATATTATTTAAATAATGTTTAAATAATTATTCTTAGAAAGTAATAAGATAAATAGTGATTTATCTCATTAATTTTTTTGTTTTGGGTTAAATATGACCATGAATATTTTTTTTACAAGTGGTTCATGAATCCATGTGCCCACACACATGAACCCAATTACATCCATGGTCCGAAAATCTCGATAGACCCTCCTGAGGGGATCTAAATCGTTAGCCTTACACACGAGGCCTAACCCCGTGGGCGTCAAGGAGATTCGATCCTATGACCTCCCAACCGGCAAAGTAATTAACAACGGGGAATCAACCGATTGAGCTAACCCTTGGGGCTATATGACTAGAAATATTAATTAAACTATTGTTTAATTAATTATCCCTTGTGGAAAATAAAAAAAATATGGATTTATTCAATATATCCTCATGGGGTTTCTTATTTAGACCATAAACAACTTAATAAATTAAGGAGTACTAAGTTATTTTTCATAGTGAAAGAAATTTTTCTTAGGGTAAAATTGGTCTTACATGGTGTACTTTGGTCCATCTAATAGTAACAGGTTAGATGACCAAAAATTGGTGTAATAGATTTCCCCCGGCGTGCGAGTATTAGGAGCTAATCATATGACCGAAGTATGTTGTCAAAACTCAATCACCAAACACCAAAGGGGGAGTCAAAGAGAGAGCTAAATTTAAGGTAGACTAAAGCGTTAGAGGACAAGACCCTGAGGAGGTGAGACTTATAGGTGCAACAAGTCTCTTTTATGAGTGATTACCTGTTCTACAAGAGGCGGGGGAGGCACACCTATGCCCGCCGAGATAACAACGTACAAAGAATAATGCATCCAGTAAACAAGGGACTGAACTATACAGTACATGCTGGCATAAACATGGGCGAGATAAAAACATGATAATGGACCCCACATACATACTGTGCTTGGGATAACAGCCAGGACTTATACAATAATATATGAGTACATGAGATATAAGTACAACCAAAGAGGCCCTATAAAACATGATAGGGCTCTGAAAATATGAATGATACATGCAAACTAAAATGCACTGCAAGCGGCTGAGGCCGAAACCATCAAATCTATGGAGCTGCATTGAAGGTTGTAATGGAGAGTTCATCTGGGAATGTGGGGGGATACCTGAAGGGCCACCCCCTCATGAGGTCTGAAACATCTCACACACACCCGGGAATCACTAGTACAATCTGCTGCATCATTGAACCATCAAGTATATGGATCTTGATCATGCCGTAAGGAGCTAGAGCTGAGAAACAATCAAGTCAAAGGGCAATAAGGAGTCCCTTTGCCTGATCCAAGGCACCGAACAAGAGTGGAAACTAGAACCAAGGTACACCACCCTCTAGACCTGTATTCTGGAATGAATGAGCTGAAGTCGAAAGAAGGAGGTCCACCATAGGTGAGGCAATAAGGGGTCCTCAACTAAGGCATGAGAGATAATAGTAGGGTGAATGATAGACTGACACTAGGGATGATGGTGGAATGGGGGTACTGAGTAGCGAGCTGATAAATTCCCTTGTTAGAGCATGAAGGGCATGGATGACCTGGTAGCAACTGACACAATATCAAAGGGGATATGGGACTATATGTCTAAAGGCCACAATTTGCAACACAAGAGAGGAACCAAGAAATTAAGGATGGAGGACTATAGTGGGATACAAAGGGACTCAGGATAGACTCCATGGATACGATGATGACTCAACTCGGATGCTCTAAACAAGGGCGACTCGATGAGGTTGCCATACAGAAAAGGTCAGGTGGGGACCATAAAAACATGAGTACAAGATGGTTACTCATGAAAAAAATCGACATAAGCATGGAAAAGTATGGAGGCAAAGTGGTGCCCCAAGTACGAGTGTTGCAAGTGAAGAAATTCATTTTTAGGAGTGGTGAAGTGACCCTTCTTGGAAAAAATGTGTCTGGGTGAATTATCAAATCACAAAAAACTAAAGGATACCCATTTGAGAGCTCGGTGAGAGCTTTCCAACAGTGTTGATGGTTTGTTAAACAGAGTTACGGTTCGGTCGCAGCTGGTGAAAGAAAAATATGGGGTTTCTATTGTAATAAGGCATTTTCCCTCCAATTTAATTCATTTGCAAGTGTAGCTGTTGTGAATGTAGAGAGGAGAAAATGCCCTAAATCTTCTGGCAATCGTAGCGGATAGACCGATTGTTGGAACGAAGATTCGTCAGTTTCAGGTGAGAGGCCGAACCTTACTCTTCATTTCAGTGGATTGAAATTTTAGTTTAGGCACCCAGAACTTAGGAACATACCCCTGCTCTTCTTCACAGCTGGGTCGCAGATTTTGGGGCAATATCTGTGACCTGGGTAGTAGGTTTTGGGCAGAAAACTACGACTTGTCCCAGGATTTGCCTGAAAATTTCGACCTGTCAGAGAAGGGGATTTTGGTGCTATTTCGTGGCTGAGATCCGGGTTTTTATGGTTGAATGCAATCTTTCCTTTTTGGACACTGATAAATGTGATGGTTTTGTGCAGATATGGTAGAATTGAGGATCGACTGGAGAGAGAGAGAGACCTGGACACATTACGGTCGGAGATCCGGGAGGATCATGGTGTCCACAGTGCATTGGCCAAGTTTGGGGTCCTGAAGTTTTTGGAGAACCCTTTGATGAGAACTGGGGAGCCCTTGTTGGCCTGGATTATTAGCTATTAGGATCCAAAACACGAGATCTTTATAATGCAGTGGCACGAGATCGAGTTGACTGTCTAGGATATATATTTCCTGACTGGTCTCCCCCCACTTGGGATGGTGGGGAATATGCAGCCAGTGTTACCGTGAGGGTGAAGCATCATGGAGTTTGTAGACATCCATTGCCAACCAGGTCTCCATGTGAAGGGGACACAGATATTGATTAGGGATCTAGAGAAGCTAGAGACCCGTGTTTTGGCCGTAGTGGTGCTGTAGATCCTGGGTAACTAGGAACTCCACCACATCATTGGGGGTCAGATGGTGCTTGTTGAGAGTGTGTTGAGTGGGAACTACTATGGGTGGGCCCAAATGATGTTGTCGTCATTGAAACGACATTTGTCGCTATGCAAGCGGTAATTGAACCATGACTGTGCATATGGCACAGTGTTGTGTTCGTTCTTCTTTGAGAAGATCCCGACACTCTAACCTTGCATATAGATCCGGGATGGGGGCCTGAGAGAGCCCAGGATGCACCGCTGGGGGTGGCTACTGTCTAGAGGGGGAGGTGGGGTAGTCGTACAAGTGTTCCGACCCGATTTTTTCGCTCATTCGGATCAGATGCCATTGTACATAGATGACTATCCCTATAGTGGGATGAGTTATCGTGGGGACCCGGACTTGCCACTGTCGCCTGGTCAAGTATGGGGGCCCGATGGTAAGTGAAAAATTGCTAATATTTATGTGCATTTTAAAATTTCATAATATTGTATATGGTACTGATTCATTCACTTTTGGTATGCAGATATAGCACCAGTAAAATCGGCCAGGCACATGGGACGCCCTGTATTATAAGGAGTTGCAGGATCTAGTGGGTTGAGAGCACCGCAAAATGAGGATGCAGCGGTCCTCCTGGAGGACTTCCGTCATAGATATGAGAGGCTGCTGACCAGTGTTTCAGAGTGTGGTTGGAAAGACTTGGATGACCAGTACATAGAGCCGTGTGTTGGTCTACCCTCAGAGTGGCGAGGGGTCATGTGGCGCATGGCAATGGCTGGATATGGGATGCACGATCTACGAGCTGTAGGAGCAGAGCCATTGGCTCGGGATCCGCCAGATAGTGATTAGGTATAGGGGCATGTGGTGCCCCCAGTTTTGAGTTTTTGTAACATGCTATGGGAATGTCAAATGTATCAGAGTTGATGGACTCTAAAACATTTTCAACGACACATATAATGGATATGCATCGTTTTTATGGTTTATGTTATTGTCTTGTGTTAAATGCGTGTGATAAGTGCCAATATAGAATATTGTTTGCGATGCTATCTACTTAGTGATTTCGTGCTCTAGGTACATGACTGAATGTAATGATTTCAAATTCACGCATCAAAAGATTCACTTGTAAATATCTTCTAAAAAGGATATGATTATGAAAATGGTAGACACCATTCAATTGCATGACAAGAAGTAGGGAATCTAAATGAACATGAAGGTGAAGGATGCGATGGGAAAGGGCATTAGCTAATAAACCTTACACTACATCATATTCGGCCTAGTTATTGGTGGCAGTACCAATGCATACGTTGTTCGAGAGAAAAATCGAATGTAAGGGGGTTAAATGGCCCAACCTGCCGAGGCTAGATTCTAGGAGTAGCGACTTTTACCATCGGCATAGCCGATATAAGGTGTGGACGGGGGGGTCCATCTGAAAGGTGCCACAAGTCAACAAATGAGAGGATGATGAACAATGCTGGCAACCTGAACGCAAGGTAGAAATCAAACAAACACTGCTAGAGGGAGTGCTCTGGGTAGGATGTCTACCACCCACACACCGATGGGAAGGTGGTGTGTGGGAGTTGGCTTAGGGGCAGCTTGTGCTCAGGTCATGAAATTCACCATAGACATGGATGGTGCCATTCCTCTTATGGGTGGGAAAGATGAAGTTAGGGGTGGAAAAGGCTTCCATGATGTCATCATCATAGTAAAATATGGGGTGACTGGTGGAAGGGTAACCACATGATGTGGAAAAGATACCCGACTCATCATCATGAGAAGAAAGGTTCACATGCGCATCATCATGGGGGGTGACGAAAGAACAAGTAGATAAGGGATCCACTGATGTTGAGCTTAGGGTGATCATTGAAGGGAGGTCAAGCGAAACAGAAGGGGAAGTCTCAGAGGGAGCTTCCATCGTGGATCTCATGGATGATGACAGATAGAGGATGGTGGCTAAAGACTCCGTCATCTCGACATTAGGAGGGGGAATTTCAATGGGAGCAGAGTTATCCTCAGGCTAGCCCGAAGCATACTGCGTGAGGATAGGAGAGGCGAACTGGTTATGTTCAATATCGTACTCCTGAACTACCTCCAAAGAGGCTGATAATGTGTGAGGCAGGGACAACGGTGGGTATAATGGCCGTGGAGATCACAAAAAGCACATGGGTGGTTGGTGTGAATAGTCTTGGGATTCTTGGCTGCAGTCGAGGTAGGAACGGAGGTTTCCGGGACCGTAGACTCAGGGAACGCGACATTAACCATGGGCTTGATGCGAGGTAATTTAGGACAATGATGGGTGGCATGAGCGAAAACATCACACAAAGCACATGGGGGGGGGTATGCTTTGGAGGCTGAGGAAAAGCAGGGTTTGTCGGGGATGCCTTGTCTTTAGGTTCCTTCTTGCGAGCTTTCCCCCCTCACATGAAGCTTTCACAACAGGAGTAGGTTCCTATTGAGGTGGTTGAGGCACGAAAGCAAAGGGAGGGGTCATGGGGACCAGTTGAACTGGGGTCAAAGAAAGATAATGTTTGGGCTGACCAGGAGGCATAGTGGCTGGGGGATCAATGTACCAGACTGGGATCCCCAGGGTCATGTTAGGAAGGGATAAGGTAGCCATAACAGGTACCGAAAATACTCCAGGAGGGGGAGCTATAAACGATATTTGACCGGAGGGGTAATGGCTAGGTGAGATAGCTTTGAGATGGTTAAGGCTAGGAGGGACCATGCCAGGAGGATAGGGAGGCTCATGGATACCAGCTGCAGATGAGGGGCCTTGAGGAGGGGGTCCTGAAGACTGAATCGAGGTGCTAGGAGCAGGTTGCAGAGGGAGGGGCTGCTGACTATTCGAAGTGGGCCACTTGAGGTTAAACCGAGATGATTTCATATTGAAAATTTTCAACAAGTTGGGATCAGAGATAGGAGGATAAATACCAGGGAAAGAACCAAGCAAAGAGGAGTCTTTGTAGACTCGAGGTGAAACACTGGCCAAAGGTTCGACTATTTATTTATTGGGCACCGAAGAAATGATGGACTTAGGGGAGGTCTGAGACTTCCGTTCATAATATGTCTGAATATGGTAGTCATAGGTACCAGATGGAGGAGGTTGAGTGGCTGCCTGACCTTTAGGGGGTTGGGTAGCCACAAATCCGTGTTGGGGGGAAGGATTGGTAAACATAGTTGACTAGATAGGTGAAACATGGGGAGGAACTCAAGGGGAGGCTTGCTATCCTGAAGATGCTACTTGAGCTTCCCACATATGCCGCATCTGAGGTAAAATAGGACAATCATGGGTATAGTGACCATAAACACCGCAATAATAACAAGGTTTTTTCATGCAAACATGCCTATCCTACTTGGGCTGAGTGCCCCGTTGCTGGTTAGCAGTGTTAGGTGTATTCCCTTGGGGATTGGGTCCTGGATTACCTAGGGAAGATTGATTTTGGTTGCCTTTACTCTTCTTTTTGGAAGTAGGAGTATTAGTCACACCCTACTGTGCATACACCTGCCCCTGGGGGGGTGCTGGTTGCTGTTGTGGGGGTTGAGAAGGTAAGGGAGGCTAAGGTGCTAATGCTTGAGGAGTTGTAACACCAGGCTACGGATACGGAAAATAAGGAGGTTGGGTAACATTGTGGTAAATAGGTTGGGAAAAAGGAGGAGGTACGCTGTATCTTGGATACATGCTACCGGGAGGTGGAAAAGTGTTGGAGGAGCTGGCCCCTCCCTAAGGGAAACCATAAGACATGGGAGGATGAGTGTATGGATGAGAAAGTGCTCCAATGATACTGTTGGGGGCATGGGATGCCCTCGATGCATTGGCACCACCAGGGCTAGGGATATCAGGTAAGACAGTATAAACATAACTAGAATGTGCATAGATCAGGTCATATTTCAATGCAATATGGAGGGCAGCTTCTTCAGTCTGAGGGAAATGAGATGTGACACATTTGCCAATAGCAGGAAAAAGGGATCTAAGAAACCAGTCCATGTAGACACAGTCTTCGAAGGTAGGGGCTCAACATAGACTCTTTCTTCTCTGCCATTCCTAGACATGATTGGATAGGCGGGTCGCAAATTATTGACATAAAGAGGTCAAAAGTTCGGTACCGGTGTCATAACGAAGGGGAAGTTGCAAGTAATACAGAAAAGCCCAGGCAAGAGTCACAAAAGTAGTATGAGAGGAGGAGGTCTGGTCAACATACCACCTAGAAGCTTCTCTGATAAGCGTACGCTGGAACAACTGAAGACAGACAGAGTCATCGACGATGGAGTTAGATGAACACCACATGTGGAAAGATCTAACATGGTTTGTAGGATCTTCTCCAACAATACCTTTGAACTTGGGGATGTCGAAAGGGAGCTTGGTTGGCATAGCAGGCCAACCAGGATCATGGTGTATGGGGTCATTGATCAACTTGTTATTGCCTAAACCCACCTTAGGCTGAAGGAAGGCGGGATTCAGGGTAACACCAAACCACGCTCAGTCTGGTAGCTAGCCCTACCAGAACAGGAGAGGGCTCTCTCCGGGTCAATCTCAGGAAAAATGTATCAATAGGCCTTGAGATGACTAAAATGAGTGCTAATTTTAGGCTAGGTATATTAATCAAGGAGTTTGAAATGATTTTTTAAGGGTTTTTGTTGGAAAAAGGGAAAGGCAATTTTGGGCTTGGGGATGAGGCCAATTTCTTGTAGAGTTCAAGTTGGGGCAGGGAAGGCAATGGCTTTGATGTCTTAGATCCAATGAATGGATAGAAAATACTGATGAGAATCTGAAGAGGGAAAGAGGGAGCAAGGATCCTCTTCAAACTGACGAAAACATAAAAAACTAAACAAAATTTTAAGGCAGAGCACCAACAAACTAATGAATTCTACCTTAGTTACTCATTTGTTTAATTCAGAAGCAAAGAGAAGGGAAATGGCATACATAAAAATTAATGAAACTTACAGATACATGGAGAAAAAAATCATCAAAACTCAGAGCCACAAGGATCCCAACAAGTGCTGCAAAACTCTGGTCTTTCCTTTGCCAAAAATCTGAAATGAATATACAATGAGGTGCCAAACTATTCCCAAAAGTCCAACCCTGAAAATGTTTCAGAAAATACATGATATATACCATCCTAACCCCTTCCCATGCCTCTAGGGGTCGAGCTCATCCTTCTAGGAGCTGTTTCAACCAATTCTAAATAAGGAGCTTAAATTTAGGCAATCAAACAACTTGCCTCTATATGCTAGGAAACTGATCCATTCACTTAATTTTCACTTTTTAGTGAATGAATCCTCTAGAAAAAGTAAATGTGAGCCAAAATTACATCATAGCCATAAAATTACATCAAGATAGATCAATAATTACATCACAAATTGAAACTAGTCAAACTGGCCGAATTTCTGAGCTGAAAAGTAAAAATTGGACCAAAATCCTCTATGCGCCGCGCCAGAAAACTCAATGCATCGCGCCACTTTGAGCCTGTTTTTGGGGCACTTCCTGAAGTCCAAATTGAGCTCATGATATCTCATTGGAAATCCATGTCTGTCTACTATCCAACCCAAGTGGAATTTTTCAATTTGGAGTTCATTTTCCCCTCCAAAACTTCAATCTCCCAAGACTGGTTCCTGTTGGTGCAAAAAGTGGTAGAAAGACCATTTTTGGAGTGTTTTTTACCTTTAATACCACCCAGAACTTGATGAAATCTCTCAGCCATTCCTGAGCATGCATAATTTACCATAAAAAAATCCAAAAAGGTAAATTTTTCCTCTAGAAGATCTCTCAAACGTAAGCGCGCGTCGAGTGGCGCGACGCATCGGGCAGAAAAACCTGTTTTGCAACCAAAATTTCAAAAATGACAAAATTTACTCCAAATTTTCTGAAATTTGGAGTGAAGGTCCCCCATCAAGTTTCATGCTCATCCAAAGAAGCTTCGGCTAAGATTTGGAGTGGATCAGGCCTTTTTCGCCGTTTCAGTGCTCTTCTCAACCTCGCTTTCAGGATCTTCATCCTAGCTCTGCAAACGTGTGTGCGGGCCCAATAGTGGTTCTTCATATGTCTGAGCATGTATTTGTCCCTATTTGCCTTCGCCAATAGTTTCTCAAGGTGAATGTTGACTCTCGTAAGGCAAGTCTCCCGCTCAAATGGTGTCATGTCACCTGGTCTCTTTCGGGCCAATTCACGGTCTTCACGGATTTGCCGCAACTCTATGAGTGTCTGTTGATCCTCCAATTGTTTATTCCGCTGCTCCAAGTAATTTATAACCGACTGAGCTCTCTTCAATTTCTCGGTCAGTGTGTCGATCTCAGCTTTCTGCTCCTGGATGATTTCTTTCAGCTTTGAGCTGGGAGAGCTCGAATCAACATCAATCACTATAAAATCAGTATCTTGGCCTCCTGAGGGGCCCTCATCCTGCATAGGCTTCTTGCCTCTGTCCTGTACCTGTGCTGATGTAGAAGGTGAGACCCCTTCCACGCCATGTGGAGATAGTACTCGCACTGTTTTCGAAGGTAACGAGACCCCTTCCACCCCGGGTGGAGATAGCACTCGTCGTGCTGCTGCAAATAAGACTCTGGTACCTCTCTGATAGGTAACACACACTGGAACACTGATAGGCTCTGTCTCAGGAACCTCAAACTGATGTGAAGGCTCACTTGCATCGTGAACAATCTCTGGAGGAGGCTGAGGGGTTGTAAAGAAGTCACGGGAGGATGAGCGCATAATGATAAATTTTGTTATGTTGCTGCTCTGGAGTCTTCTTCTGCACAAGCGTAGTCATCCGTTCTATGTTTCGGCACATGAAGTATGGAATATTCATCAGTCTCACTCTCGTGAAATGCATCAACAGTCTAATGTGGTATGCATAAAGGCGTGAGAACCAGCCCTCACAGCTGAAGTATCTAATGATGAGTTTCATTAATGGCGCATAGGACTCCTTCAAGAATCTGAAAGGAAACACCCTGCTGAGCTGCCTCATATAACCAGGCCTGATGTAAGGTTCATAATATGCTCTATCCAGTTGTTGTCTCTTATTCCACTCTTCACCTATGTTTGGTATCCCGGTCGCCTGAGAAATGGTTTCTGGTGTCAAGGTGAAGTTCACTCCAGCAAGTTTTACATGACCATCACGCAAATGTAGGACAAATAAGCGAACCAACTCCTAATGATGCTGAATCTGAGCAATCATCTCACAATACTGAAAACATGAATGTTGCTGAAAGCATGCCATTGCAAGCAGGCATGCCTGCAATTGAGTCAAGGAAGTGGGCTCTTCTTTGATGTGCCTACCACTTTTATGAGACCTCCTCGGTACATTTAACTCTGCGATTGAGTCACTGTCTTGCTCATATTCTTGCTCATATGATGAATTTGTCTCTGACATGGTGCTTTGCAATGTGTATAAAAAATGTATGTTGATAGATATGTGGTGAAAACAAGAGTTTGTTTTGTTTGAAAATGGTTAATTGGTGTTTATATTTCAATACCAAATTTGCCAAATATGTACCAAGTAGGAAATGAGGGACTGTGGTAATTATAAACAGTGGGTGTAATGGACTGTCAAGTGAAATTTGAGTGGAAGGACAGTCACTTAACCGCTTGGGGGACTTCGGGATTTGGGGATTTTATAAGTGATATGGGAGTGGGAGATGTAGTAGGGTTTAGTGATAGGGAAAATGGGGTACAAGGAATATGATTGGTTTTGGGAGTTTAGGGCACCAGGGATAAACTATTTATGAAAGGGAAAGGATCATAAATGGGAAAGGGGACTTGGTAGCTAAATTACAATTTCAAAACACCAATTTCAAACCCAAAGAAGTAGATTTTGGTATAGACATAGGGTTTATATTTCACCGATCAAAACCCTCAAATTTTGCCTCCAAACACACCAAGCACGACATAAAATCGACGGGCAAGAGTTTCAACTTACTTGGAGCAGGAAAGATTTGAGTCGATTTAGTTTTTTTTGATGAAAATTTGATGAATTTAAGCTTGTCGGCTCTGTGCGCCGCGCGCACACCCAGTGCACCGCGTTGGCTCTGTGCGCCGCACCAGAGCAAATTAACACAGTCAGAATGGGCTCAATGCGCCGCGTCTTGTGGATGCGCCGCGCCTTCCTCCAATGCGCCGCGCGCGCCTTCTAAACACAGTCTTGGCTTTCAAATTTACTGCTTCGCCCTCTCACCACTAAACTTCGACTTTCCTTGATGTCTTGGATGCAAATGGCATTGATACACATATAAATATCTATATAAAGTCATGGCTTTGATTTTCTCTTTGTAGAGACCCACTTTGTAATGTTTCTAAATTGGCATTTCTTCACTTTTAATACAACTCTGTCTTTTTGTTTCCTCTTTGATTTTTGGCTGAATTGATGGCTTTCTTGGTAAATTTTTTGTAGGGATGGTGGCATTGGATTTCGACAAAGGATGACCAGAGGCTGCGTTTGAAGTGCTTCATGGCGGAAAACTTTAAAAATACATATTTATTACAAATAGTTAATTTGACGATTTCTTCTTCAAAACAGAGTTTTGAAGAAGAAACATCCTTGAGCATTGTTAACAATGAAAATCTTGAAATGAAAACTTATTGAAGACATCCTCATGGCCTGCGGGCATTATTTGAAATTCTGAAGACCAAACCCTAGACCTAGTGACTGAAAGACTCTTTTTTGACCACAAGACCATCTATGACTGTAAATGAATGAAATCAACTTTAATGAACTTTGATAAATTTAGACCAACCCAGTAGGTACAAACATGAGGGAAACTAGTGAAGAGACCCTTCCGTCAGATAATGGCATGCCCCTAATGAAATGCAGATGAATGAGTGGAATGAGACACCTAAAAATGACATGCAATAAGAGAAATGATCTCTGACGGAGGGATGTAAAGACCGACTCTAACATTAGCTCCAATGGGGATGGTAGCTCCTGGGAGGTGCCAAGAACGGCAGATCTCTGGGAGAGATAGACAGTGCCTTTGTCCATTGGGCAATGGAATCCATTATTTTGACAAAGCAACTCAAGACTGTTGACTGAATTTATTTGACTGACTGATTCAATTTTTAAAACAGAAATGACTGAACCAAACCGACTAGACAGACTCAAACCGAAACTGAAATCCTTCTTCAGAATTATAGCCTTCACTTCGGGCCCCAAACTGAAGAAAAGACCACAGTGCACACTTGCAATGAAATTGAAATAAATGATATGTACAATGACAATGTGATCAGCAGAAAACATCTTAGAAATGGTACCTCTTGAGCAGACGACCATTGACCGGCCCTCCTGGACAGTCTTCACCGTTCATCTCCTTCAAAAGAAAGGCGTTCTGACCTCGATATGCTGCAATCTTAAATGGCCCTTTCCAGAGATTTTCAAACTTACCGTGTTTACCTTTGTCCTCATTTCTAGCATCCCACTTCAGCACCACCTCCTCCAATTGGAATTTATCTTCCTTCACTTTCCTGTCATAGATTTTCTTGATTCTCTCCTGCAACTTAAATGTGTTTTGGAAAACCTCTTCTCTCATTTGCTACAAATGAATCATCCGATTTATCCTTCTCTGCATATGGCTTTCTTCACTGCCAACTTCCTGAAGAAGCTTGACCACCGGAACAGCAAGAAAGGTAGGAAACATTGTATCTACTCCATAAATTAACTCAAAGGGGGACATACCAATGGACTTCTTTTGACTCACCCGATCAGCCCATAGCGCATTGACTAGCTTCTTATGCCAACTCTTCTTGTTTATGTCCAGCAACTTTTTAATGATGTTGACTAAAGATTTATTGGAAGATTCCGCCAATCCGCTGCCTTGCGAATGATAGGCGGTTGAATGTCCCAAAATGATTTTATACTTGGCACAAAACTCAATCATCTTTCTTGATTTAAAAGCCGCTGCATTATCAGTGATCAATTTATTCGGGCAACCAAAACGAGACAAAATGTTATTCTCAAGGAAAGAAATGATTACCGAATCGGTAGCTTGTCTGGTGGGAACTGCTTCGATCCATTTCGTGAAGTAATCAGTCGCTGTTAGGATCCATCTATGCTGTCCTGAAGAAGGAGGATGGATCTCCCCAATGAAATCCAAACCCCACTGTTGTAAAGGGGCGCTTACATCAATAGGTTTAAGCGGCAAAGGCTGTAATTTTTGTCTTCCTTCGAAAATTTGGCACTCATGGTAGCCTTTGACTGTTTTATACACATCAGCAAACAATGTCGGCCAATAGTATCCTGCTCTCAAAATATTATTGGCTTTTGTTTTCCAAAAATGGTGACCCCCGCAGTCTCCTTTATGGAAATCCTCCATTACCTTCTTCGCTTCTTCCTCCACCAAAAAATTTAACAAAACACCGCCCGGATCTTTCCAATAAAGTGCAGAATTCAAAATACAAAATTTTGCAGCCTTCAGTTTCAGGGTTCTACCTTTGTTTCTAGTCATGTCGGGCGATGATGACAAATTCTGAAGAACATACACGATATTTGAATACCATGGGGAAGCAACAAAAATTTCCGATACCTGAAGTGGCGAAATCTCCTCATCCTCATCAGACATAGCAGCAATCAGATTTATGTCTAGCGCATGCAAATTCGATTCAGCCATAAGCTTCGTCAGCCCCTGTCCCTTGATAAGCTTCGTGGGCCTTATCTCCACATCATACTCCAGCAAAGCTGCAATCCACTTGCCTCGTCTTCCTTCCGGATCAGTTTGTACTAAAACATCTTTCACGGCAGCGTTAGGAACATAAGCCAAAATATGGGAATGCAAAATGTATACCCGGAAATCCTTTAATGCTTTTACCAATGCCAAAGCTTGCTTCTCAATGATGTTGTACTTCAAGGCTGCGTCTCTTATAGTTCGACTGAAAAAAGCTATTGGCTTCTCATGCCCATCTCTTTTTTGCATTAACATAGCTGCCATGGTATGCTCCGAAGCAAAGGAAAACAAAATAAAATCTTGGGTATAATCCGGGCTGATTAACACCAGAGCTGAAGATAGTGCCAACTTCACCAAATTAAAGGACTTTACCACCTCTTCAGTCCACTTCACTTGGTTGTCCTTTTTCAGCATATTGGTTATTTCTCTTAGATGTTCAGCAAGGTTAGGGACAAAGCGGCGTAAAAAGTTCATCTTACCATTAAAAGACGGAATCTCCTTCTTGTTCCTGGGAGGGTCAATTTGCTGAATTGCTTCAACACGTGCGGGATCAATACGAATGCCATCTTTTGAAATAATGTGACCAAGTAATTTGCCTTCATCCATGGCAAACAAGCTCTTTTTAGGATTAAGCAAGACACCATATTTTCTGCACTTTTGAAAAACAACTTTCAAGTGATACATATGCTCTTCATTTGAATTGGAAAAAACTGTCAAATCATCAAGGTATATAACAAGGAAAACATATTTCTCATTCGCAAAAGCCATGTCCATCGCCCGCTGGAAAGTCGCACCAGCATTCTTCAAACCGAATGGCATCTTGGCATAGTGGAAAGTTCCCCACGGAGTGGTGAACGCGGTTTTTTCTCGGTTGTCCTCATGGACCAAAATTTGGTTATATCCATAATAATCATCTATTAGTGACATACGAGATGCTCCAACTACTCGCTGCAGTATATGATCCATCTTAGGCAATGGATAATTTTCCTTCAATGACGCCTTGTTCAGATTTCAGAAATCAATGCACAATCGAATCTCACCTGTATTTTTCCGCACTGGCACTAAATTGGAAATCCAATCAGAAAATCTGATGGGAACAATGATTCCTACTTTGTACAACCTGTTTACCTCCTTCTCAATCGATGGCAACAACTTCGGGTTGATTCTTCTTAGCTTCTGTCTGAAAGGCTTTTGATTAGGCTTGATTGGGATAGTGTGCTGAATTATATTGGTATCATACGTCTTTAAATCTGAGTAATCCCAAGCGAAAGCATCAGCAAAAGAAGACAACAAACTCACATATTTTTCTTTTACCTCCGGTGGCAATGATTTGGATAACTTCACCATTTTGGGGTCTTCAGTTGTTCCAATATTTACATCTTCAACTCCTTTTTCAGTCGGTCGTAAGGTTGGTTTCTTGGCCACATCATCCTGATCGAAGAGCTCTTCTAAAGGTATCAAACCTTTAGGAATAACGTTATATTTCAGCTGCAACACTTCCATTTGATTTACTTGCATGTCAGCTTCACCATAATCATATTCTACATCAATTGAGGTATCTTTGAACTTCCCTTTATTTTGCAGAAAATCATTAATTTCATCATCATCTTGGAAAACTTGCCAACATCTTTGATTATCCGGGATGGTAGGACAGTGCTTCACATGGATTTCGAACTTATTACTTGAATTCATTGGGATCTTCAAATTACTTGCTGCCTTAGCAAGTGCATCTGCAATTCCATTTTGAATGCGAGGAATACAAGTCAAAGTATAATCTGAAAATTGCTTCAAAATATCCAGAACAGCATTTCGGTAAGCCCGCATTCGAGGATGCTTCGTTTGATATTCACCCTTTACTTGTTTAATCACCAATTCGGAGTCGCCATAGACTGCAATTCTCTTAGCATTCATCTTTCTAAGAATTTTTAGGCCAGCAATCAGAGCTTCGTACTCAGCCTCATTGTTCGAACAATCGAATGCTAATTTGTAAGAACATACCCGTACATTGCTCGGTACCTTGTTTGGAGCGGAAAAAGGACTGCGTACCCAAATACCAATTCCAACACCATAATTTCCCACTGCACCATCGAAATCCATGGTCCATAGACCCTCTTCATCATCTTCTAAGTGTTGAAATTGTGCTAGCTTTGTTTTTTCTGCTTGTTGTCCACTATCTTTAGCTGATTTCTCAACTATGCTTTCCGATTTTTGCCTTTCTTTCTGCAAAAATTCTATGAAATTATCGGTAATCTCTGGAATATCTTCTGCTTGAACTAACTGACTATCTACATCATTGAAACTATCAGCAAACAAAACAAAAGACTCTAAATCTGTATGTACATAATTAATCGGATGATTGACCGGTTTCTCCTTGGTTGTAATCATGTACTTCATTTTTTGTTCCCGGTACAAATTTCTCATTTGACCAAACACGGGAATCGTTGCATAGGAGAAATTTAATTGTAAAGTCCCTTTCAATTTTTCTCCCCAAGATTTGGAAAGCAACATACCAAACCTGGGAGGAATGTCTGCCACAACTACGTCCATCAAAACATTCTTTGTGGGAATCTGATCCAAACTAACAACCAAGTCTTTAATGAGCCCAATACATCTCACTATGCTAGAATCAAATGAATAAAGATCATGGTACTTCCTAGTGATGTCTAAACCCAACTTCTCCATGATTGCCTTCGGCATGAGATTATGGGAAGCACCGGAATCGAACATGGCATTATGCAATACAAACTCATGCAATCGAAGACTGATATAAAAAGGAGGCACTTCGCTATCTGGAGACTCACCATCTAAATCTGGTCCAAATATCAATTCAGGTTGATCATCTTCAATATTCACCATATCAAACATGGGATCGAAATTCAAAATTTTGGAAACTTGACGTCTATAACTGATGTTCTTCATGAGTTCAGTCAAGGGAATGGATACCTTTAACTTAGAAATCTCATTCTCCAAACTAAAGGTTGAAGTATTTTCGATCTCTTTGGCTGGAAAATCTTTCTTTTCAGCCTTCTCCCTCGATGTAATTGGCTGATTTGATTTTTCTGCGGATGATGACTTGGTGGCAGCGGGATCAACTATCTCTTTTGCTTTCTTTTGTGCAACAGGTGAATCGTTTTTAGGTGCTGAAACTTCCTTTCTCTTTTGGATTGGATTGACAGACACATATTTGTTTCTAAGAGAATATTGCTTCTGTTGGGCTGACAAGGCATTCATATAACCTCTCTGATACTCATCCGACTCTTCCTCAAGAGTTGCATCATTGGCCAAGATAAAATCCTCATCTCTTTGTACAGCTGAAATTTCTGCATACTCCTCATCTTCGGTGATATAAATGGGCAAATCATCAGGAGTAAAGAAATGATTTTCCTCCCCTACTACATCATCTTCATCATCTGAATCCTGACCAACAAAATTCTGCTGAAGAGGTGTCTTTACTTGCTGCTGGACTGCTGGTTCTTGTGCTCGTTGTTCTCGTTGTTTAATCCTGAATTGGGGCTGCTGCTGACCACGGAAGTTGGGATTTCGAATTTGCGGTTCAGGCTTATCAAGTGTGAACCTTTCGAACATTTTTTCCACTTTACGAAGTAGCTGATCTGATGTAGATGTAGAAGCTTATTCCTTTATTACAACTTTCTTCTCTGCTTTCAATCTAGCTCTCTTGTCATTCAAATTTGCCTCAACACTCACCGCAATTTTCTGCATATCTTCTAAGGTGGGCGGATCTCTGTCTCGTAATGAATAGGCTATCTCCAGATCAAAACCATTCGGGAATTTTAACAAAGCTGACTTCATAGAAGGCCTCAAATCATCAGGAATTTCATTATAAACCGCATTAAATCTGATAATATAGTCTTGGACGGACTCACCAACATTGCGCTTGATCTTGGTATATTCAGAAGTGATTTGAATTGGATCTTTCTTCATTTCCCACTGATCTAGAAACTTTCTCTGAAGCTCTTCTAATGTATTAATACTTCTAGGCTGCAAAGCTCTAAACCACTTGCGTACCTCACCTCCAAAATTTTGCACAAACAATCTCATGGTGACATTCTCTTCATCAATTTCATGGAGATCAAAGAAGTCTATCATTCTATCAATATGATGCTGAGCGGGCACACTTTGAGGAGTACCATCAAACAAAAGGATTTTACTCTGATAATCAACGGGCATGGGATCCAAGTTCTGGGGCAAGACAAGAGGTGCGAATCTAGCAGCCATTGCTCTTGGTGGATTTATGATCTGTCTTGGAGAAACGGGTGGAGTAGGAGCAATAGATGTACGAGGTGTATGTGGTGGATATGGAGGAGGAACTACTGCAGATTGTTGATCAGATATAGATGGTTGCACGGGAATGGTAGGAATGAAAGAAGGCTCGGCGTGAACTTTTGAATCAGAAGTAACTGTTGATGGACCAAGAGTTTCAGAAGCAGATTCGATAAACTCGGGAATATTCGTTGCCACAATAGAGTTTTGGATGTTCAAGATGTAACTATCAATGGATCTATTAGCTTGTTCAATCTCAAGATACTTGATAAACTCGGGATTTATGACAGTAGAACCAGTAGCACTTTCAGACTTAGTTTCAAACAACGACAGCTCGAATTGATCATCAAACTCAATATCTTCAAGGAATTCAAATACAGTAGGGCATGAATGAGATTTAAACAAAGGGATCACGGGACTTTCTCGACGGAGGATTCTTGAAATCAGATTGGGATTCTCATACACTGGAGGCAGATCAGGATCGGGATTAGCTCTAGTATGTCTTCTGGAAGCCAGTGTGTTGATCTATTCAAAAATCAAAGGACAAAACCGATCTATTTCAGCCTATCAAATTCTAGACTCAATCACCCAAAATTCCAGAATGATCTGATATACTGGGGTAATTCACAAGTCAAATGTCACGTTCACAAGCTAAACCAGAGATTGACTGAAGCAACGCTTATCTACTTCCGCTAATGCAAAGAAAAAGCGTTTCGAAAGCTACCTGGCGTAACTTTAGCCTCCGTCTGTAACTTCCGAAAAAATTAACACCAACAAGCAAACCATTTTTTCCCCAGTATGGTCACCACTATGTTATAGACCAAATCCACCTTAGGCTGAAGGAAGGCGGGATTTAGGGTAACACCAAACCATGCTCAGTCTAGTAGCTAGCCCTACTAGAACAGGAGAGGGCTCTCTCTGGGTCAATCTTAGGAAAAATGTATCAATAGGCCTTGAGATGATTGAAATGAGTGCTAATTTTAGGCTAGGTATATTAATCAAGGAGTTTGGAATGATTTATAAGGGGTTTTTGTTGGAAAAAGGGAAAGGCAATTTTGGGCTTGGGGATGAGGCCAAATTCTTCCAGAGTTCAAGTTGGGGTAGGGAAGGCGATGACTTTGATGTCTTAGATTCAATTAATGGATGGAAAATACTGCTAAGGAGATGAAGAGGGCAAGAGGGTGCAAGGATTCTCTTCAAACTGAAGAAAACATATAAAACTAAACAAAATTTTAAGGCAGAGCACCAGCAAACTAATGAATTCTACCTTAGTTACTCATTTGTTTAATTCAGAAGCAAAGAGAAGGGAAATGGAATACATAAACATTAATGAAACTTACAGATACATGGAGAAAAACATCATCAAAACTCAGAGCCACAAGGATCCCAACAAGTGCTGCAAAACTCTGGTCTTTCCTTTGCCAAAAATCTGAAATGAATATACAATGAGGTGCCAAACTATTCCCAAAAGTCCAACCCTGAAAATGTCTCAGAAAATACATGATATAGACCATCCTAACCCCTTCCCATGCCTCTAGGGGTCGAGCTCATCCTTCTAGGAGCTGTTTCAACCAATTCTAAACTAGGAACTAAAATCTAGGCAATCAAACAACTTGCCTCTATATGCTAGGAAACTGATCCATTCATTTAATTTTCACTTTTTAGTGAATGAATCCTCTAAAACAAGTAAATGTGAGCCAAAATTACATCATATTCATCAAGTTACATCAATATAGATCAATAATTACATCAAAAAGTGAAATTAGTCAAAACTGGGCGAATTTCTGAGCTGAAGAGTCAAAATGATGCCAAATTTATCTATGCGCCGCGCCCAAAAACTCAATGCGTTGCACCACTTTGGGCCTATTTTTGAGGCACTTCCCGAAGTCCAAATTGAGCTCATGATAGCTCGTTGGAAAGCCCTGTCTGTCTACTATCCAACCCAAGTGGAATGTTTTAATTTGGAGTTCATTTTCCCCTCCAAAACTGAAATCTCCCAAGACTGGTTCCTGCTGGTGCAAAAGGTGGCAGAAAGGCCATTTTTTGTGTGTTTTTGACCCTTAAGACCATCCAGAACTTGATGAAATCTCTCAGCCATTCCTGAGCATGCATAATTTATCATAAAAAACCCAAAAATATCAATTTTTCCTCCAGAAGATCTCTCAAACGTAAGCGCGCGCCAAGTGGCGCGACACGTCGGGTGGAAAAATCTGTTTTGCGACCAAAATTTCAAAAATGACAAAATTTTCCCCAAACTTGCTGAAATTTTGAGTGAAGGTCCCTCATCAAGTGTCATGCTCAGCCAAAGAAGCTTCGGCCAAGATTTGAAGTGGATCAGGCCTTTTGCGCCTCCTTAGTGCCCTTCTCAGCCTCGCTTTCAGGATCTTCATTTTCGTTTTGCAAACATGTGTGCGGGCCCAATAGTGGTTCTTCATATGTCTGAGCATGTCTTTGTCCCTATTGGCCTTCGCCAATAGTTTCTCAAGATGAATTTTGACTCTCATAAGGCAATTCTCCCGCTCAAATGGTGTCATGTCACCTGGTCTCTTTCGGGCCAATTCACGGTCTTCACGGATTTTCCGCAACTCTATGAGTGTTTGTTGATCCTCCAATTGTTTATTCCGCTGCTCCAAGTAATTTATAACCCATTGAGTTCTCTACAATTTCTCAGTCAGTGTGTCGATCTCAGCTTTATGCTCCTAGATGATTTCTTTCAGCTTTGAGCTGGGAGAGCTCGAATCAACATCGATCAATATAAAATCAGTATGTTGGCCTCCTGAGGGGCCCTCATCCTGCATAGGCTTCTTGCCTCTGTCTTGTACCTGTGCTGATGTAGAAGGCGAGACCCCTTCCACGCCATGTGGAGATATTACTCGCGCTACTGTCGAAGGTAACAAGACCCCTTCCACCCCGGGTGGAGATAGTACTCGTCGTGCTGCTACAAATAAGGCTCTGGTACCTCTCTGATAGGTAACACACACTGGAATACTGATAGGCTCTGTCTCAGGAACCTCAAACTGATGTGAAGGCTCACCTGCATCGTGAACAATCTCTGGAGGAGGCTGAGGGGTTGTAAAGAAGTCACGGGAAATGAACTCCTCCCATGCAATGCCCTGCAATCCAAGCTGATGTACCACAATCATCTTGATGAGCGCATAATGATAAATGTTGTTATGTTGCTGCTCTGGAGTCTTCTTCTGCACAAGGGTAGTCATCCGCTCTATGTTTCGACACATGAAGTATGGAATTCTCATCATCCTCACTCTCGTGAAATACATCAAAAGTCTGATGTGGTATGCATAAAGGCATGAGAACCCGGCCCTCATAGCTGAAGTATCTGATGATGAGTTTCATTAATGGCGCATAGGACTCCTTCAAGAATTTGAAAGGAAACACCCTGCTGA
Source organism: Pinus albicaulis (assembly GCA_034641835.2). Classification (NCBI taxonomy): domain Eukaryota; kingdom Viridiplantae; phylum Streptophyta; class Pinopsida; order Pinales; family Pinaceae; genus Pinus; species Pinus albicaulis. Next base: position 978,171,466 of record CM076577.1, on the reverse strand, counting down.
GCTGCCTCATATAACCAGGCCTGATGTAAGGTTCATAATATGCTCTATCCAGCTGGTGTCTCTTATTCCACTCTTCACCTATGTTTGGTATCCCGGTTGCCTGAGAAATGGTTTCTGGTGTTAAGGTGAAGTTCACTCCAGCAAGGTTTACATGACCATCATGCAAATGTAGGAAAAATAAGCGAACCAACTCCTGATGATGCTGAATCTGAGCAATCATCTCACAATACTGAAAACATGAATGTTGCTGAAAGCATGCCATTGCAAGCGGGCAGGCCTGCAATTGAGTCAAGGAAGTGGGCTCTTCTCTGACGTGCCTGCCACTTTTATGAGACCTCCTCGGTACATTTAGCTCTGCGGTTGAGTCACTGTTTTGCTCATATCCTTGCTCATATGATGAATTTGTCTCTGACATGGTGCTTTGCAATGTGTATAACAAGTATATGCTGATAGATATGTGGTGAAAATAAGAGTTTGGTTTGTTTGAAAATGGTGAATTGGTGTTTGTCTTTCAATACCAAATGTGCCAAATATGTACCAAGTAGGAAATGAGGGACTGTGGTAATTATAATCAGTGGGTGTAATGGACTGTCAAGTGAAATTTGAGTGGAAGGACAGTCACTTGACTGCTTGGGGGACTTCGGGATTTGGGGATCTTATAAGTGATATGGGAGTGGGAGATGTAGTAGGGTTTAGTGATAGGGAAAATGGGGTACAAGGAATATGATTGGTTTTGGGAGTTTAGGGCACCAGGGATAAACTATTTATGAAAGGGAAAGGATCATAAATGGGAAAGGGGACTTGGCAGCAAAATTATAATTTCAAAACACCAATTTCAATCCCAAAGAAGCACATTTTGGTATAGACGTAGGGTTTATATTTCACCGATCAAAACCTTCATATTTTGCCTCCAAACACACCAAGCACGACTTAAAATCGATGGGCAAGAGAATCAACTTACTTGGAGCAGGAAATATTTGAGTCGATTTAGTTTTTTGATGAAAATTTGATGAATTTAAGCCTGTCGGCTCTGTGCTTCGCGCGCACACCTAGTGCGCCGTGTCGGCTCTGTGCACCGCGCCAGAGCAAATTAACACAGTCAGAATGGGCTCAATGTGCTGCGTCTTGTGGATGCGCCATGCCTTCCTCCAATGCGTCATGCGCACTTCTAAACACAGTCTTGGCTTTCAAATTTACAGCTTCGCCCTCTCACCACTAAACTTCGACTTTCCTTGATGTCTTGGATGCAAATGGCATTGATACACATAGAAATATCTACATAAAGTCATGGCTTTTATTTTCTCTTTGTAGAGACCCACTTTGTAATGTTTCAAAATTGGCATTTCTTCACTTTTAATACAACTCTGTTCTTCAAGTTTCCTTTTTGATTTTTGGCTGAATTGATGGCTTTCTTGGTTGATTTTTTGCAGGGATGGTGGCATTTGGACTTCGACAAAGGATGACCAGAGGCTGCATTTGAAGTACTTCATGGCGGAAAACTTTAAAAATACATATTTATTACAAACAATTAATTTGACGATTTCTTCTTCAAAACAGAGTTTTGAAGAAGAAACATCCTTGAGCATTGTTAATGATGAAAATCTTGAAATGAAAACTTATTGAAGACATCCCCATGGCCTGCGGGCATTATTTGGCATTCTGAAGACCAAACCCTAGACCTAGTGACGAAAAGACTCTTTTTTGACCACAAGACCATCTATGACTGTAAATGATTGAAATCAACTTTAATGAATTTTGATAAATTTCGACCAACCCAGCAGGTACAAACATGAGGGAAACTAGTGAAGAGACCCTTCTGTCAGATAATGGCATGCCCCTAATGAAATTCAGATGAATGAGCGGAATGAGACACCTAAAAATTACATGCAATAAGAGAAATGATCTATGACGGAGGGATGTAAATATTGACTCTAACACAACTGGTTAAAATAGGGAAGATTGAGGCCTTCCATATAAGGGAGCAAGGGAGCAGTCGGAATAGTTCCTGTTGTGGTCCCACTAGTAGTATTCCTAACATTAGGGTTGGGGCTACCACCAGTGTTAGGTCCTGAACCAGACATGGTGAAGGTGATAGGAGGAGAGTTGTGGATGGAACCAGAAGGGGAACCCAATGAACCAGAAGCAGAGTCAGAATGGGGACTCGGTGGAGGAATAACTCGAATCCTACGGGGAGGAGTAAGTCTTCCTAATGGAAACTGAGGATGAATTCCAAGAATTCTCTGGGATAAACACCTTGGGGGCGCAATGATGGAAGAACAGACATAGATCACATAAGGAAGAGAGACTAACAAGGACAAGGAGGTGCAGGATCAATGATTACAATGTCGAAGCAAGGTCAAAGAGGTGTGGGGTCAAGTGATTACAATGTTATAGTCTTGGCTTGGCAGTGTAAAACAGGAGCTTTTCACTTAGGGTGTGCATGTTAAGTGTGTTAATTTTAATTTTTATACCCATATGTGTGTAGAGAAAAAGAAAAAATGTGTTGTATAACTGTAAATAAATCTGCAAATAACAGTAAAGTAAACTAAATATGACAGAAAATAAACATCTAAATATGCATCAATCTAAACCCAAGGAGGCGGGCTTCCTAAAAACTAGTCTATGGGTGGGAAAATTCTAGTTAAAACACACAAAAAATGGCCAGTGGATCTAAAGTTTGGAGGGATAGGGATATAGAGGTCAGATCTACTGGAAATAGGTGCAGAAAACAACAAAAAACCAGAGGGAAAAGTGTTGTAAACGAGGTGGCGAAAGGTTACAACCTGAAGGGAAACATAGGGGACCCTAGAGGAGGACCAAAAAAAACTGAAAAGAGGTGTCTTGGATGGATGAATAACCAATATGAAATGGATCTGAAGGTACATGATCAGATCTGAAAATGGCTGAACACACTGAAATATCAGACGACCTGCTTTAGCTAAACTCCTCCTAGAAAGGTGGAAGCGTACTTAAGCCCTAGGGGGCTTGGTTCCTACTTCGACGAGTAAAAAATAGCAAGTACATGTCCGAAATGGGTGGAGATGTAGGTTAGACAACCCTGAACAGTAGCCCAGACAAACCCAGAAAAATCACAGAAAAATTTCAGCAAAAAGTAAAGGTCGTAGTTTTTGACCTTTTTTTAGCAGAGGTCACAGTTTTCTGGTTGTTTTCTGTGCCCTGAAGGTTGAGGTCACAGGTTTTCGCCCAAAAAGTGCAACCTAAACTTCCAGCACTTTCAGGGGTAGGTTTCAGAAACAAGTGTAGTCTGAGCTGCGGCTAATACCTATCACCTACACAATAGGCTCATAATCACACGGAAGTTAGAATTTTTATTGTTTTAGGGTTTTAAAGGTTAAAAAAAACATCAAGAAGTGCAAAAGAAGAAGCCGAAGAGAAACCCTAAGGGTTGAAGCAGCTAGTCATGCAGGGATCTGAAAAACGACAGCGGTCGTAATTATAAACCCTTGTGGAGTCGTTAGTTGTTAGTGTGAATTCTAATTGCAATCGTACGAAAAAAGCTCACTTTATCTGTGCATAACAAACAACCCTAATATCAAATAAGGATGCCATTTTCTTTGGATACGCAGTTATTTGACCAAGAAAATGCTACAAAATCCAGATCTATGCAGTTAAAGACATTAAGCAGTAAATAAAAGCAAGAGTTTCTCCATGCATCCAATAGACAAGACAATAAAATTTTATTTTATTTTTGTATTTATGACTCCTGGGAAGGGAACATAGAAAGATGTTACGAGTCCCCCTCAATGGGATGGGTTTTTGAATGTCCTCAGTGCTTCAGATCTAAGATATCTCTCTCTTGATGGTGTAGAAAACCCAGACAAAAATAGAACTCAAATGGAGCTCACAAGAAAAAAGATAGTTTAATATGACAATGATGGAGGATCAAAGTCAGACCAAAAGTATAGATCCAGAGTGATATTTAGGCAAAAAAGGGTAGTGAATGGATGGAAAAACCATTCTATTTATAAAAAAATATTGATTTAATCTAGATATTGGTGCATAATTAAAATATTATTAACCAAATCTAGATCCAACTTTTATGGAATATTTTATTATATTTGTTGGAGGGAAAAAGAATTTGAATTTGGTCAAATCCCTTTATTTGTAAATAATAAATAAATAAATGATTTATTTATTATTTTAAGAATGTAGTTGACTAATAATAAAATAAACAGTGATTTATTCACTTATTTATAAATTATTTAGTCAAATTTAACAAGGAATATTATGTAAATAATGTTTAAATAATTATTCCTAGAAAATAATAAGATAAACAGTGATTTATCTCATTAATTTTCCTGTTTTGGGTTAAATATGACCAGTAATATTAATTAAACTGCTATTTAATTAATTATCCATTGAGGAAAATCAAACAAATATGCATTTATTCAATATTTCCTCATGGGATTTCCTGTTTAGACCATAAACAACTTAATAAATTAAGGATTACTAAGTTATTTTTCATAGTGAAAGCAATTTTAATTAGCGTAAAATTGGGCTTACATGGTGTACTTTGGTCCATCTAATAGTAATAGTTTAGATGACAAAAAAATGGTGTAACAGTTGTTTGAAACACCTCCCCCTTGGGGGAACACCATCCTCAGTGTTCTATGACACCTATGATTGGAAACCATTGAAAACAAAACATATTGCCTATGGAGGTATATAACATAATTTGATGTAGTATTTACAATGACATCCTGCTGAAAAAAATAAAATAAACATCTCGCTTATTGGAGATTTATAACACAACTCATTGTGGTATTTATAATAACAACCATAAATGTAAATATACCAAAAATTCATTTTCTTCATCAAAAAAATAATGAAGGATATAATTCCTGCATGTGATCATCCATATCCCATGTAGCTTCATTGACCCCAAAGTGATTCCACTACACTTTACCTTGCTCTATTTCTCGGTTCTGGAGCATGAGTTGTTTCTGCTGCAGAATGCGTTGTGGGTTTGGCTGGAACTCTCTCTCTGGGTCCACCTGCAATATAGAATGATCAATCACATGATCATCATGCTGCACATTTCTCTTAAGCAATGAAACATGGAAAACATAACGAAATTTCGCTGTTGGTGGCAGTGCAAGTATGTAGTCCATTTATCTAATCCTCTCAAGGATCTCAAAAGGTCCACAATACCGAGGTTCCAACTAGGAACATGACCCAATCCTAAAGGAACTCTTCTTAGGTTTGATGCACAAGTACTCATGCTCTCCAACCTGAAACTCCTTGAATGATGCATGCTAATCCACATCGCTCTTCTACCTATCATGTGTTTCCTTTAAATTCATTTTAATAACCCGCATCTCCTACTCCATCTCATCCAACATATCTAGTCCAATTAGCATTATGTTTATTAGATCACCCCAAATAATAGAAGTATTACAACCCCACCCATAAAGAGGCTCAAATGGACTCATCCTGAAGGATTCATGATACTCATTATTATATGAAAACTATACTAGTGGAAGACACTCTTCCCACTTCCTCTGCTGATGCATGACACACATCCTCAACATATCCTCAAGAATACCGTTAACCCTATCTATCTGTACATTTTTCTGCAAATAATAAGCTATGCCCAAAGCTAACTCTGTCCCCAAACCTGCAAATAACTTCTTCCAAAACCTGGAAGTGAACTTGGAATCTCTATTTGATATAATGTTTTTGGGAACACCATGCAACCTCACTATTTTAGAGGCTTTAATCTCTCTCTTTAGTCTTCATGCTTGTTTATTTCCTTAATAGTTTGAACAGTTGGTTTCAGCATGATTTATGGTTCTCCCTACTTGTCTTTTGCCACTTAAGCATTGTTAAGTCTCCCTAGGAAGTTCTTTTCTTGCGATTTAATCGAGAGAGGTCTATTTTGATCTTGCGCTTTGTCCTCACTTAAAACGGTTGACAGGGGTCGTTATAATTATGATCATAGATGTTTTTGGGTGTTCCCCTCTTAGCAAACTATAATTATCGGTAAATATTTTATGTTTTCTAAGTCATTTGAAATAAGATCTTTGAGGAAATAGGGTGTTCCCCGAATCTTAGATTTCATTTTAAAAGTTATTTTGAAGTCATTATTTGCTTAAAGTGTGATTTTTGGAATTCATGGTTAGCCCTATCTATTAAAAAGCTCTTTATTGTTCAAGTTATGCTTTCAAATTCCCTCTGTTGAGAATTAAACCTCTCTTTCTAAATATTTAATGTTCATCTCATTCCAAAAACAAAAGGATCCTATGGCCAAGTTAGATTTGCCCTTTGATATCCCATATTCATTGATAAGTTTGTTATGACCTTTTACTGACTCCATCTCCTAATGAAACAGATATTTTTCCATCCTATATATCTTTCCTAGGCCTTTCATGTTCTGCTGTATCATTCCAACCAAGCAATCAAACAAATAAACACCTACACTTAATAACTAATCTAAAATCAATATTATAAGCACACAAGATAAACTTCTGCAAACAAAAATTTGAGAGATCCCTCTCTGAGAATAGGAAGACTAGATCCTATAACTCTAAAGATTGGTTCTGATGTTGCCTTGTCTTTCGATTTTCCCAACTATCAAAACACAGGACCCCCACATAATGGCGATCACGGTGGGACTCTGAGTAAAATCTGCAAAACAAAACACTCATTGTCTAAGTATAACATAACTAACCTTTTTCAAGCACTACCAAGAAATGTTAATCATGATAGGATCATTTGAATCAGTGACAAACTAAGGAACCCTTAAGATTCTTATAAAGCCTTATCAAACCTTGAAGGATTCAGTTACCAAGCCATGAGAGTGAAATCTGTACATTTTGACACCCTAGCTAAGTGTTAAGGTAGATTTAGGACACTCTCATAACCTATAAGACCAAAATAACTCAGAAAAACCCAAAAAACATTTCAGTTTGGCTTCATAATAAACTTGGTGGTGGACCATAAAACCTTTACCTCCAAAAGAGCTAAAAATTTCCACCTGGCGACTCCACGATCCTAAAAAATAGTCCTTGAGACTCCACTGGGAAGACCCCAAGTCTTGACAGCATCATAGAAACTCAGCTAGAAGGCTTTAAGATTAAAATTTTTCTTCTTCTGAAAAGATCAGTTAGCCTCTTAAAGATTGTCATATTTGGTTAAAACTTTTCTTTTTCAACTGCGTCTGAAAAACATAGCATAGTGGCTCCTAGAAAGATTCATGCTAGAGCCTATCCTCACCCAAACCCACTAGAAGAAGTTGACAACCCTGAAAGTATACTTAGGAAATCTTCCAAGATAAAATTTTCAACTGTTTTCAGATCACCCTTGAGATCTAATTCAGTCCCTGAAAATCTCGCAGCCCTACACCAATCACAAGTCGACTTAAGAAATCCTCTTAGAAATAGGTCACTTGATGATATAATTTAGATAGATTCTGAGTCCTCACTTTCATCCCCAAAACAAAGTGAACAACCTGGTAGTAGAGAAACCACACCACCTAATTTACATTTCCTTCTCAATTTAGGTGTCTCTCATCCAAGGTCAGCTCAACAATCTACCCTCGGTACATCCACATCTGTCCACCCCACTTCAACCCACTTTCCCTTTTGTAAATCCACCCCCACCACCTATGATGGCAGCATGGTATGCTCCCCTAGTCCTTCCTGTACCACTAGTCAATCTCCCACAAGACTACCAGTCCAAAATTCCATTATATGATGCTAAAAATGCTACAACTGCATCACAACATGTATACAAAATGAATGACTACTTTGACAGAAATGAAATCGATGATGATTCTGCCAAGCTTAGGTTATTTTCTCAGAGCTTGGGGTGAGATTTAAGAAAATGGTTTAAAATTTTATCCCCCCATAGTATTAATGATCTCCAAGGCTTCCATCAAACATTCTTAAACAAATGGGAAGTGAAGAAGAATCCTCTCCAAGTCCTTTCTGATTACAAAAATCTCCATAGAAACCCTGGGGAAAGTGTGCAAGTCTATTGCACTAGATTTAATAATGTGTATAATGCCCTTTCCCCAGAACTAAAACCTCCACAGGGCTCTGCTTTAAATAAATTTCCTGAAGGGTTTGACTCTGACATGACCTATCAACTGAGAGAATTAAATTTTGCAACTCTAGAAGATATGCAACAGGGTGCCCTCTCTATGGAAGTCAACTTAATGGAGAAAAGAACAAGAATGAAAACTGAGAAGAGAGTATCTTTTAGAGAGGAATCCCCTCCTTCTGCTTCAAGCTCAAAAATGGAGAGAATGATGGAAGAAATGATGAAAGAGATGAGCATAATTAAGAAAGCACAAGCAAATCAAAACCAAACTCCACCCCAAAACAATCAAAACAGAAATAGAAATCAGAATTATAGAAGAGACAACAATTAAGATACGAAAAAAGAAAGTGACCAATAGATTAGACCTCCCTTCCAACAGAACTACGTAGATCAATATAAGGAAGACAGGGAGTTGGAAATGTTGGAAGAATCACATGTAAACTTGATTGGATTAGACAGTGGGGATGATGTTTTCCTCACTAAGGAAGAGCAAGGTTTCTTCTCTTATGATCAAAATACAAACACCTATGAAGATTCCGATGACTATATATTGGGTTTTGAAAATGAAATCGTGGAGGTACATAAATAGTATGACCTTAGCAGCAAGGGAAGTATAGATAACTTGAAAGATAAGAACACTAGCACTGCTATCAAGAAAAACATAGAAAACTAGCCCAAGAGGATAGCAGAAAAAACCAACATTTTGGCCAAAAAACTAGACTTAAACAAAGGCAAAGGTGTCCAGCCAAATATTGAGAAGAGTACCCCCAGCACTTTAGCTAGTGGTCCTAATAAAATTTTCCCCATCACCAGTCCAAACAAGGTTCAACAAATCAAATTTGCTGAAAAGAATTCAATTGAAAAAACAGATGTAAATATCAACAAGTCAACCATTCCTTTCAGCCTTGAGGGAAAGATTGCTAAGATGAAAATTACCATCCCCCTAGCTGAAATAGTAACCCAAGAAGTGTAAAAAAACCATGTTTTGAAAGCTTTGAACTTAGGAAGTGATACTGACACCTTAAACTTGACAGATGATAAACCTGAGTTTTTGTTTGGTATTGAAGTGGAAGGAAAATATCAAGAAGGGCCTGTCCCTCCCTTCTATATAGCTTGAACATACACGAGAAAATTTTACACAATGCCATGTTAGATTCGGGAGCCTCACACAATCTGATGCCCAAGGTGGTAATGGATAGCTTAGGCTTAGAGATTACTAAACCATACAAAGATTTGTATTCTTTTGACTCAAGTTGAGTCAAATGTTTGGGTTTAATCAAGGATTTATGTGTTACTCTTGCTCAGATCCCTGCTAAGAGTCCGCTTATGGATATAGTTGTAGTTGACATTCCCCCTAAATATGGCATGCTCTTATCAAGATCTTGGGGAGCAAAACTTCAGGGTAGCCTTCAAATGGACATGTCTTATGCCACCATCCCTGTTTTTAACCAAAACAGAAGACTATATAGGGAATCTCACATGAAGTACACGGTGAGCAACATAGACAAACCAAACAACTCTCCAATCTATTCTATTCAATCAAGTTTAGATTCCTTTATCTTATATAATGAAGATGACATTACTCAACAAGATAAAGAAAACATAGACCAAATCAGTTCACCACAACAAACCAATCCTCTCTTCGATCAAATTCAAAACATTAATAATCAACAGCAACAAGAAAATGAGAATAAAGATGGCATACTTTGGAAAACAAATTTTGATGGATCTTGTAATAAGACAAGTGCAGGAGCAGGAGTGTGGATTCAAAATACAAAACAGATTTTTTCATACAAATTGGATTTCCCATGTACTAACAATATTGCAGAGTATGAAGCACTTTCTCTGAAGCTTCTGGTCGTACACTTGACAAGCCCGAGAAGATATCCAATCTTAGGAGATTACGGGAACTTATCATAAAAACAAATCAAAGGAGAATACTCGGCCAGTAATCCCAGAGGCTTTAGGGAATATCGCAACGCCGTCCTCGATTTATTGAAAACCTTTGAAAAATACGAACTTTCTTTCATTCCTAGAGCATTTTAATCATTTAGCAAATGAACTCACTTTCAGTAACGATGGCTTGTCAAATGCCTGGTAAATGAACGACTTAATGTAAAGGTAAAACACGGAGCCTGCGGTGCATTAACGAACCAGCAGCAGAGTGTTTGATTTTGACCAACACATAGATGATTTTTTGAAATTAGAAAATGATTTTAGTATACCAATATCAGAAACTAGCCATAAGGAAAATTGTTTATATATCGAAGAAATCCTAGAAGCTGAAATAACACACTCTGCTGATATAAATCATTACGAGAATCCATTTGAAGCAGAGTTGATTGACAACGTGGACCAAAAAAACCTGGAAATTTTAGAATGTAATAACGGTTCAATTCCAAGAGGTGTCTCACCTTTGGAACACCTTTTCAACTTTAATGATGTAGCCAAAGAACAAAAAATAGAGCCTGTAGAAACAAACGTAGAGGAACACAACATAGGCTCCTTAACAGAACCCAAAATGATTAAATTGTCCAGCACTCTTTCAACTCATATGAAATCTCGATACATTGATCTTTTTAAGGAGTTTAAAGATGTTTTTGCCTGGGCATACACAGATCTGAAATCTTATGATACCAGCATCATTCAGCACAAGATTCCCTTGAAGGAAAATCAAAAGCCCTTCAAGCAAAAACTAAGGAGAATAAACCCACTTTTATTACCTTTACTTAAAGCCGAAATTGAAAAGATGCATGATGCTGGCATTATCGTGCCAGTTGGCTTTTCAGAATGGGTATCCAACTTAGTTTCTGTTAGGAAAAAGACAGGAGAGATCAGACTTTGTATCGACTTTAGAAACTTAAATAGAGCATCCCTAAAGGACAACTACCCCTTACCCAAAATGGATCATATACTTCAGAAGGTAGTTGGGTCAAGAAGGATATCACTCTTAGATGGGTTCTCAGGTTACAACGAGGTGTTAGTGTTCCCAAGTGATCAAATCAAAAATGCTTTTACCACACCTTGGGGCACCTTTATGTATGTCAAAATTCCTTTCGGATTAATGAATGCAGGGGCCACCTTCCAAAGGGCCATGGACATAGCCTTTTCTGAAGACATTGGCTATTTCATAATCATTTACCTTGATGACATAAATGTTTTCTCAAAAACTGATGAATAACATTTGATTCACCTAAGAAAAGTCTTTGAGAAGTGTAGGAAATTTGGCTTGTCATTGAATCCTAAGAAAACACTCTTTGGTCTCCAAGAAGGTAAACTTCTTGGCCACATAATTTTGGAAGAAGGAATCAAAATAGACCCTACAATGATAGATGGCATATTGCAGATCAGCCATCCAAGGAGCCTCAAAGAATTGCAATCTTTCATTGGAAATATTAATTTCCTGAGGAGGTTTATTCCTAATCTTGCTGAGCTATTAAAAAACATTACACACATGCTTAAGAAAGATGTCGGTGTAAAATGGAATTTACCAGCTAAACAATCATTCGAAATGGTCAAACAAGCTCTTACTCAAGCACCAGTCCTGATTAGTCCAGATTTTACCAAATATTTTTACATCTTTTCCTTTGCATCCGAACATACAATAGCTACAGTTTTACTTCAAAATAATGATTTGGGGCAAGAACAACCAATATCTTTCTTTAGTAGGGCCTTAAGAGATGCTCCTCTCAAATATAACATCATGGAGAAGCAAGCCTTAGCATTAGTGAAAGCATTAAAAGACTTTAGGGTCTATATTTTACACTCTCACATAATTTCTTTTGTTCCACATACTGTTGTCAAGGACATTCTAAGTCAAGACCCTGATGGTAAAAGGGGAAAATGGATTGCAACTATTCTTGAGTATGACTTAGAAATTAGTCCCACCAAACTAGTTAAAGGGCAAGGATTAGCAAAACTTATGGCTGAGTCTAACTTCCAAGCACTAGACATAAATATGGTAGATGTGTTGGAAGAAATAGAGGAATCTGATGCTCCTTTTATTGAAGAAACATTTCTGAATTCTCCTTGGTATGCTGACATTATTTATGTGCTTTTATTTTTAAATGCCCCTCCTTCTTTTTCTAAAACTAAATCCAGATTTTTGAAACAAAAGGCTTTGAGTTTTTTCATATTAGATGGGGTATTATATTAGAAAAATGTTGTTGGAATTTTGCTTAAATGTTTGCTTGAAGATGATGCAGGAAAGATCATGCATGAACTGCATGATGGAGAATGCGGAGGTCACCTCTACTGGAAGGCCACAGCAAACAAAATTCTTAGATCTGGTTACTATTGGCCTTCCCTTTTCCCAGACACTAAAAAAGCTGGTCATGTCTTGCCATAAGTGTCAAATTTTTGATGGCAAAAGAAAACTTCTTCCCTTACCTTTACATCCTATCATAGTTGAGGCACCTTTTCAACAATGGGGTTTAGAATTCATTGGGGAAATCCACCCATCCTTCTCAACTCAGCATAAATGGATCCTCACCGCTACTGAATTCTTCACCAAATGGATAGAGGCTATACCATCCAGGAATGCTAATGACTCTGTCATTATCAAGTTTCTTGAAACCAATATCCTATCTAGATTCGGTTGCCCCAGAAAAATCATAACAGACAATGTTGTTGTTTTTAAATCTAAGAAGATGGTTGATTTCTATCACAAATACCACATAACCTTGGGCCATTCCACTGCTTACTATCCCCAAGGGAATGGATTAGCTGAATCTTCCAACAAGAGTCTCATCAATATAATCAAAAAGCTGTTGGAACAAAATCAGAAATCATGGCACAGTAAACTGTTTCATGCCTTATGGGCTGATAGGTTGACTACAAAGAAATCAATAAACATGTCCCCCTATCAGTTTGTTTATGGCATGGATGCAATCTTTCCCACCTCATTGGGAGTGCCAGTCATGAAGCTTCTTCAAGAAGTGCATATTGAAGCAGAGAAGAATCAACCAGACAATGCATTTACAGCAAACCAGGGAGGAAGTCTATGAAAGAACACAGTTAGTCCAAGAGAATATGAAGAAGCTATTTGATAAAAGGACTAAGGCAAACAATTTCCAAGTTGGAAATGTTGTTTTTAAATGGGATTCAAGAAGAGAAGAGAAGGGAAAACATGGCAAGTTTGAGAATTTGTGGAAAGGGCCCTATATTATTCATGCTGAGAGGGGTCACAATACATTTTTCTTGAAGGAACTGAATGGAGAGGATCTGTATGGAGGTCCTGTCAATGGCAGGATGCTCAAGCATTACTTGTGCCAAGAATCCTAATTTTCAAAGCATTTTATTTTTCATTATAAATATCATAGTCTAACCATTGCATTCAAAGTTAGAAAAGATCAAAAATACAAAAACAATGAAAATAAAGAAAAGAGGGTAGATTGTCAAAACAAGAAAGGTATAGCCCCATACCAAAAAAGAAAAAAAAATCTGAAAGTGTGCAAGCTTAAATGCCACTCCTAAAAAACACACTTCTAGTTAGTCAAACTGTCTAATCTTGACTAATTAGCTTTAAATTTTCTGCTGATAGGGTAGTGAATTCGATTTGCCAAAATGTTTAATCTTGGCTTATCATTAGATAGTTTAGGATAGAAATTAAAGGTTCAAACATGCACAAAATCTGAACCTAACGTTTCAAAGAAAGATGACTCAAATATGTTCTATTTTCTGAGTCAAAAAGATGTAAAAATCTGGTTCTAATTAACTCAAAATCTGAACTAGAGGAAAAGGAAGAAACAGCTCAAAAAAGAGTCAAAACAGAGCTGTAAAAGGAAGAAGGAAGTGCTTTAAACTTTCATGTTCTCAAAGCCTTCCATTTTGATTTAATTTTCTGCAAAATAAATGTCTATGTGCAGCTTGTTTTTATGCCATAGACCAGCATCAAGTTAGACTGTTCAATCCTAACTTGGATGCTTTTAAATTTCTGTTGTAGAATTTAGAGATGAAAGTCTGTTGGACAGTTTAATCCCAACAGATAGTGGATTAGGTAGAGAAGCATCTGAAATCAACTATTTAATCTGAGTTTAGGGAGAAATAAGGAGTAGAAATAGATTAGATTTCCTGTTTTCAAAAGAATAAAATGTTGTAAAAGAGTTTGCCAATCCAAGTGCACTCTAATGAAGAAAAAATGTTAGATCTGTAGGGTTGGGTAGGTAGAAAATTGTATTGATGAAGTCCATGGCTGCTAATATGTTTTCAGAAAAGATCATCCCACCAAAGGAAGGGCACCCCAATGGATCAGACACAGATCAGCCTCCCAGAGAATGCAAGTCTGAAGTTCTTGATGCCTTCAAGTAGGCACCATACACAAGTGGAGCCACTGTTAGCCACCTATAATATTTGTTATACCAAAAGGTGGCTAAGACTTTTTGAGCCCCCAAGGAACAAATTTTATCACTAAAAATTGTTGGCTCTTGAAGGCTCCTTGAAGGCCTCATGCCTCTGTCCAAAATCTTCATTACTATTTCCATTTTTATACTCATAAAGTTCTGCTGATTCCAAATGAAAGACTGTTGTAAGACCTTCATTTTCCCCCCCCTTCTCAAATCTCCATTTGCTTCCCTATTTTATCCATAAAATTCCTCTATTGTCATGAGCTCCCTTCTTCCACTCATGGAAATCACTTTTACAAATTTAAAGACTCACTCTTTAACCTTACCAAAACCCCCCCATCTCCATTGAAAACCTTGAAAAAGTCCATGAAAATCATGTTTTTTATGTATTGGGCTTAAGCCCCCTTGGGCTAAAATTTCTAACTAATTCCGATCATATGCCCACACCCTGGAACTAAGCGCTAACCTTTTTCCGGCGCTTTTCGCATCGCAAACACAAGAGCGCAAGTCTTTATGCCATTATAAAAGTTCCGATGCGATCGCGCGATCGCATCGCAATATTCCAATAAGAAGATTAAAGCACCCTGGCTCGATCTGTGATTTTTGATTTCCCCCGATGCATCTCCCACCGTCGATCTGATCTGCAGATCGACGGTCTATATTTTATCTCATCGCAAATCTTCCAATGGGTTGATTGAAAATCCCGAGCCCGAAACTGCGATTGCGATTGGCCCTTGTTATATAAAGCCCCGGGCCCATTGTATTCCATAAATCCAAAGGCCCCGCAATCGGGCGCTTATCCTATATCACGTATATACCCCATCCAAAACCATAAAAACCTTTGTTATTTGAAAACTTTGGGTTTTATTTTATTTTATAGATCTCTCCGCCGGAGCGACTTCTCAATAAATATACACCGTCGATCTAATCCACAAATCGAATGGTGTGGAGTTCGTTTCCCTGTGGTCCCCACCGCCCATAAGCTGATTACCCAAACCCGGCGGTATCCATCGCACCGCCCTTGGGCGAAAGGCTGTTTTCACCCGATTGCCAGCGATTCCATACACTACTTGACACGCATCCTGAGCACTATTTGAAAAACCACCATCCATCGCGCGTTATCGTTCGGACGATGACGCCCAGCGATATCACCGTAGACCGTCCGATTCGAAGCCGCCCATCCCACGACTGTCGCTTGCCGAAGTTGCCCAACACTTAACGTGGTCCCAGCACGGCGTTAAATCATTTTCCACCATCGATCTGATCTGCAGATCGACAGTCCACATTCCATCGCCCTATTTCCTTCGGTTGACCTTCAACCTCTTCTCCCGACTGTCGATCTCTGCGCGATCGACGGCTCTAATTTAATCTTTCTTTCGCCCGTTCTACGATCTCTCCCGATCAATCCTGACCGTTGGATGATGCCATCCAACAGCCCCACTGTCTTCACACGCCTTCTGATGCAGTTAACCTATAAAAGCAGGATTTTATAATAGTTTTTGTATTTTGCAGGGTTTTAAATCATTTTCTCGTGATTTTCAAAGAAGATTCAGAGGCAGAGGGTGACGACCCTCCCATCTTCGATTCGTCAAAGGAAATCATCCATAGGGTGGAAATGCACGTTTCGTCAGTATTTCCTCAGGCATGGATGCCTTATAAACCCTACGCAGCCCTACGCACTAGCAAGAAAGCCATGAATTGGGCACAGTCAAAGAGTATCAGTGCCGAAGATGAGGATGAACCAGAACAGAGGATTAATGAACAGATTTGCGGGAATTATGGCTAAGGATGATTATCAAAAACCTAATCCCCAAATAAAACACAGTTTACAGAAAACCTAAAGTGTTTTATCAAGCAGGAATGCCTCCACCGCCACAATCTGAGGCAAATTGATTCCTCTCGTCTACCACAGTGCCACCTGTTCCTCAAAGTACTCAATCTGAGGTCGAAGTTATTGATCAAATGAAGATGTTTTTTGCCTCAGCGCAGCCAGGGAGTTACTTCTGCAAGGAAATCAACGCAGAAAATATCTGCATAGTTACTCCACACAGCACACAGAGCCTCAAAGTCAAATAAAGCTCCCACCGAGCTTTGATATTTATTGTAAAACAGTTAATACAACATTACACCTGTAAACTTCTTCATCAAGCCCCTCAAAGGCCAAGAAGTCCTGAATCTGTATTAATTATCCTTAGAGATCTTTTATCAGGTCTCACCTCCTCATTCTTCCATAAATACTTCTGTAGAAGATGATAAGTTGTTGGTTGATTGGTTGTTGTTTGATCACAAGTTGTAATACTGAAACCCTCTGAAATAAATACATAGCCTGTTGAAGTTGAAGAAGAAACTGGAGTCTTTGAAGTCTTGATGATGTGTTGCATGCTTGTTTCTGAGAAGGCTCTATCATTGGATCCATGAGCTTGGATTTTGGTGAAGTATTCTGAACTATTTTATGTTTTTCCCCTGTCTTCATTATGTTCCATAATTTCTTTCTACATTAGGCTGAAATTTTTAGGCTAAGAAATGACTCTTGGAAGCACCTTAGACCTGTTCACCCTTCATTGTTTAATGTTTTCTACTGCTAAAGTATTTTAGAGGCTTTAATCTCTCTCTTTTGTCTTCATGCTTGTTTATTTCCTTAATAGTTTGAACAGTTGGTTTCAGCATGATTTATGGTTCTCCCTGCTTGTCTGTTGCCACTTAAAAACTGTTATTGAAGTCTCCCTTTGAAGTTCTTTTCTTACAGTGAATCAGAGAGGTATGTTTTGATCTTGCCCTTTGTCCTCACTTAAACAATTGGCTTGGAGGTCATTATAATTATGATCATAGATGTTTTTAGGTGTTCCCTCTTCTATGACTGTAATTATCAGTAAATATTTTATGTTTTCGAAGTCCTTTAGAATAAAATCTTTGAGGAAATAGGGTGTTCCCCGAATCTTAGATTTCATTTTAAAAGTTGTTTTGAAATCATTATTTGCTTAAGGTGTGATTTGTAGATTTCATGGTTAGCCCTGTCTATTAAAAAGCTCTTTATTGTTCAAGTTATGCTTTCAAATTCCCTCTGTTGAGGATTAAACCTCTCTTTCTAAATCATTAATGTTCATCTCATTCCAAAAACTAAAGGATCTTGTGGCCAAGTTAGATTTTCCCTTTGATATCCCATATCCATTGATGAGTTTGTTATGACCTTTTCTTGACTCCACTGCCCAATGAAACAGATATTTTTTTGTCCTATATATCTTTCCTAGGCCCTTCATGTTCTGTTGTATCATTCCAACCAAACAATCAAACAAATAAACACTTGCACTTAATAACTAGTCTAAAATCAATATTCTAAGCACAAAAGATAAACCTTTGCAAACAAACATTTGAGAGATCCCTCTCTGAGAATAGGAGGACTAGATCCTGTAACTCTAAATATTGGTTCTGATGTTGCCTTGTCTTTTGATTTGCCAAACTATCAAAACACAGGACTCCAACACCTAAAACTCACCAAGCCATCTACTCTGACGTGATACTCCTCATCCCTATCACCTTCACCCCATTGCTGAAATCTCTCTTCAACTGTTGGTACCTCTCATCACATTGCCCTGCATGCAAGATTCACTCCTGCAAATCTGTCCCATAAGATCTCATTCCTAAAATATGATTTACCTTCACACTCCTACTGAGAGAATCTGTAACACAATTCTCTTTTCCTTTAATGTACCTGATATTGAAATCAAACTCATTAGGAATATATAATCATCTAGCTTGTCTGGAATTCAGATTAGGTTGGTCAAACAAGTACCTCAAACCACTATGATCACTCATAAAAATAAAAAAAACCTCTGCTAAGGAGATAAGTTCTGCACATCTTCAATGCATGAATCTTAGCCGCCAACTCAAGATCACCAGTCACATAGTTCTTCTTGTTCTCATTTAGCTTCCTTGACTCATAACATACCACTTGTCCTTCCCGCATCAGGACTCCACCAATTCCTTTCATGTAAGCATTTGTACAAACTACAAACTCCTTGTCAGGACCTGCAATCTTCAAAACTTGAGCATTTTCATGAAAATTCTTCCACTGCTCAAAACTAGATGCACACTCCTCAGTCCATTCAAAATTATTTTATTTTCTCTGCAAAGATGTAATAGGATAACCAATCCTTGAGAAGTTCTTGATGAATCTCTTGTAATAACCTTCTAGTCCAATGAATGATCTAACCTCATCCAAATCCATAGTATTTTGCCACTCCATGATAGCTTTAATCATTTCTGGATCCAATGCTATCCTTTCTTTGGAAACAACATGTCCCGAGTAATGAATATGAGAGTAGAAGAAACTGCACTTTCGGATCTTGGCATACAATTGATGCTCTCTCAACAATCTCAACACTATTTCCAGGTTCTCTGCATGCTCCTAATTCTTGGAGTATACCAATATATCATCAATAAACATTATCACAAACTTGTGCTGGTAAGGTCACAACACACTGTTCGTCACACATAAAGGTGGCTAGAGAATTAGTAAGACCAAATGGAACCACCACAAACTCATATTTCCCATACCTTATGATAAATGCAGTCTTGTAGATGTATTCTTCTTTGATGCGCACTTGATGATATCCTGATCTGATATCAATCTTTGAGAATATTGTGGCTCCCTTCAATTGTTAAAAAAAATCATCAATCTGAGGAAATGGTACTTGTTATTGATCATCATCTTGTTCAACTACATGTAATTAATGGAAAATATGAGAGTAACATCCTTCTTATTTACAAACATCACTGGTGTACACCAAGGTGACACACTTGGCAGTATATATCCCTTATCAAGTATTTTCTTAAGTTGCAACTTCAGTTCCACCAAATTTGGAGTGCTCATCCTATATGATGTCTCTGATGATGGTGCTTCTCCTGGTACCAACTCAATAGAGAAATCCACCTCTCTATGAGGAGGAAAATTTGAGATCTCGACATGAAACAAATCCTAAAATTTCGGCAAAATAGGGTACTTCATCAAGAATTACACATCTTAAACTTCTTTCCATTTGCCACTGGAAACATGAACTGCAAACAATACACTCCCTTTCCTGAAACTACACTTAGATTGCATATTTGTAACCATTCTTGCTGATGTAGGATTTTTCTTTCCCTGCAAGGTTCTCTTTTCCCCATCATCATCCAAGCACTCAATGGCCTTCTCATAACAATCTGCCTTAGTCCTATGAGTGAAGGCCCAATCCATGCCCAAAAGCATGCTATATGAACCCAAAGGAAGCACATTTAGATGCGTTGATGTAGGCATATCATTAAGCTTAAATGCACGAGATCTCACCCAATGATGAAATCTTCTCTTGGTTCCTGTAGCCAACTACACCAACCAAGATTTTGCATGCGCTTCTTTACTCAAATGGCACTGATCCACCAAGTCAGGAATAACATAACTATAATTAGATCCAGGATCAATAAAAATGAAAATATCTTGATCACAAAGCTTACATTCCATATCAATAATAGATGCATGATGATTTTCTTGCCTATTATCAAGTGCTGCATAGATCTGAGGAATGATTTGACCAACATACCTAAATATCCGCGCCTTTAGATCACTGTAGATTTGAGGCCTGCCACCCTGGTATAATGAACAATCCTTCTTGCAGTCATCTTTAACACAAATCCAACACTACAACGGTCCCCTACCATTACATTTATTTTGCTTCTCTCCATGCTGAGGCCCATGTCCTTTCTTAGCTACATTAAACTTATTATAAGGAGCCACATTTTCTTTCTCACTTACATCCTGAGATATTCCTCACTTCTTAGGCCATTTTCCTTTACTCTTCTCATTCCCTTTCCCATCATTCTTGAACTCAGGCTTGCACTTTGATTGCTCATAACAATGATTAAATTTTCTGATACATTCCTCCAATTACGGGGGCTCATTAAAATCAATCTTATCACTGAATGCTACTAGAAACCCATTAATGAACCTTTGAATCTTTGCTTTCTCATCCTTGAGATAAGGCACATACCTCAAGAACTCCATAAATTTGGTTGCATATTATTCATATTCCATGAAATCCATTCTTAGCTCATAGAATTCCTTTGCCTTTCGATCATAATACCTTTCATACATGTACTTCTTTCTAAAGAATCTTTCGAACTCACACAAATTCAACCTCTCTTCTCTAATGCTTCTAACATTCTTCACATATTCCCACTAGATATCTGCTTTTCCTTTGAGACTGAAAGTGGCTATCTTGGCTTTCATGTTCTCTAAATAGTCATGCAATCTAAAGAAATTCTTCATCCAATAAACCATGCTTCTGCATTTTTTGAATTATTTAAATCTATAAAAAGTAGGAAGCTTAGATTTATGGAACTCCTCTGGCAAGTACTCACTCCTCCTATGACGCTGGCGTAGATGACGATGATGTATTTTGGAAGAAGAAATAGAATAAAACCCATGCATACCATTCCTCCTATCATGTGTATCCAAGAATCCACCACTCTTCACTATATCCTCCCTATCCAACTTGTGTATTTTCCGAGACCTGCTACTGTCTGCCCCATTAGTATTATCCTCCTGCCTATCTCCATGACTTATCACCATCTACTCTTGAATCTACAACTATGAAAGGCTCTGTAGAATCATTACATTGACTTCAAATTTTTTTTTTGTGCCCTTTCAAGTCTTTCTTATGCCTCAATCAACCAGTTATTATCTGCCTTACAATTTCTGATCTCTACCATTAGACTCCTTAATGTGTTTTCTAGATCAAAAGAATACACTTCTCATTACTGTCGAAATGAATTTTCCCATTCCATAAATTTCACATCAAGCCTATAAGGGGAGTCATGTGAATTGTATTCCACCACCCTTATATTCATCTTTCACCTTCTCTTTCCTGCAAACATTCCAAGTTAGATAAACCAAATAGAAATCATAATCTAAATTACACGTCAATGAATTTAAGGGGAGGCTATTAAATTTGCACAAGCCAATTCAGATTAGCACAATACAATATCACACGAATATCAACTCATACATGACTAAATTTCATGCATAGTAAACACATAAACAACTAACATGTATGCATATCAATATGCATTTACCTTGAGGTCCAGTTATGCAACCTCAGTATGATACCATGTAAAGAGAATATAACCCGCTCTGATACCAACCTGTATCTATGATACCATCCTATATCTCTGATACCAACTTGTATCGCCTTCTCCCAGATATACCAACTTTTACAAGATATCCAGTTTAAACATAAGTTGAGTGTCACTATGTTATGACCTGACATCTAAGTTCCAGTTATGGAAGTGGTGTCTACAAACTGAAATATTACTAATACCTCTCAGAAGGAACAGATCACCCATAAGTAAAACCATAATGTCTGATGATAATATCCTAACCTGTGAATTATTTTTCACGAGCTTAACACCCCAATTTCACCCACAACATAGCATGCATGCACTTATGAGGCTCCAACCACACCCATAAGCCTACCTCCATGCAGTTATAACCAAAATTTCTCTGTTCTATGCCAATGGTTGCGATATCCATGCCTCTTTTTTAGGGATGATCTTCAGAACACTACCCAAAAGTGCCCAAAACTTTCCAAAATCAAGTTTAAGATAATGAATAGTCTAAACAATTAATACTAGGCCAACTCTTGCCAAAAACATGCCTAATACATGATAGAAATTTAGTCAAACATAAGATAAACATAGAAGCTATAGGTCATGAATTCATATATAATCATAAACCTTTGAAATTCATCAAAGAATCATCAAGAAGGTTCAATGCCCTCTCAAGTAGTTGCAACAACACTTGTTAGCCTAGGAATTCATCAACCATTCAATAAATTTTAAAATCATAAACAAGATCCATAGTAAGAGAACATCGTATAACAAAGAAAATAATCGATATATAACTAGAATATAAACATTGAAAAATCAACCATAAACTCAACATATTAACCAGTACATGTGCTCATTATTCTCATTAGGAATCAATACAAAAATACATAAGAAAAAGCTAACCAAGTTAGGGACTTCCACGTACCACCTGGCCATATATTGAGATGAACCAATTATCTCTCTTCAGATAATCACCCCATGCCATATTCCAAGCATGAATGTGGGATCTTAGGGGATAAACCAATACATAAACAAACATGGAATCCAAAGCTTAAACCACCTCCAACGTCAAGCTACCATGATCTCACTTAAACCATTCCTGATATCATAAAACCAAAACAATTTTCGATGCCTCAGAATTCGTTCACCATACCTAGAATAATTTTCATGTCTCTACCCACCTATTGAGGGCATCCTAGAGAAAACCATAACCACCCTCAACCCTTGGGATTTTCCTAGGACCACCTCAACTGGATCTAAAATATTTCAAAAATCTAAAGCTCAACCAAGAATGAATCCCATCACACCATGGATATCCAAGAAATGGCAAGGCAAGGCTGAAACCACTATCAAACTAGGAAAAAATCATGCCAGTGATAACAAATGAACCAAATAATCAAATGCATGTACCAAGAATAGCACCAACTTATTCAATCTATACCAAAACCTGCCCAATTTTTACCTCAAGTAAGTCAACCTGTATATGATGTATCTCAAACACAACCTATTCCACCAGTATCTGGGTTCTCTTAAATCCCATCTACCCAGCCTCTCCAAGTTGAGTTACAAAATCCACTACTTGGCTAGTCTATACCCTAGATGCAAGTATATCAACCTATGCATGGTATGAAATAGGTACCAACCAGTCACCTCAATTTCGAGATGATGTGAAAATCCTCTAGGCAACTGTTCCAAGGTATCCCATAGGTACCTATGTCTCAAAATACTTTTCCACAAATCCCTTATCAGGGCCAACATATTCCAACACAACCATTTAAGACTTACCAAGGTTTTCATGCAATTGGACAACCTGGTTACATTTATCCCAGTTATCAAAATCCTCCTTATCCTAGAATGCAAATACCCGTTGTGCAAACCATTCCCTCATACCCAGGATATCCTCTACCATAGTTCAATCTTTACCCAGAAGGTCAACCTCCACAAGTGGAATTTAATAGCCAGTTGCCATTTTTTGTTCAAGTTACCAGATTTATCCCAACTAACGAATTATCCTATTTTTCATTCTCCTTGGTGGTTGACCACTCCTACCAAATTACTGGGTGATATTATGAAATTCAACAAAATCCTAGAGAAGACCCATCCAATCATGTTATGACTTATCATTTATGGTGTTCATCCAATCCTTAAATGATGATTCAATTCATTTATGACTTTTTCATATAACTCTTACTAGTATGAAAACTAATTGGTATTTTGAATTTCCACGAGTTTAATTTAACAACTTCAATGCCTTGGAAACTACGTTTCTGATCCATTTTCAATTACCTATCCGATATGAAACTGGATCCAAACTTTTTACATCTTTGAAACAATCTGACTCCACCCATATCTATGATCATATTCATGAGTGGATACGCTGATGTATATTTTTCAAAAATGGTTTATCAAATATTTGTTATCGTCCATAACTTAAGATGTTTCTAAAAGCAAAGTCATTATTGAAGAGAAAGTCATTGCTCGTGTTCAATACCTATTTTTTATTTATACTCAATGTGACATTATCTATGACAATATACCCAATTTTCCGTGACTTAAACATACTGTACCACCCGCTCATACTAAATAATCACATGCTATTGATGATATGATTGGTTCTGCTAGTCAACAGACAATGAGTAAACTATCTTGTTCATATCCTGCTCTGACTACTCAAAACCCATCTTTTGTGACTCCTGCAATTACTTTTGAGATTAATTCTATTCAATCTACAAAATGAAAGTCTCAAAAACTTGGAAGTAAGAATAAGAAAGATAATTCATCGCAGGATAATAATAAAAAAAATCAGTCTCTTGATGACAAACATAAACCTCATTATCCATGCCTTATTTGTACCGAGGACCATTTTACTAGAGACTGTCCACATCATATTGAAGTTAATCAATTTCTAAAGTCATCATCTAATTTTCTTGCTATATTAACTGATCCCTTTCCCAACCAAGGGACAAATATGGTTTCCCGCAATCAAGCTTCTTCTTCCTAGGTAATGATGTTATCTTATCTTCCACCAAACACAAAGACGGTGTCATGGTGGCTACAAGAAATAAAGACTATGGTAACCTGAATCCTTCGGCTGGTAAGGCTAATGATCAGCCCCCCATATCCACTCAATCTACCTTAGATTCTTCTCCAAATGTCATACCGAATGAATTAACCATTAAACCTTTTAAAGGCGTTATTCAAAAATCAACATTCAATCCTTGTGTGAGAGTTGCAAAAAATTACAATATATTTGAGGACTTAGCTCAAGCTCCTTTTGCTATGTAAACTATAGAGGTATTGCATAATTATCCTTCCCAAAATAGGTCTTTTTTGGTAGAAATTGGACAGATTGATCCTTCTGTTTCAAATCATGTTTCCTTTAATCAAGAGAACCATACTCCTAAACTTCCACCCCAACTAGCATTGAATATCCAAGTTGTTGTTAGACGTAAAACCATCCATAAGATAATTGTAGATGAAGGGGGTTCCAATTTTATCATGTCACTTTCATGTTGGAAAGGTATTGGTTCTCCACATCTTAATCAATTACCCACCACTCTTAACGATTTTGTTGGAAGAGATTTAAAAACTTATGGTATTTTGAATTCATTGCAAGTAGAATTAGCTGGAAAAATGGTCGAGGTAGAGGTTGAAGTCATAGATGGACCTTTGGATTATAACCTCTTACTGGGACAAACATGGATTTATGCCATGTCAGTTGTCATCTCGACCTATTTTAGGATGATTTATTTCCCTCACCAGTGGGGCATTGTGGCCATCAACCAACTTACCTTTTTTTATACTAATTCTCAAACTACTGGAAGCATTCCACATGTGGGTGAATCCCCACAACCTTATCAACATGTCGAGGTCAGATTTCTTCAGGATTTCTCATTGATGGAAACTTTTTTTCTCCCTCCTCCTGACATTCCCAATATGATTTCCTTTGTTAATATTATTTATTCTTGTACTATTCCATCCAATCCCTCGATATTACCAAACATTTCTAATGTTGATACATTTGGTGACCGTATGCCACTCTGTCTCCTTGAGCTTGAATATGAAGCGATTTGTTCGAACAGTTTGAAAAATTCTGATATCAATTCCTTAATAAATTAGGTCTATCATTTCCAATATTTCGGTTCACTTCTGACCCTTTCACTAATACATTCTCTACCGACAAAATCATCATGAAAATCATGATGTCAAATGAAGCTCCATGGGACGATAATCATCATCATTCCTCATTACGGGAAACCATTGTGAATAATCTTGGAGATGTTTACTCACCTAATTAATGAGACATTTAAGGATTCTGTATCCATTCATGAAGTCAATTCCGAGAACAACTTAAAAAATATTGAAGGGACCATTCCTCTTAATATTTAAATTAAACTTGAAATTATCGAAAATGTCCATATTTGTGCATGTTGTTCTCCCATTGAGGTCAATATTTATAAACCCCTTTTTGAATAATTTCGTGAATTTTTTTCCTGGACATACGAAGATATGCCAAGTATTCATCCAAATAATGTGTTTCATGAGATTAAAATTTGTCCAAATTCTAAGCCAATTCGACAATGCTTACATCTGATTCACGCTAAGAAAGCTGCTACGATCAAGGAAAAAGTTGAAAAAATTTTGCATGCTAGTTTTATTTAATCAGTTCCCCTCATTGAATAGTCCTCACGATAAAGAAAAAATGAATGATTCGAGTATGTGTTGACTATCAGGATATTAACTGTGCTTTTCCAAAATAGAACTACCCAATCCCGTTCATCGACCAAATTGTTGATGACTATGCTCGAAGCGAAATATTATCATTTATGGATGGTTTTTTTTATTACAATCAAATCAACATACTCCCATCAGACCAACATAAGACTGCATTTATTTGTCCATGGGGCACGTTTACCTATTGTAAGCTCCCTTTCAGTCTAAATAACGTTCGTGCAACTTTCTAACAGACCAAGAATTATCCCATCCATGATATCAAGCACATCGTGCGACCTTATTTGGATGATTTACCTGCCAACTCCAAACATTGTGAGGATCACCCAATGCATCTCAGGGAATATTTCCTATGTTCTCAACATTACAGCATAAGATTAAATATGCAAAAATGTGTATTTTGTGTCCCATACAGTAGAATTATCGGATTCGTTGTGTCAAAAAAAGGAATCCACATCGATCCACTCAAAGTACATGCGATTCTTGATTTTCCTGCACCTTCCTCACTAGTTCAATTATAACGCCTCCAAGGGAAGGATAACTTTCTATGGATATTCGTATCAAACTATTCAAAAATTACGGAAGGATTTACTCGCCTATTGAAAAAAGGGATTCCCTTCCATTGGAATGATACATCCACAAACACTTTTGGTGCCTTGAAAGATGTCTTAGTTCGAGCATCATTATTGTATCCCCTTGATTATCAATGAGACTGTTTCCTGTATCTCTTTGCAGCTGTTACCATCGATGCCATGGTGTTGGCCCAAGATGATGACCTAGGGGAGGAACATCCTATCTATTATTTGAGTTGAATTTTAAATGATACTGAAATCAAATACACTCATGTTGAAAAGTTAGCTTTGGAAGCTGTGAAAGCTCTCTAGTGATTTTTCAAATATATTTTTCTTTGGAAGACTATTGTAGTTTCTGATTTCAACCTAATGACTTACATTCTATCATGTAAATTGATGGGCATAAAATACTCGAAATTGATCGCTATTCTCTATAAGTTTGATTTGAAATCCTTCAAATCCAAATCTAAGAAGTCCTTAGTCTTCATTGATTTGATATGCAACCTTCACTCATCTAAACATGGGTATACATATGATGATTCTATTCCCGATGATTCATTGTTTCTGATTGATTCATCTGATCCCCGGTATAGAGATATCATTATCTATCTCCAGGCCAAAAATTTCGAGCCTAACACCTCTCACTCTGATCAACAACGTATTATATACCATGCTCGAAATTACATTATACTTGGCAACACTCTATATCTCTCTGGTGTTGATACGATATTCAAATGATACCTCATTGATGAGGAGGTTCAGAAAGCTTTGAACGAATGCCACACTGGAGCATGTGGTAGACATGTGTTTAGCTATGCCACCACCTGAAGTATTTTGCAAGGCATTTACTTTTTTCCCACCGTGTTTTGAGATTGCATCTTTGCAGTCCAAAATTGTCACGCTTTCTATATTTATAATTATAAAGCCCGTGCTCCTCTTACTCCTATGCATCATGTTATCACTATTGTACCCTTTGCGAAATGGGGCATTTAATTCATGATCTGTAACCCTCATTTTCCTGGGGGGCATGGCTACATCATAATGGAAACAACTACATTATTTATTTTTAACCATGTCATTTCCATATTTGGTGTACTACAAGCCATTGTTACATACCTTGGTAAAAAATTTCGAAATTACATGATGTCTAAACTTATCCTCAAGTTGGGCCTTCAACATGATAACTCGACTCCCTATTACTTGCAAGACAACGGGAAAGTAGAAGCCATTAACAAGGTCTTGAAAATAATGTTGCAATGCATGATAAGGATTCATAAGACAAATTGACACCTCATTCTTTTTTCAAATTGGTGGAAAGACCAAACATCTGTTCGAAATACAACTGGATTCACACCATTTTAGTTGGTGTATGGTCTAGAAGCACTCCTTCCCATTAAATGTGAGATTCCATATTTAAATTTTTCTCTCGAGCTTCTTCCTCCAACTTCTGTAAAAGAATAATTTTTTTTGTGTTTAGCCTGCTTAGATAAAACCTGAGGAAATTTTGCAATGTCTAATGAGGCCCACAAGAAACACATCAAATCACAATATGGAAAATATTAAACCTTGTGCCTTCTCGAAAGGTGTTCTATTCCTTTTATATGATCAATAATATGATAAATTAAGAGCTAGAAAGCTTGAACCGATGTGGTTAGGCTCGTATATAGTCAAACATGTACTTGGAAAGGGGGTTTATGACCTCATTGATTATGGAATCCATTTGGCACAACCTAGAAATAGGTTGTACCTAAAAAAATACTATGCCTATATTACCTTTACATAGTCTCTATGTACATACTGTATAGGTGTATTAGTGTGTTTGCAGTGTGTTTCCTTTGGAGTTTCTTACTGTATCTATTAATCTTGAATTACATTTGATTTGTAGATGTCGACATTCTCTCAGCCATATGTTGGTTATGCTAATCGCGTTAGTCATAGTACTCGAAATATTTCCTTTGCAGCATGGGATATTTGTGCTCCAAATGGTGGATTAGTAATTTTATAAGGAATTTTTATTGGTCGCTCAACTAATAATATCACTGAGTATAGCGCAGTGATCGAATTATTATCTGATGCTATTTCTCGTGGCATTCACCATTCAACATTCAAAATTTATTCAAAACTCATAGTACTACATTTGAACAACATTTATTCATTTCAAAGTCCAACTATGATATGTATGTTTTTAAGGGTTCACCTTCTAGAATGGAATTTTGATTACATACAATATCAACATATTCTTAGAAGTCTAAATAAATTAACTGATGAATTAGCCAATTATTTTTTGGCAAAAATTTTCAACACATGTAAATTTTTCAATCAATATCACACATTGAACAAGAGAATAGAGCAAATAAGAAACATCAATAGATAATTGTATATAGAGTTTGTTTTAAAAAAAACTGTGTCTGAGACATGTATGGACACATAACCTATAATATCAAAATACATTTAGACAAAATATGGCTGAAAGGTCTCCTATTCGACTAGTAATGATGATGATCACGATAACACACTATTGTGCAGAAAAATTTGCACAACATCTGAATGATGTGATCCAACACTCTAATAGTGTACCATTGTAGTAACATAGGGATCTCATTAACCCTAGTATCTGGCACACTATGGGTCAAACCCTCAATATTGATCTCAAACTTGAGTCTTAGCTATGTTGAGATCCTCTAGCTCAGCCTCTACCCCTGCAACAAATCCAATATGTGCAAATTGTGGTTGTCCCTGTTGCTGAAGGTATGACGAGCCTACTAGTTGTACATGTATAATATCTACATGTAAAACCAATAGTTAGTCTCTAATACATCAAAAACATAATTTTTTTTGTAAAACCCACAAAATAAAAATAAAAACATTCAAAGTGACATTTTTTTACCTATATCACCCCATTTCTCGCCTACAGGTAAAACGAGTTTTCGTTCTCCTCAAAAATCAACTCCAATGTATGGATAGACATTGATTATGATAAGATGTATCCGTAACCATCGAAATAAAGTAGGTATAAATCTCATCACAAGTGCACCACCATGATGAGACATGAGATCTACCCATTTCCTCATCTGTGGAACCCTAGGTCTCGAAAGACATTACTAATACCCCTTCATTGTAGTTGAATACATTAGGTTCTATGCATTTTAATTCATATTAAATTTGGGACTTTGTAGCCAAATGAAAAGCAGCACTGTCATCCAACTGAGTGATAGTAAAGAGGATCACTGCGAGTGGCAATTGAATGATATCCTTGATTTCTATCTTTCCATATTTTGTTGCTTGAGAATGAGGCCTACAATAAGCAACTATGTAGTCCTTTAGAGTTTCCCCACCTCTTCTCATTCCACATAGTCTGTGGAAATGCTTCCCCAAGGAGGAGATGGTATAAGTAGGGGATGATCTGGACCTTGTTTCTTGTTACTAGGCTTGTTGGTACAAAAAAAACATGCATCCTCGTATGAACCTAGCTACCTTCCCTTGCATATTGGGACAATACACATACCTTTGCAAGTTATCCATTGTCTCCCATACATCAAAGTGACCTACAACGTTGGAGCTATGATCCTATCTAATTAGATACAACCATTCACCCTTGATAACACATAAATTATATATCTTGTAGTGTAATTCATCCTAGATATGGTAATCAACAATGTTTTCACCATCATGCACATGAATTTGGCTTTGAAACTACTAAAACACCTCCTTGAAGTCCCCATCCTCTTAATATTCCTCTCTATATGCATCATGGGTGGATGGATCCATGTGCATCAAAGTTACCAAAGATGTAATATTTGATGTGGGTGGCCTTGAAAGCAAGTCAGCTAGCTTGATTGCTCGCCATCCTTCTTATACTTGATCACTGGATAAAAATCATATACAAACCCCATCCACTTGAAATGGAAAATCTACAATAGCTTATTTCGGATATGAAGGTACTTTAGTGGTTAGTGATATATGTTGATATTGTCTCCTTTTGTATCAGGTAGTGTTTCCACTTCTTCACATCTTGCACTAGGGCATAGAGATCCTTTTCATAGGTAGGTTAGTTAAAAAATTCACCATGAAATACTTTAGTACGTAATAATTAAAAAATTTATCATTGCATCAAGACTACTCCCATAACATGCCCACTCACAACTATCTCCACTTCAAAGGGTTGTTGCAAGTTTGGTAATGCTAGAACTGGTGCTTGGATGATCTTCTTTAGCTCCTCAAAGGCCCTTTGGTGACCCTTTTCCCACTGGAAACTATTTCCACTTTTTATTGCATGGAGTGGTGCTGCTATCATTAAAAATTGGGTTATGAATTTCCTCAAGTACTGTTCCACCCCAATGAAACTCTCGATTTCCGAAATATTGGTAGGCACTAGCCATTTTATGATGGCCTCCATCTTGGTAGGGTCTATATTCGACTCTCCTCCACCTATCACATACCCTAGATACACCAGAAAATATTTTGAAAAATCACACTTCTTGAGATTTTCTAGATAGTAGTGCTTCTTTAATGTCTCTAGCACCTAAATAAAATGTGAGATTTCTCCTTCCAAGTATCACTATATACCAATATATCACCCAATAGACAATAACAAATGAATCTATAAAAGGGTGCATTATATCATTAATTAACCTCATAAACATAGCTAGTGTGGTGCATAGGCCAAACGACATGACTAACCACTCATACAAACATTTCCTAATTTTGAAGGCAATATTATAGTCATCTTCTTCTCTACCTTGAACCTGGTGGTATCCAAAATTTAATTCTAGTCTGGGGAAGCACTTTTCTTGCTATATATGATCCAATAGATCATATATTTTGGGCAAGGGGTACTTGATACTGAGTGTAATTTTGTTAAATTATCTACAATCTATACACACTCCTTAAGTCCCATCCTTTGTTGGCGCAATGATGATGGGTGACCCACATGGTGATGTGTTTGGTAAAATGAAATCATATTCTAGTAGCTGATACAACTATTTCTTCACCTCAATTGCTTCTATAATAGACCACTTGTATAACCCAATGTTTGGCAATAGGGAGTCCAACAATAGTTGGATATTGTGCTACACTTCTCCCTTGGGTTGTATCCCTTTGGGATCCTAAAAAATATCCTTGTATGCCTACAACAACTCTTGCAGTTGCTATTTATGTTTCTTAGTACACCCCTCTAGGAATTCCTTTGCTCTTACTAACTCTTATATAAACTGATTTTCTCTTAAATATAGTAAAACATAATTCTTGCACAGACTGATCAATTTCTTAGCTTATTTGGTACTTACCAGTGAAGTTTTGGACATGCCCTTATATGTGTTTATGGTCAATGATTTTCCATCCTTGATAAGGTGGTACTGGTTGTCTATCCACATGAAGATTTCATATTGCATGTACATATAGGGAAATATAAACACACTCCACATACATGAAGGGGAAATACATTTAGTTTTACTTCACCTATAAAATTAACACTAACAACAAATCTAATTTTGCACTATTTTTTTTTACCTTTATCTCTACATTCTTATTTACCCATCCCAATGGATATAGGCTTGGATGATCATGAATTTCCCATCCTAATTTGTTGACTATCTTTTTTTCATTGATATTTTCATGTGATACAGAGTTAAACAAAGCAATAATTTTGGTATTTTTAATGTGTATATTTAAATGAAAGAGTTTGGCCTTTTCATTCTCTTCCTATTGTTAAAGTATACTCAGATTCACTACCTTCTGCATTGATTTACATATGATATTCTCATCCACATCTGTGATGATTTCATCCTAGTTTATTAAATTAAAATCCATGTGATTCTTCTTCTTGTTATATTTCTTTACATTGATTAGGATAAAATTTGGATGTAACTTCCAACACTTCTCCTTTGTATGACTGTAAATTTTGTAGTAGTTGGAGTGGTTGCTATGATATTTCCACTAGTGAGTTGCAGTTGTCATATTTTTAAGTTTTCTCTCTTTTCATTACTTCTTCCCCTCCTTAGAAACATCTTATTACTCCTTCTACTTCAATCCACTTAATTTCCCTTTATTTTAGCATATGTTCCCCAATTAGTATGCTTGTACACAAGCCTTGTCTACTGATCTAAGCTTAAACAACATCACATGATCCTGTAGATGGTTTTGTATACCCCCAAGATACTTGAGAAGAAAATATAGGTTCTTTGGGGAGATAACTGACATTATATTCATATTTCTAAATTCTATGGTGTACTCATGTTCACTTTTCCCCTACTTTTTCTTAATGTAGTGCCATTGGATTCATTGGTCCTCTACATGCCCGATGGGTTGAAATCATGAATTTATGAGGATTTTAAAGCCATCCCACTTATTTTTTGGAGGTTATCCTTCCAACCTTAAGGTATCTGTGTGGATTTCCACTAGGTAATATCATGGCCCTCTAGTTTCAAATATGTAGATGAAGTCATTTATTCTTCCTCTATATGATGAACACTAAGATAAACTTCTAATAACTTCAATCAATGATTTATATTTTGAGTTTCACATTGATAATAACCTTATCTTTTCATTTTTAATATGCATTGTGAATGGTTCACAAAACTCAAATTGGTTTAATATTTTTGAGGTTCTTCTTTTCGGCTCCTACTTTGTTTCTTTTTTATCTATTGATCTCCCGTCAGATCGAATCTATGCGTTAGAGCTCCCATATTATACAAATTTCCCTATATTATTGATTAGGGTGACCGTGAGGAGGCTCACATTATGGTTTATATCTACAACTTGTGCTTCCAAATATAAGAGCCTCTCCTCTACAAGGTTAGGAAGGTTTCTCATCAATTCAACCATGATTAGGGTTTTGTGACTTTTAGCCTAACTGGTATAGATCCCATAAAAATCCATAAAACATGCCCAAATAAACTTGTTTGGATACCAATATGATCTGTAAATTTCTATGTATATTCCACTAGACAGTTCATCACGGTAGATCTACTAAACTATATTACAAAATATGAAATATACACTATTGGGGTTTATTTATCCTTATATTTATTGATATTTTATTTACTATTTATTGCATATTCATGGGAATTATAACTATGCATAAAATAGAGAACATAAAAATAGAAATCGACATACCAATATTGACACAATCAATATTATCGGAAACCCTTTCGAGAGTAAACCTAGGTGGAAGGTGAGGCCACTCTACTCTCTCTCTGAATAGAAACTGGATGTAAGTATACATAAATAAAGTCCATGGTCTGTGGGCTAATACAATGCAAAAATACTACATGTGTTCTATCTCCCTCCCTCTCAACTACATTGCTTGTTTATGGAACAAAATTCCCTCAAAAATAATAGAACCCATTTTCTTCCTAGTGACCTGGTTATAACATAGCTTGATAACCTGCTAGTGGTTTGGTTTGACTCCAAATATTAACCAAAGTTACGGTATTGACCCTTCTAGATTCTTTTTCAATATGATCAAGTGGATAGCTACTTTTCATGACCAATGGGGGTTAATGTGACATCAAGGCTAAAATAATGGTGGTGAAAATCTTCCAAGTGGCATAAATTTTGCATACAAACTCCGATTGAGGCGATTCTTGTGGTGTTGGAAATGTATCTAGGTTGAGGATAGGAAAAAAAGTGTGCACTAAAGAGGAAAATTTAACCCCGAATAAATACCTTTTTATGCCAAAAACTACTCCTGGAAGGATTCATACCTCAATTTTCCAAACTCGATCCCACTCGTAAGCATGGTCTTGCGAGTTGATTCGTCCATTTTTTCCACTCTTAAATCATTGAGACAGATGGGAAAAAATACAGTTATCCAAGTCAAATAATCCCTCCCCAAATAATAATTCTTTCTCCCCAAATAATTTATGCATTTTTTTTATTTTATTTTTTTGATGGGGAATCCTTTTAGATAAATATTAAAATATTAAAAAATATAGAAGCATCTAATTTTATTACATATTAAAATTTATAATTTTTTCAAAAAAGAGTAGTGCTCCATGGGGATGCATTGCCTAGGGTGGCGTGCATGCTCCACACGTTTCCTATGCACCAAGAATTGGGGGACTCCAAGCATCCCTCTTTTGGGGAAATTCGAGGATATACTATTGGGTGCGTTATATTCTTTCATGACTAGTGTTATATTTTTTTATGTGGACCCAATAATAGTTCGGTAGATCCAAGGATGGGGGGCAGACCAAAAGATGGTGGGCGAACCTACCCATGGTTTTGCATATGGTTTTCACACATGTTTTTGGGCATGATGGGTTTTTTCCCATGGTATTTTGTATATCCGGTCAAGAGAAATATGGTTATGTTCTAATACAGGATTAACGGGTTGAGGTTTATGAATGCTTCGACATGTAAATATATATGTATTGTAACATTGAAATGAATATAATGAAAAATCAATATGGTTTTCCCGATTCGATTCCAAGAGAAAATATCCACGTATATTTTATTTTCTCACCATTGTATGTTTTTTCTATTTTAAGAATCTGACTAGAGATAATTTATGTATAAGGTTAAAACTTACAAATGCATAGGGAAACATTTCCCCATTTTGGGTGATACATTTCCCCAAATGACGTGCTTGTGGATGTCCCCTATCAAAAAGGGATGGGCATCCCCCCTAAATTTTTCTTGAAAACAATAATTTAAGTTAGGAATCCTAATATTCAACCCTAGGTCCGTACTAATGCTATGAATTAATGGTATTTTTAAATCCTTGCTTAAATTTTTAACATTATCATTAATTGCAT
This sequence comes from Pinus albicaulis, assembly GCA_034641835.2. Taxonomy (NCBI): domain Eukaryota; kingdom Viridiplantae; phylum Streptophyta; class Pinopsida; order Pinales; family Pinaceae; genus Pinus; species Pinus albicaulis. The sequence continues at coordinate 978,135,862 of CM076577.1, read as the reverse complement.
TAGATTGTTTGAGAGTGGTTTTGACCTTGGTGGATTTCATATAGAGAAAGTAGAATTTTAAATCTCTCTCAAATACAATGTAGTTAGGATTTTCTAGATTTTAGGATTTGGGGGATTCACTACTTCTTGATGCACTAAAATCCAAAAACTGTTTGTCGGTTTTTTGATGAAATTACGTAGTTACTCCGATGAAACATGGCTCCTAGTTTTGTTGGTGTAATTTTATCGAATAATTTGACAAGCATGTTATTTCTGGATATTTGATACTGTTTCATCATATATCATCATCTAAATCAATCGTTATTTTCAACACATAATCATCATATATCCAACAATTTTTTTTCGGAAGTGCATCAGATATCCAAAGAAAATTTTCTTCAATTTTCAATAGAGAATGTTAGATAATTTTATGGAAGTTTTTCAAGTAGATGATGATTTATTTTGCTGAATATTTGACATCTAATTAGGATATTTTATGAAGATTCCATAGCTTTTGCGAGTATGTTTGTTGAAATGCTTGTTGGAAGTTTGACGATCATTTTCATCAAATTTCAGATAGGGAATGTTAGATAGTCCGACGGACGTGTACCAAATATTTGACAAAACTTTGCATAAAATATTTGGCATCGAATGGGGCTATCAGATAGAGTTTCCATATATTCAATGGGTATATTTTCCAAAATTCATATAAGATATCTGAAAAATATTTATGTCAAATATCCAACAAATATGGGTTCATCAAATATATGATGAAGTTGTAGCTATTAAAAATTAACAACTTGTGAGGATGGTTTAGGTCCATCCTTTTTCCCTCCATCAATACCTAAGGTTATACCTTTTGATTTATGTCCAATCACAATCAATATTTCTTGAAATCAAAGAGGCCTAAATTATATGCCCCTCCTATTTCAATTCAACCCCCTCCGGCTTTAAGAATACCTAGTTATGAACATCATAGAAAATACATGAAAATCATAAATAAGCATAACCCCCACCTTCATCTAGGAACAAAGAATTTAAGGAATTCATTATAGTTTTGATATTTATGAGAAACAAATAGAGGTTTGTGAGTGTATATCCATGCTCTCTATGGCATTTAAATTCTAATTTATGCTCTCTAATTTATATTATAATTATAATTTAAATGTCATAGAGAGCGTGGAGTGTTAGAGTAGAATATGAAGGTCATTTTAAGCCTATTAGGACAAGGGGAATATACCTTATTACCATGCAAGATTCAACGATAACATGTACTCGCACACTTACGGACTTCACCAAAACATGTTTCAACACCTCATCCCACATTAACCAATTTTACAACCTCTCCAGGGTAAACATAAGCTAGGGCTCACTATGATATGACCTAAACTCCAATTTCCAGTTATGGAAGTGGGGCCTATAAAACGAGAGCTTACTGATACCTCTCAGGAGCACCAAATCACCAATAAGTTAGCCCATAACCTATGATGATCATGTCTTGAGTTGGAACCATTTTTTCACAAGCTTAACACCCCAACCATGTCCACAACACAACATGCATGTGGTTATCAAGCTCCAAATACACCCATAATCCTGCTTCTAAGTGATTATAACCAAAATTTCTCTATTCTGTGCCAATGGTTGCGATATCTATGCCTCTTTTTTTGGGATGACCTACAGGACATTGCCCAAAATTTCCTATTACTTTCTAGAATCAAATTTAAGATGATGACCAGTTTAAACAATTAATACAAGGGATAGATCTTGCCCAAAACATGGCTAATACATGATAGAATTTTTTTCAAACATATGATTAACATAGAAGCTACAGGTCATCAATGCATATCTGATAATAAAATTTTGAAATGATCAGATAATCATCAAGAAGGTTCAATTCCCTCTGAAGTAGCTGCAACAACACTTGGTAGCCTAGATATTCATCAACCATTTAATAACTTATAGAATCATGAATAAGATCCATATTAAGAGCACAAAATATAACCATGAATATAACCAGTATATATCCAGAATATAATCCATGAAAAATCGACCATAAGCTCAACATATAAACTAATAAATGTGCTCATTATTCTCAATAGGAATCAATACAAAAATATATAAGAAAAATACAACCAAGTAAGGGACTTCCACCTACCACCCAACCATAAATTGAGGTGAAACAATTCTCTCTTTTATCCAATCACCCCCATGCCATATTCCAAGAATTAATGTGGGATATCATGGGATAAAGCAAGTCATAACCAAAAGAGGAATCCAGAGGTTAAACCACCTCCACCCTCAAGCTACCATGATATCACCTAAATTGGTCTCGAGATAAAAAAAACAAAAACAATCTTGGATGCCTAAAATTCATCCACCATACCCAAATGAATTTTTCTGTCTCCACCCACCTGTCAAGGGATTCCTGAAGAAAACCATTTCCACCCCCAACCATTAGGTTTTTCTTGAGACCACCTCAGCTAGATCCAAAATACTTCGGTAATCCAAATCTCAATCAAGAATGAATCCCATCATACCATGACTATCTAGGAAATGGAAAGGAAAGGTTGAAACCGTTTTCAACCCAAGAAAAACCCATTTCAATGAAAACAAATGAACCAAATAATCAAATGCATGTACCATGCATTCATATCTCAACAAGGAAATCACACATGCAACCTGTTACCTACAAAATTTTCTTGTTGAAGTTGCGGATCCAAATTTCTCCTTGTAGTCCCTTGCTTTCCTTCCCTTTTCCTTTCCTTGTCCTTTTATTTTCCTTTGCTTTCCTTTTCTTTCTTTCTCGCTCCTCTTGGAGAACTCTTTCTCTCTAGAATTGATCCAAATCCAAAACTGAATAATGTCAACTATTTCTCTAATGCCTTTTTATCATTGATCTCTCATTTTCTTTCATTTTTCTTCATTTATCTCTAATTTATTTTGCATGCATATTTCTGTCTCTTCACCTTCATTTTCTCCTATTTTCATTTATTTCTCATAATTAAATGCCAATTATTTCCTCTTTCCCTTTGCAAATGCATTTGCACAATTTCCATAGCCATTAATAACCCACAAGTGATTCCCACTATAATATTTTCCCACCATTCAGCTTCGAATACATGTCCCATGACCTTGGTATTATTATTGTTTGCCTTTAATAGAATTTATTACAAGAAACCTTAACTTGGGGCTGTTACAAACACCTCCCCCTTGGGGCAACATTATCTTCGGTGTTCTATGACAGTTGTCACTAGTAAACTACTAAAAAAAAAACTGCTACTTATGGAGCTTTATAACATAGCTTGATGCAGTATTTACAATGACATCCCGTTGAAACAATAAAATAAACATATAGCTTGTTGGAGCTTTATAACACTATTCATTGCATAATTTATAATAACAACCATATATTTATATATACTAAAAACTCATTTGATTTTTCCAACAAACAATGAAAGATATAATTCTTGCATCTGATCAACCATCTCCCATGTAGCTTCATCGACCCCAAACTACTTCCAATACACTTTAACTTACTCTATTTCTCACGTCTGGAGCATGAGTTTCTTCCAGTGCTAAAAACATTGTGGCTTTGGATGAAACTCTCTCTGGTTCCTATTGTAATACAAACCAATCAATCACATGATAAACATCCCGCACAAATATCTTACGCATTGAAACATGGAAAACATCATAGAATTTTACTGTTGGTGGTAATGCAAGTCTATTTTCCAATGGTCTAATCCTCTCAAGTATCTCAAAAGCCTAAAAATACCGAGGTGACAACTTGGCACATGACCCAATCCTCAAGGATATCCTCTTGGGATTGATGTGAAAGTACACATTCTCTCCAACTTGAAAATCCTTGAATGCTCTATGCTGATCCACATACCTCTTCTACCTATCCTCTGTCACCTTTAAATTCCTTTTAATAACTTGCATCTCTTGCTCCATCTTAATCAACATATCTGGTCGAATTAGCACCCTGTTTACTGGATCACTCCAAATAATAGGAGTATTATAACTCTTCCCATAAAGAGCCTCAAATGGACTCATCCTCAGGGATTCCTGATACACATTATTATATGAAGACTCTACCAATGGAAGATACTCTTCCCACTTCCTCTGCTGATGCATGAAATACATCCTCTACATATCCTCAAGAATATTGTTAACACTCTTTTTTCTACCCATCTATCTGTGGATGATAAACTATGCTGAAATCCAACTCTGTTCCCAAGCTTGCAAAAAACTCCTTCCAAAACTTGGAAGTGAACTTGACATCTCTATCTAATAAAATCTTCTTGGGAACACCATTCAACCTTACTATCTCCCTAATGAATATCTGAGCTACCTCACTAACTGGATTTTTAGACTTCAATGCAATGAAGTGAGCTACCTTGCACAACCTATCAACCATAACCATAATGGAATCATGCTGCCACAATGTCCTTGAAAAACTTGTAATAAATTCCATGGAAATGACCTCCCATTTCCATTGTGGAATTAGAATAGGCTGAAACTAACCAACTAGATACTTACCCTCAACTTTCTTTTGTTTAGAGTCCAAACATTTAGCAACAAACTTAGCCACCTCTTTCTTCAAACTCAACCAATTATAGAACTTATTAAAAAATTTCAAAGTCTTATGGTATCCTGGGTGGATTTAATATGGATTAACATGAAATTGCCTTAAGATGATATTTTTCAACTCACTACTATCTGCCATATAAATCCTATTCTTGAAACTCACCAAGGCACATGCTGTGAGGTGATAATCCTCATCCCTATCACCTTCACCCTGTTGCTACAATCTCTACTTCAAATATTGGTACCTCTCAACATGCTGCTCTGCATGCAAGATCTATTGTTACAAATATGTCCCATAAGGGCTCATAACTGAAATATGATTTACCTGCACTCTCCTATTGAGAGCATCTACAACACGATTCTCTTTTCCTTTAATGTACCTGATCTTGAAATCAAACTCATTGAAAATAACCAACCATATATTAGGTTTGTCAAATAAGTACCTCAACCCACTATGATCAATCATTAGAAAACCCCTCCTGCCAAGGAGATAATGTCTCCACATCTTCAATGCATGAATGATAGTTGCAAACTCAAGATCACCAGTCACATGGTTCCACTTGTGCTCATTCAAATTCCTTGACTCATAGCATACCACCTGTCCTTCCCACATCAAGACTCCACCAAGTCATTTCTTACAAGCATCTATACAAACTACAAAATCCTTCTCAATATATGAAATATTCAAAACTAGCTGCACACTCCTCAGTCCATTCAAAATTCTTTCCTTTTCTCTACAAAGAGGTAATAGGATAACTGATCCTTGATAATTTCTAGATGAATCACTTGCGATAATCGATTAGTCTAATTAATGATATAACCTCATCCACATTCCTAGGATTTGGCCACTCTATGATAGCTTTAATAATTTCTAGATCCATTGCTATCCCTTCCTTAGAAATATGTCCCGTATAATGAATCTGAGAGTGGAAGAAACTGTACTTGCTATGATTGGCATCAAATTGATGCTATCTCAACAATATCAAAAGTACTTCTAGGTGATCTACATGATCCTCCTCATTCTTGGAGTATACCAATATATCATCAATAAACACTATCAAAAACTTATCCAGGTAAGGACGCAACACACTGCATGCTCATCAAACACATAAAGGTGGATAGAGCATTAGTAAGACAAAAAGGAACCAACAAAAACTCATAGTGCCCATACCTCATATGAAATGCAGTATTATAAATGTCTTCTTATTTGATGTGCACCTAATGATGTCTTTATCTCATATCAGTATTTGAGAATACTGTGGCTCCCTTCAAATGATAAAAAAAATCATCAATATGAGGCAATGGTACCTGTTATTGATCGTCATATTTTATAGATTCTTGTAATAATTGCACAATCTGAAAGTACCATCTCTCTTCTTTACAAACAACACTTGTTCACCCCAAGGAGACACACTTGGACTTATGTATCCCTTATCCAGTATTTCCTTAAGATACAACTTCAGTTCCACCAACTATGCAATGCTCATCCTATACGATGCCTTTGATTTTGGTGCTGCTCCTGGCACCAACTCATTAGAGAAATACAACACTCTACGAGGAGGAAACTCTACGATCTCTGTGGGAAACACATCCTAAAATTTCTGCAAAATAGGGTACTTCATCAAGTCTTCCTCATCCTCAATATCCTTCCTTTTGTCATTGGAAACGGGAACTGCAAAAAATACACACCCTTTCTTGTAGTTGTGCTTAGCTTGCATATCTGTAACCATTCTTACTGATGTATGATTTTTCTTTCCCTGCAAGGTTCTATTTTCCCCATCATCATCCAAGCATTCAATGGCCTTCTTATAAAAACTATCTTAGTCCTGTGAGTGAATAACCAATCCATGCCCAAAAGCATGCTATATGAACCCAAAGTAAGCACATTTAGATGCGTTGATGTAGGCATAACGTTAAGATCAAATGCACAATATCTCACCAAATGATAAACTCATCTCTGGGATCCTGGAGCCAATGACACCAACCAAGATTATGCATGCACTTCTTTATTCAAAAAACATTGATCCACCAGGTTAGGACTAACATAACTATAATCAAATCTAGGATCCATCAAAATGGAAACAACTCAATCAAAAAGCTTACCTTCCATCTCAATATTAGATGTATGATGATATTTATAGCTATTATCAATTGCTGCATAGATTCGAGGAATGCTCTAACCAACATCCCCAACTATTTGCGCCTCTCGAGCATTGTAGATATGAGGCCTTCCACACTGATACAATAGAAAATCCTTCTTTCAATGGTCTTTACCACAAATCCAACATTACAACAGTCCCCTACCATTACTTTTGTTCTCCTGCTCACCAAGCTAAGGCCCATGTACTTTCTCAGCTGCATTAAACTTCTTATAAGGAGCCACATTTTCTGTCTCACCTGCATCCTCAGATATTTCTTACTTATTAGGCCACTTTCCTTTAGTCTTATCATTTCCTTTGTAGTTATGCTTTAACTCACACTTGTGCTTTGACTTCTCATAATAATGATTCAATTTCCTGATGGCTTCTTCCAATGATAGGGTCTCATCAAACTCAATCCGATCTCTGAATGCTACTAGAAACCAACTAATGAAACTTTGAATCTTTTCTTTCTCATCCTTGAGATAAGACATATACCTCAACAACTCTAGAAATTTGGTTGTATATTCTTCATTTGTCATGGAACCCATCTCGAGCTCATAGAATTCCTTTGACTTTCCATCATAATACCTTTCAAATAGGTACTTCTTTCTAAAGAGTCTTTCGAACTCACCCCAAGTCAGTTTCTCTTCTCTAATGCATCTGACATTCTTCACTTCTTCCCACTAGATATCTAGTTTTCCTTTGATAGTGAAAGTGGATATCTTGGATTTCATGTTCTCTGAATAGTCATGCAATCTAAAGAATTTTTTTATCCCAAGCACCCATGCTTATGCATCTTTTGATTTATTTAAATATCTATCAAAAGTAGGAACCTTGGATTTATTGAACTCCTCTGGCAAGCACTCACTCCTCCTATGGTGCTGGCGGCGATGATGATGATGTATCCTGGAAGAAGAACTAGAATAAAACCCATGCGTACTAGTCCTCCTATCAAGTGTATCCAATGATCTTCCACTCTTCACTGTATCCTCATTGTCCAACCCGTGTCTCCTCTGAGACCTACTACCATCTACCCCATTAATATTATATTCCTTCCTATCTCCATGACTGATCACCATCTGTCCTTGCTTATGCAACTATTAAAGGTTATGTAGAATCACTGCATTGAATTCAACTTGATTTTCTTGAGCCCTTGCACGTATTTCCCGTGCCTCAATAAATATTTTATTCTTCCTTAAACTTTTAGACCTCTACCCTTAGACTCCTCAATGTGTCTACTAGATCAAGAGAATAATCTTCTCCTTGCTGCTCAACTAACTTTTTCCATTCCATGGAATTTACATCAGGAAGGGGAGTCATGTGAATTGTAGTCCACCACTATGCTCTTCATATTTTCCCTTCACTTTCCTGCAAACATGCCACGTTATATAAACCAAATATAAATCATAATCAAAATCATACCCCAATGAATTTTAAGGGAGGCTATTTCATTTTCAGAAGCCAATTCATATTAGCACAATACAATATCACAAGTATATTAACTCATACATGAATATCATAAATGTGACCATAAAAGTTATATCATAGTAAACACATAAGAAAATGACATGCAATGATGCATAACAATATTCATTTACCCTGAGGTCCAGTTCTGCAACCTTGATGTGATACCACCCTGTGGTATCAGATATTACCCAAAGAGAATAGAACCCACTTTGATTGAACCCTGTAACGCCTCCTCCCACATTTACCCACTTTTACAAGCTATCTAGGGTAGACATGAGCTGAGTGTCACTATGATATGGCCTGACCTCCAAGTTCTAGTTATAGAGGTCGGGACTAAAAACCAAAAGCTTACTGATACCTCTCAGGAGTACCAGATACACCAAAAGTCAACCCACAACCTCTGATGATCAGATTGTAAGCTATAACTTTTTTTCACAAGCTTAAAACCACAACTACACCCACAATAAAAAATGCATGCGGTTATAAGGCTTTAACGACACCCATAATTCTTTCTCCTTGCAGTTATAACCAAAATTTGTTTGTTCTGTGCCAATTATTGCGAGATATGTGCCTATTTTTTAGGGATGGCCTTCAGGCGACTACCTAGAAGTGCCCAAAACTTTTCAGAATCAGGTTTAAGATGATGACTAGTATAAACAATTGATACTAGGGAAAACTCTTACCCAAAACATGCCTAATACATGATAGAAATTTTGTCGAACATATGATAAACATAGAAGCTACAGGTCATGAATCTATATCCAATCATAAACTTCTGAACTTCATCAAAGAAACATCAATAAGGTTCAGTGCACTTTCAAGTAGCTGCAATAACACTTGTTAGCCCAATAATTCATCAACCATTTTGTTATCACTCAAAAAATTCAAACATCATTTTGACAAGGTTAAATAGGTTCATGGGTCAAAATAGGGTTTTAGGATTCATTTTTAAGTTTGGTCAAGGGAAATATTAAATTTTTATGGTTTAAGTTTACCCTAAGGTCTAAACCCACTGATGTTCAAACTCCTTCATGTCACATCATTCATCATTTTCTGATTCATATAATTTTCCAAAGTTTTTTTACCGAAACTGCCTAATTAGCCAAGAAACCACAATTCATAGTGCATTGCACTGTAAAAAGTCACTTTTCACTACGAAACTGCTGATAGTTTCGTAGCGAAAATAGTCAAATTAAAACTAGAGGTGCTATGAAAGCGCAGTTTCATGTTTGTCTTGTCAGTCGAGATGTTAGGTGTCAGAAAATGTTGGGAAAAGGTAAGTTAGATGCTTTTTGAATCATGGAGTGATGAAATCAAGGTACATGCCTAGGTCTGCAGTCATCATGTGTTAGAAAAATATATATTACAAAGCAATGGAACAAATAAAATATATGCAGAAACACAAACAAAAGAAACACATAAAACCAAAGAGACACAGATATACGTGGTTCACCGAGTTTGGGCTACGTCCACCCCAAACAGCCAGTCCTTCCTTTCTATTATCCTACAAAATGAAGAGACAAAACCTACATCAGATCTCCTATAATATCCTATGTTCTCTCTCTCAGTCTCCCTATCTGTTTCTCGCTCTGAGAATACACATGCAATACACAGTCGCAATACAATACCCTCATACAAAATGAGGGTTTGCCTTCTAGGGAAAGAAACCCTAAACTAAACATAAATTCTACTATTAGATCATCCGCCTAATGAACGACCCAGATTGACTAGAAATTACTATACTTTTACTAGTCGCCCCCCCTGGACCCCCCAAGAAGCGTACAATTACGGGCGGCGTTTCCGCCCCATTAAGGTAAAGGGGTCCAACGTTGTGATACAAAATAAACAAGATAATCAGGCTCCACACCCAACATCATGGTCAGTTTAGGCAATGTATAAGTCATCATTGAGTCATGAGAAGACATTTAAACTTCAAATCCTTTCCTAATTTAGTCATTCTCATTTCTCATTCCTCCTTGCGTAATACATGAGATTTGGAGAGTTATTGTACTAAGCCAAACTTGTGACTGGTTTCTTCAAAGGCTTACTTTGAATATTATCAAGCGAGCTTGCAAATTCATCAAGTGAGCCTAAACATCATCAAGCAAGGCTAAACAATTCTTTGAGAAGCTATGGCAGAGAAAATAAAAATACACAAGGGTGGACAATGTCTGAGATATGAACCTGAAGACATGAAAGTGATAAATGAAGATCCAACAGTAATGGAAGCTTTGAGAAGTGCAGGTTGCCTACAGTTTTGTGAGAAATTGCAGGGCTGTCATACACAGGTATCTGAGGAGTTTTCTTTAAATTTCAGTGGAACAACCACTAAAGTGGGAATGCTAAATTTTTCCATCACACTAGAGGTTATTGTTGCTTCTACAAAGATTCCAAGAGGTCAAGAAACCTGGTTCAAAGGTTTCAAGTTTAACATGGAGCAATGCAAAGAGTTCATGAAACCTGAGCACATTGAGATGGATCTCCCCGATGTTGTTCCAAGAAGCTGCATTAAAGAAAACTATTCAAAATTGCTGCTCATCATCCAAAAGTACTTTGCCTATGAAGGCAGATATCACAAAGTCTACTCATACCATTTCAAATTACTTACGCACTTCACTGGTAAGATTTCCCTTAACTTACCTTTCTACTGCATAGAAGTCTATCAAAGATGGATGATAAGGTCCAAGCAAAGTCTGAGGGAAGTGAGACATCATTATTTCATCATGGCTTAATGAAATTTTGGGTTTTAGATGAACTTCAAAGGTTAGGTAGAGATTGGTCCTCATTCTTGTTTGTCAGTGGTTTTGAGTTAGATTCTCTAACTCCTTCAAAATATCCTAAACCAAAGAAAATTCCATCACCACTTGGTAGTAGAATAGAGCCAACCATTGGTTGCAAAACGAAATGAACTTGCAAGAGAAAAACCAAGCAAACTATTAAGGAGCCAGAGAAAATGCAAAGTTTTGACACACCAAATGTCCCACCTGCAAAAAAAAAATCAAAGGTGGTCAAACTTGCAAAACAGAAACAAATTGTTAGCAAACAAGGGACTAAAATGATGAATAGAAGCCAAACATCGGCTTTGGAAGAGAAGATAGTGGTCATAAAAGATAGAGCAGAAGCTAAGGGGAATCTAGAGGATATTTTACATGCCATTGACATAGAGGAAACACCTGTTGTCCAAGCTGAATTCATAGAGGAATGTGGGCAGAAGTTAAAGAAGGCCAAATCTGCAAAGAAATTAGAGTTTGAGGGAGAAGATGCAGGTTTCATTTTCCAAGAAAGAAAGCCTATGACAAGGCATGATAGCAAATTAATAGAAAGCAGAAAATAATTTCAAATACCTAGTAAGACAACTCAACTACCTCAAGAGATTATTAACCTCTCATCACCCATAGTAAAGGATATAGTCAATAAATCAAAAAAAGGGAAAAGAGAAGGTGATAGAAAAAACAGCGTTGCAACTCCTTGAAGAGAAATTGAAATTGGAAAATAAGGAAATTGCTATCATGAAAAAAGAAGCTAGGAAAAATAGTGTTGAGAAAATTCAATTTGAAAAGATGAAGGCAGTTTGGGAAGAACAGGTTGACACTGTTTGTAAAACCTTAGACAATACACAACAACTTGTCAAGTGGAAAATTCCAGCAAGGTTAGAAGCCAAGCATGCTAGAAAGGTGAACACTCATTTGAAAGCCACAAAAATAATACTTAAAGACCAGTTCAAGGACCTTCAAGAGCAAATTGAACTGATTCATGAAGAATGAGAGAAAAAAGGGCTTAAAATGATAGTGATTGAAGAACCAATAGCCCAACCAATTGTAAATGAGGAAGAAATGCCTCAAGGAGCCTAAAGTGAGTTGGTTTATGGTTAATGGAGGATGAGAACATGTTAGTTAAAAAATTTTGGCACTTACAGGTTTTATTTTCCAAAATTATGCAAAAAAATGCATTTCCATCACTTTTTAGCAGTTTCGCAGCACCTCGAGGCTTGAAGGGCAGCAAAGCACCACGAAACTACTGTAGCTATTTTTTTGAATTTTTGACTTGTTTTGGAGGTTATTAAGAGATGAAATTGGTATGAGGGATGTGTTTGATGACGATGAACCTTATGCAAAAGGAAAGAGAAAAAATTATTGAGGATAAAGGCTTGTTTTGCAATGCTATGAAAGTGCACTACGAAACTGCCTTACTTTCATAGCGCACTGTATTTCAGCCTTTTTAGAAGGTTTTGGAGCAGTTTTTGGACAACTAGAGGTTATGGAAGATTTAAAGACCATGTCAAGAAATTATTAAACACTCAAGGAACACGAATTGAAGATTAAATGACAACCAAAATATTCAAAGAAGAAGAAGACCATTTGCCTAAAAAATAGGGTCTTGTTTCCTAGTTTTGAGGAGGTCAGTTAAGTGGTCATAAAGTGATGAATCCAATCATCTAAATTTGACCATGTGACAACATAGTTGTCAAACATGTAGTTTCTTTTAGTATATAAGGTTGTTAAAGATAATAATGAGTACTTTGTGTCCTTTTTGAAATAGGACTGTCAAGTAGGATAAGTGTCTGTTTGTCATTAAAGTTGATGTTTTATGGTTATGCAAGGTGTCATTAGGCAAAAATTCGATGTATCTAGCCTGGAGGCAGATCATCACATGATGTAACAACTCTATTAAAGGCCATAGAGTCGAATTTTTCAAGGGTTAGAGATTTTTGGCAAAATTGCAACTTATTGTAAATTGACCACTTCAGCAATACAAAGATTTGTTACTTGACCAACTTGAGATTCTGAAGGAGTTTTTAGTGCTTTCCTATTCTATATGTGCCTCTTATGTATCTCACTTGTAGTGGTTTTCATTTATATTACTTAGAATTCATCTATGAGATGCTCTGAATTCCTTTATAAGTGAATTGACAGTGTATTTTTATGCTTCATGTGTGTATGTCCTACTACTAAAAACTCTAAACTGCCTCAACTTCCATGTCAAGTGAACTCACTAAATCATTGAAATTTTTTACTCCATAAGCCCAATGTATTCATGCTGATATTATTTTTAGCCTACATTCATCATAACCAGTTTATTTTCTAAATAGAGTTAGCCATCTACATCTTTATTCAATATCATTAACCCTTGAGAGAGCCCTCTCAGACTGAGGAGGCTAAGACTCAGTCAAAATATTGGTTTGAAATAGTTACATGAGATGGTCTGATTAGCAGCCTATCAGGTCCAATTTTGTGATACCATTTTGGTGCGTCTGTCAGCAGTTGAACCCGGGTCTATTGCTTGGAAAGTGATTATCCTAACCATTGGAATACAAATGCCATCTCCAAAGGCAGTCAAGGAATTTCTGAAATATCAGGTACTCCATTACATACAAAATCCTTGTCCTCCGAAGTTTTAAGAAGTCTTGGAGATAAAATATTTGATGATAATATTCAGGAAGTTTTGTTTAGGTCTGAAAGTAAAAAAGAATTAACTGAAATTGTCTTAGACCTACATAGGAGAGGTATTGATACCTCAGCCTTAGTAACACAGAAAGATAAAGAAGATTTTTGGGAAGTAGTCACTTATGAATTGCTATTGGAAAGAGAGTATTTAGATAGGTTGAAGGAACTTTACCCTTTTGAAATCTTGTTGAGAAGTAAAATTCATTTTCCTCTTCCTGATTGGAGTTCAATTGTTAGTGGACAACAAAGACCAAACATCCCTCCTCCTAACAGTTCATCTTCCTCCATTACTGTTGTCCCTAAAACTACCACAGTCCCATTTACCATGGCCGAAAATGTACCTCCTCCACTTGATGCACTTGCTAGATATGCCCCTCTTTTTCTTCCAACTGTTCTACTGAGCAAATACTTTGCTAGAATAAAAAATTGGGGGAGAGATGAAGAGATTACAAAAGAAGAACATATGGACCAATTTAATGACTTTATAGACATGGAGTAGGTTGATCATGAGGATGTCAAGTTGAGATTGTTTTCTCAGAGTTTTACTGGTGAAGTTAGGAAGTGGTTCAAAGCCCTTACCCCTGGAAGCATTCATAATTGGAATGAGTTTGAAGATACCTTTTTGAGGAAATGGGGAAATAGAACCAATCCTGTACAAGCACTCACTGAGTCCAATAGTTTGAGAAGAGCTGTTGATGAAACTGTCCAAATCTTTTCAAAAATATTTAACAAGGTTTATGACTCTATTCCTGCTCATTTAAAACCTCCACAAGCCTTAGCTCAAATGAGATATGCTGAAGCTTTTGACTATGAATTTTCTATATTTCTAAGGGAGAGAGAATCCCCTTCACTTGCTGAAATGCATAATGATGCAGTGAAGGTGGAGGTTAATATGATAGCAGAAAAAAAGTCTAAGATGGGAAAAACTAAATTGAAAGAAGAAGATAAGCCTTCTACCTCTACCTTTGATGACAAATTTGATTCAATGATGAAGACAATGGAAAAGTTGATGGATAGGTTGGCCCTTGGGAATACCTCTGCTCCTCCTACACAACATGAGCCTCAATTTAGAAACCCTCAATTCAGAAGATCTCAAAACCAGCAAAGGCCAAGGGAAAATAGAAATCAATAGCATGACCCTCTAGTGAGACCTCCTTTTCAGCAAAACTTAGTTGATGAAGATGATGAACCTGAAATTCCTGAAGAGTCCATTCATTTTCTAGATGAAGATATGTCTGGAATTTTCTTGACTAAGGAGGAACATGATGAGTAAGATCAAAGTAGTCATGGAGAGGAACCATATGATTATTTTAAAGGGTATCAACATGCAATTTTTGAGATGCAGAAACAATAAAATCTCAGAAATAGAAATGTGCCAATCATTGCAAACAAAAAACAGCCTAAAAAAGATACTCCTAATGCTGCTAAAGCCAAGAAAGATACCCCCAAGGCTGTTGAAGGTAAGAAAGATACACCACTTCCTCCTCCTATCAAAGAAGCTGAAAAATCTGTTTCTATTTTCAATTTGGAGAGTGAAATTTCTAAGATCAAAATACCAGTACCTTTTGGAGAGATTCTTAAGGTAAATTAATATAGAAGCAAGATTGTGAAAATGCTGAATTCATAACCAGGAGTTGCTGATATCTTAAATATTCAAGAGGATCATCCAACCATATACGTGGGTCCAAGATTAGAAGATGAACAAAATGAGGAGGTGCCTCCTTTTTATGTTAGTCTTAGCATTCATGATATGACATTGCATAATACCATGTTAGATTCAGGGGCTTCTAAAAAAATTATGCCCAAAGTAATCATGGAGAGGATGGGGTTAGAAATTACTAGATTGTATAAGGACTTGTACTCTTTTGATTCAAAAAGAGTTCAGTGCATTGGTTTAATTAAAGATGTTGTTGTTAGTCTTACACAAGTCCTTGCCAAGACAGTGGTCATGGAAATTGAAGGCATAATGCAGATGGACCTTACTTATGCCACAATTCCTATTTTTGGTGAGCAAAGGAGGCTGTATAGAGAGACAAGAATGGCTTACATGGTGAGTAGTAATGATAAACCTCAAAACTTTCCAATTTATGCTCTTGAAACTGAACTTGGATTTTCCATTCTTTTCAATGACTTGACTGATGAAGCAAAAGATAAGAAGAAGACAGAAAATCAACAATTTGAAATTCAGTAGACAAAAAATCAGCAAGCAGAAGATCAACAAGTCAGTGATGAGAAGGCGGAAGTTTGGTGGGTATTGCACTTTTATGGATAAGCAGGAAGAGAGGGGGCAAGAGCATGGATTTGGATCACAAATCCAAATGATGAAAGTAAGTTCTTTTCCTACAAGATGAATTTTGATTGCACAAATAACATGGCTGAGTATGAATCCTTGATTTTGGGCTTAGAAGTTTTGAAAAGAATGGGTGCTCAAAATATTTCTGTTTGTGGATATTTTGAATTAGTCATTAAACAACTTTAAGGTGCGTATCAAACATAGGATGTGAGAATGAGGGCATACCGAAACTTAGTTGTGGACATTTTGGAAAATTTCCAAGAACATTCATTCATTGTCAAGACTAGAGACCAAAACTCCATTACTGATTCCCTAGCTGTCTCTGCAAGTCTTTTCATCATTCCCATACATTCCACTGAAAAATATGAGGTTGAGGTTCTCCATAGACCAGCTATCCCTGATAACATTATCCATTGGCAAGTTTTTGAGGATGAAAAACAAGTTAAGAACTTTATTGAGCTGAAATATGAGTTTGAAAATATACAAGTAGATCTACAAAACATGCTTGCTAAATCTAAGGGAAATTTTGAAGTGTTATAGCTGAAGAATAACTCTATACCCAAAGGCCTTATACCCCTTGAGAAGCTTTTTGATCAGAATGATGTGTTCAAATATCCTAGGATACACGTTGATGATGAGGAGGTAGAGAGTTGTAACCTTGGTATAGTAGCTATGCCAAAAATGATTAAACTTTCAAAGTTTCTTTCAGTTGATATGAAGCATAAATATATTGAGATGATGAAAAGGTTCATAGATATTTCTGCTTGGAGTTATGATGATTTGAAGAAGTATGACCCTACTATCATTCAACATACTATTCCCATTAAAGAAAATGAAAAGCCTTTCAAGCAGAAATTGAGGAGGATTAATCCACTCCTCATGCCTTTGATTGAGAAGGAAATCAAGAAGCTCTTTGATGCCAAAATCATTATTCCAACCAGTTTCTCAAAGTGGCTCGCAAATTTAGTTCCAGTTAGCAAAAAGAGTGGAGAAATTAGAATATGCATTGATTTCAGAAACTTGAACAAAGCCTCTCTAAAGGACAATTACCCTCTCCCAAAGATGGATCAAATTTTGCAGAACATTGTTGGTTCCCAAAGGATGTCTATGCTTGATCGTTTTTCAAGTTATAATCAGATTCTTGTGCATCCGGATGATCAGGAAAAAATAGCCTTTACTACACCATGAGGCACACTCATGTATGCCAAGATGCCATTTGGTATCATGAATGCAAGAGCTACTTTTCAGAGGGAGATGGATATTTATTTTGCTAAAGAGAAGGATAAGATGGTGGTTTTTTATCTTGATGACATCACAATCTTCTCAAGGAAGGAGGAAGATCACTTGAAGCACCTAGAAAGAATTCTGCTGAAGTGTAGAAGGTTTGGTATTTCTCTCAATCCCACTAAAAGCATTTTTTCCTTAACTTCAGGTAAATTACTTGGACATATTATTTCTAAAGATGGGATTAATATTGATCCAAACAGGGTCAATGTAATTCAAAAGGTGGATTTGCCTAGGAGAAAAAAGGAGGTTCAATATTTCCTTGAAAAGGTAAATTTTGTGAGGAGATTTATTCCTAATTTTGCTCAGATTGTAAAGGACATAACAAGGATGCTGAAGAAAGGAGCTGAGATTAAGTGGATAGCAAAAGCAAAGCACTCATTTGAAGAAATAAAAAAGGCACTTACCCAAGCACCAGTGTTGATCAGTCCAAATTTCTCAAAATAATTTATGGTTTTTACTTTTGCATCAGAAAATACAATTGCTGGAGTTTTGTTGCGGAAGGGACAACAGGGTACTAAGCAGCCCATTTCAATTTTTAGTAGGACATTAGCTAACTCTGGGTTGAATTAAAACATCTTAGAGAAGCAAGCTTATGCCTTGGTTAAGGCCATTAAAGATTTCAAAATTTATATTTTGCATTCACATGTTTTAGCTTTTGTTCCTAATGTTGTTGTGAAAGACATCCTAACTCAAGTTGATCCGGATGGTAAGAGGGGGAAATGGATTGCTAACTTGCTAGAACATGATATAGAAATCAAGCCAACAAAATTGGTCAAAGGACAAGGTCTAGCAAAGCTGATGGCCAAGTCAAACTTTGATTGTATTGACATGATTTTAATTGTAGAAATATCAGAAATTTTAGATGAGGAGGAAAAACGGATCCCTATTGAAGAAAAGTACATCATTTCAAAGTGGTATAAGGACATTATTTTTTTCCTACATCATCATAGAGCACCTGTTGAGCTAACAAAGTCCAAGGCGATATTTTTAAAGCTAAAATCCCTGAGGTATTGCATCATTGATAGAAATTTGTATTGGAAGGATCCCAGTGGTATTTTGTTGAATTTTCTACTGGAAGAGGAGGTTGATAAAGTGATTGAGGAATTCCACAAAGGAGATTGTGAAGGTCATCATTATTGGAAGGCTACAGCAAACAAGATCCTTAGATCAAGGTATTATTGGCCTTCAATGTTTAAAGATGTATACAAAAATATTGCTGCCTGCCATGAATGCCAGATTTTTTATGGTAAGAAGAAGCTTGTACTTTTCCTTTAATGCCTATCTATGTTGAGGCACCATTTCAGCAGTGGAGGCTAGATTTTATTGGAGAGATTCATCCATCATCATCAGGTCAGCATCATTGGATTCTGACAACAACTGACTATTTTACCAAGTGGATTGAAGCAGTACCAACTAGGCAAGAAAATGATTATGTTATCATTTCTTTTTTGGAGAATAACATTTTGTCTAGATTTGGTTGTCCCATGAAGAACATAACTGATAATGCACAGGAATTTAAGTCTAAGAAGTTGATTAATTTTTGTCATCAATATCATATTACTCTTAGGCATTCTACTGCATATTATCCACAAAGGAATGGTCTTGCTGAATCTTATAACAAGAGTATTATGAGGATTATTAAGAAGGAGTTGCAAGAAAATAAGAAGGCATGGCATTTGAAGCTGAAGTATGCTTTATGGGCTGATAGAATATGCACAAAGAGGTCAATTGGAACTTCATCTTATGAGCTGGTATATGGAGTTGAATCCATCTTTCCTACATCCTTAGGAATGCCTGTCATGAAGCTACTTCAAGAGATGGAGGAGGAGTCGAATG
The DNA here is from genome assembly GCA_034641835.2 of Pinus albicaulis. Lineage (NCBI taxonomy): Eukaryota > Viridiplantae > Streptophyta > Pinopsida > Pinales > Pinaceae > Pinus > Pinus albicaulis. The sequence goes on along the minus strand of CM076577.1, from coordinate 978,116,825 downwards.
CAATTCAGAGAAGAATTAATCAGCTGATAGTTTTGCAAGAGAAAATGGAGGAAGCATACAATAGTAATCAGCAATCCCAAAACAGAATCAAGAAGATCAGGGAAGAAAATTTTCAAATCCAAGATGTGGTTTTGAAATGGGAGGCCAGAATTGAAGAGAAGGGAAAACATGGTAAGTTTGAGAACATATGGAAGGGTCCATTCAAAGTATCTGCTTTCCATGGGAACAACACTTACATTCTGTAGGAGATGGATGGAAAACCATGTGCTGGAGGGCCTGTCAATGGTAGGTTTTTAAAGCACTACTCTTCTTAAAATCTATGGATCATTCATACCATTGTATATATTCCATTTTATGTGTTTTTCTTCTAATAATGACAAGCTGAATCATCAAGCTTGAGACCGAGGTGAAGGCCATTATAGTTTGAAGGGAAAGCTTGGAAATTTCAAAGTTTTTCTATTTTTTCAAGAAGATGGATAGCAACACTGGAACTATTGGTTCTTTGGTGTACCACAGGGGCACACCATCCCAATTGGAGCCACTGTTATCACTCAAAAAATTCAAACATCATTTTGACAAGGTTAAATAGGTTCATGGGTCAAAATAGGGTTGTAGGATTCATTTTTAAGTTTGGTCAAGGGAAATATTAAATTTTTATGGTTTAAGTTTACCCTAAGATCTAAACCCACTCATGTTCAAACTCCTTCATGTCACATCATTCATCATTTTCTGATTCATTTCATTTTCCAAAGTTTTTGTACTGAAACTGCCTCATTAGCCAAGAAACCATAGTTTTTTAGTGCATTGCACTATAAAAAGTCACTTTTTGCTACGAAACTACTAATATTTTCATAGCGAAAATAGTCAAATTAAAACTAGAGGCGCTACAAAAGCGTGGTTTCCTGTCTGTCTTGTCAGTCGAGCTGTTAGGTGTCAGAAAACATTGGGAAAAGGTAAGTTAGACGCTTTTTGAGTCATGGAGTGATGAAATCAAGGTACATGCCCAGGTCTGCAGTCATCATGGTCAGTTTAGGTAATGTATAAGTCATCATTGAGTCATGAGAAGACATTTAAACTTCAAATCCTTTCCTAATTTAGTCATTATCATTTCTCCTTGCGTAATATCTAAGCTCTGGAGAGTTATTGTACTAAGCCAAACTTGTGGTTGGTTTCTTCAAAGGTTTACTTTGAATATTATCAAGCGAGCCTGCAAATTCATCAAGCGAGGCTGAACATCATCAAGCGAGGCTGAACAATTCTTTAAGAAGCTATGGCGGAGAAAAGAAAAATACATAAGGGTGGGCAATGTCTGAGATATGAACCTGAAGACATGAAAGTGATCAATGAAGATACAACAGTAATGGAAGATTTTAGAAGTGCAGGTTGCCTACAGTTTTGTGATAAATTGCAGCGCTATCATACACAGGTATCCAAGGAGTTTGCTTTGAATTTCAGTGGAACAGCCACTAAAGTGGGAATGCTAAATTTATCCATCACACCAGAGGTTATTGCTGCTTCTTCAGAGATTCCAAGAGGTCAAGAAACCTAGTTCAAAAGTTTCAAGTTTAACATGGAGTAGTGCAAAGAGTTCATGAAGCCTGAGCACACTGAGATGGATCTCACCAATGTTGTTCCAAGAAGCTACATTAAAGAAAACTATTCAAAATTGCTTCTCATCATCCAAAAGTACGTTACCTGTGATGGTAGATATCACAAAGTCTACTCATACAATTTCAAATTACTTCTGCACTTCACTGGTAAGATTTCCCTTGACTTACCTTTCTATCTGCATAGAATTCTGTCAAAGATGGCTGATAAGGTCCAAGCAAGGTCTGAGGGAAGTGAGACATCATTATTTCATCATGGCTTAATGACATTATTGGTTTTAGATGAACTTCAAAGGTTAGGCAGAGATTGGTCCTCATTCTTGTTTGTCAGTGGTTTTGAGTTGGATGCTCTAACTCCAAAAACTCCTAAACCAAAGAAAATTCGACCACCACTAGCAACAGAACAAAGCCAACCATTGGTTGCAAAACCAAAAGAACCTGTAAGATCAAAACCAAGTAAGAAAACTATGAAGGAGCCAGAGAAAATGCATAGTTTTGACACACCAAATGTCCCACCTGAAGAAAAAAAAAATCAAAGGAGGTCAAACCTGCAAAACAGAAACAAACTGTTAGCAAACAAGGGACTAAAAGGATGACTAGAAGCCAAATAGTGTTTTTGGAAGAGACGACAGTGGCTGTAGAAGATAGAGCATAAGCTAAGGGGAATCTAGAGGATATTTTACATGCCATTAACATAGAGGAAACACCTATTTTCCAAGCCAAATTCATAGACGAAGGTGGGTAGAAGTTAAAGAAGGTCAAATCTGCAAAGAAATTTGAGTTTGAGGGAGAAGATGCAGGTTTCATTTTCCAAGCAAGAAAGCCTATGACAAGGCATGCTAGGAAATTAATAGAAAGCAGCAAATAAGTTCAAATACCTACTGAGACAACTCAACTACCTCAAGATATTATTAACCTATCATCACCCACAGTAAAGGATACAACCAGTAAATCAAAAAAGGGAAAAAAGAAGGTGATAGGAAAAACATGGTTGCAACTCCTTGAAGAGAAATTGAAATTGGAAAATCAGGAAATTACTGTCATGAAAAAAGAAGCTAGGAAACACAGTGTTGAAAAAATTCAATTTGAAAAGATGAAGGCAGTTTGGGAAGAACACGTTGACACTGTTTCTAAAACCTTAGACAATACACAACAACTTGTCATGTGGTCAATTCTAGCAAGGTTAGAAGCCAAGCATGTCAGAAAGGTGAGCACTCATCTGAAAGCCACCAAAAGAAGACTTAAATACCAGGTCAAGGACCTTCAAGAGAAACTTGAACTCATTCATGAATAATTAGAGAAAAAAAGGGCTTAAAATGACAGTGATTGAAGAACCAATAACCCAACCAATTGTAAATGAGGAAGAAATGCCTCAAGGAGCCTAAAGTGAGTTGGTTTATGGTTAATGGAGGATGATAACATGTTAGTTACCAGTTTTTTGCACTTACAGGTTTCATTTTCCAAAATTATGAAAAAAACTGCATTTTCAGCACTTTTCAGCAGTTTCGTAGCTAGGCTTGAAGGGCATCAAAGCACTACGAAACTACTGTAGCTGTTTTTTTGACTTTTTGACCATTTTTGGAGGTTATTAAGAGATGAAATTGGTATGAGGGATGTATCTGATGACGATGAACCTTATGCAAAAGGAAAGAGTTAAAAATTTTGAGGATAAAGGGTTGTTTTGCAGCGCTACAAAGGTGCGCTACGACACTGCCTTACTTTCATAGCGCACTGTATTTCAACCTTTTTAGCAAGTTTTGGAACAATTTTTGGACAGCTGGAGGTTATGAAAGAGTTAAATACCATTTCAAGAAATTATTAAACATTCAAGGACCACGAATTGAAGATTAAATGGCAACCAAAATATTCAAAGAAGAAGAAGACCATTTGCCTAAAAAACAGGGTCTTGTTTCCTATTTTTGAGGAGGTCAGTTAAGTGGTCATAAAGTGATGAATCCCATCATCTAAATTTGACCATGTGACAAAATACTTGTCAAAGATGTAATTTATTTTAGTAGATAAGGTTGTTAAAGATAATAATGAGTAGTTTGAGTCCTTTTTGAAATAGGACTGTCAAGTAGGATAGGTGTTTGTTTGTAATTAAATTTGATGTTTTACGGTTATGCAAGGTGTCATTCAGAAAAAATTCGATGTATCTAGCCTAGAGGAAGATCATCACGTGATGTAAAAACTCTATTAAAGTCCATAGAGTCGAATTTGTCAAGGGTTGGAGATTTTTGACAAAATTGCCGTTTATTGTAAATGGACTATTTCAGCAATACAAATATTTGTTACTTGACCAACTTGAGATTCTGAAGGAGCTTTTAGTGCTTTCCTATTCTATCTGTACCTCTTATGTATCTCACTTACAGTGGTTTTCATTTATGTTACTCAGAATTCATTTATGGGATGCTCTGACTTCCTTTATAAGTGAATTGACTGTGTATTTTTATGCTTCATGTGTGTATGTCCTACTACTAAAAACTTTGACCTGCCTCAACTTCCATGTCAAGTGAACTCACTGAATCACCGAAAGTTTTAACTCCATAAGCCAAATGTATTCATGCTGATATTATTTTCAACCTACATTCATCATAACCAGTTTATTTCCTAATTAGAGTTAGCCATTGACATCTTTATTCAATATAATTTACCCTTAAGAGAGCCCTCCAAGACTGAGGAGGCTAAGCCTCAGTCAAAAGATTGGTTTGAAACAGTTACATGAGATGGTTTGATTAGCAGCCTATCAGGTCCAATTTTGTGATAACATTTTGGTGTGTCTGCTGGGAGTCAAACCCGGGTTTATTGCTTGGAAGGAAATTATCCTAATTGTTGGACTACAAACGCCATCTCCAGAGGCAGTCAAGGCATTTCTGAAATATCAGGTACTCCATTACATACAAAATCCTTGTCCTCTGAAGTTTTAAGAAGTCCTAAAGATAAAATATTTGATGATAAAATTTAGGAAGTTTTGTTTAGGTCTGAAAGTGAAAAAGAATTAACTGAAATTGTCTTATACCTACATAGGAGAGGTATTGATACCTTAGCCTTAGTAACAAATAAAGATAAAGAAGAGTTTTGGGAAGCAGTCACTTCTAAATTGTTGTTGGAAAGAGAGTCTTTAGATAGGTTTAAGGAATTTGACCCTTTTGAAATATTGTTGAGAAGTAAAACTATGGCAGAGAAAAGAAAATTACACAAGGGTGGACAATGTATGAGATATGAACCTGAAGACATGAAAGTGATCAATGAAGATCCAATAGTAATGGAAGATTTCAGAAGTGCAGGTTGCCTATATTTTTGTGAGAAATTGTAGGGCTATCATACACAGGTATCCAAGGAGTTTTCTTTGAATTTCAGTGGAATAGCCACTAAGGTGGGAATGCTAAATTTTTCCATCACACGTGAGGTTATTGCTGCTGCTACAAATATTCCAAGACGTCAAGAAACCTGGTTCAAAGGTTTCAAGTTTAACATGGAGCGGTGCAAAGAGTTCATGAAGCCTGAGCACACTGAGATGGATCTCACCAATGTTGTTCCAAGAAGCTGCCTTAAATACAACTATTCAAAATTGCTGCTCATCATCCAAAAGTACTTTACCTATGAAGGTAGATATCACAAAGTCTACTCAATACCATTTCAAATTACTTTTTCACTTCACTGGTAATATTTCCCTTGAATTACCTTTCTATCTGCATAGAACTCTATCAAAGATGGCTGATAAGGTCCGAGCAAAGTTTGAGGGAAGTGAGACATCATTATTTCATCATGGCTTAATGAAATTATTGGTTTTAGATGAGCTTCAAAGGTTAGGCAGAGATTGGTCCTCATTCTTTTTTTTCAGTGGTTTTGATTTGGATGCTCTAACTCCCTCAAAAACTTCTAAACCAAAGAAAATTTCATCACCATTAGCAGCAGAGCAAAGCCAACCATTGGTTGCAAAACCAAATGAACCTACAAGAGAAAAACCAAGTAAGAAAACTATGAAGGAGCCAGAGAAAATGCAAAGTTTTGACACACCAAATGTCCCACCTGCAAAACAAAAACCAAAGGTGGTCAAACCTGCAAAACAGAAATAAACTATTAGCAAAAAAGGGACCAAAAGGATGACTAGAAGCAAAACAATGGTTTTGGAAGAGAAGACAGTGGTTGTAGAAGATAGAGCAGAAGCTAAGGGGAATCTAGAGGATATTTTACATGCCATTGACATAGAGGAAACACTTATTTTCCAAGCTAAATTCATAGAGAAAGATGGGAAAAAGTTAAAGAAGGCCAAACCTGCAAAGAAATTAGAGTTTGAGGGAGAAGATGCAGGTTTCATTTTCCAAGCAAGAAAGCCTATGACAAGGCATGCTAGGAAATTAATAGAAAGAAGTAAAGAAGTTCAAATACCTACTGAGACAGCTCAACTACCTCAAGATATTATTAACCTCTCATCACCCACAGTAAAGGATACAGTCAACAAATCAAAAAAGGGAAAAGAGAAGGTGATAGAAAAAACAGCGTTGCAGCTCCTTGAAGAGAAATTGAAATTGGAAAATTAGGAAATTTCTGTCATGAAAAAAGAAGCTAGGAAACACAGCGTTGAGAAAATTAAATTTGAAAAAATGAAGGGAGTTTGGGAAGAACAGGTTGCCACTGTTTCTAAAACCTTAGAAAATACACAGCAACTTGTCAAGTGGACAATTCCAGCAACGTTAGAAGCCAAGCATGTCAGAAAGGTGAACACTCATCTGAAAACCACCAAAAGAAGACTTAAAGACCAGGTCAAGGACCTTCAAGAGAAACTTGAACTGATTCATGAAGAATTAGAGAAAAAAGGGCTTAAAATGACAGAGACTGAAGAACCATTAGCCCCACCAATTGTAAATGAGGAAGAAATGCCTCAAGGAACTTAAAGTTAGTTGGTTTATGGTTAATGGATGATGAGAACATGTTAGTTACAATTTTTTGGCACTTACAGGTTTCATTTTCCAAAATTATGCAAAAAACTTCATTTTCAACACTTTTCAGCAGTTTCGTAGTGCCTCTAGGTTTGAAGGGCAACAAAGCACTACGAAACTACTATAGCTGATTTTTTTAATTTTTGACCAATTTTGGAGGTTATTAAGAGATGAAATTGGTATGAGGGATGTCTCTGATGATGATGAACCTTATGCAAAAGGAAAGAGTTAAAAAATTTTAGGATAAAGGCTTGTTTTGCAGCGCTACGAAAGTGCGCTACGAAACTACTTTACTTTCATAGCGCACTGTATTTCAGCCTTTTTAGTAGGTTTTGGAGCAATTTTTTGATAGCTGGAGGTTATGGAAGATTTAAAGACCATGTGAAGAAATTATTAAACACTCAAGGACCACCAATTGAAGATTAAATGACAGCCAAAATATTCAAAGAAGAAGAAGACCATTTGCCTAAAAAACAAGGTCTTGTTTCCTAGTTTTGAGGAGGTCAGTTAAGTGGTCATAAAGTGATGAATCCCATCACCTAAATTCGACCATGTGGCAGCATACTTGTCAAAGATGTAATTTCTTTTAGTAGATAAGGTTGTTAAAGATAATAATGAGTAGTTTGAGTCCTTTTTGAAATAGGACTGTCAAGTAGGATAGGTGTCTGTTTGTCATTAAAGTTGATGTTTTATGGTTATGCAAGGTGTCATTAGGAAAAAATTTGATGTATATAGCCTGGAGGCAGATCATCACATGATGTAACAACTCTATTAAAGGCCACAGAGTCAAATTTGTCAAGGGTCGGAGATTTTTGACAAAATTGCAGCTTATTGTAAATTGACTATTTCAGCAATACAGAGATTTGTTACTTGAACAACTTGAGATTTTGAAGGATTTTTTAGTGCTTTCCTATTCTATCTGTACCTCTTATGTATCTCACTTGTAGTGGTTTTCATTTATATTACTCATAATTCATCTATGAGATGCTCTGACTTCCTTTATAAGTGAATTGATTGTGTATTTTTATGCTTCATGTGTGTATGTCCTACTACTAAAAACTCTGACCTGCCTCAACTTCCATGTCAAGTGAACTCAATGAATCACTGAAATTTTTGACTCCATAAGCCCAATTTATTCATGCTGATATTATTTTCAACCTGCATTCATCATAACCAGTTTATTTCCTAAATAGAGTTAGCCATCTACATTTTTATTCAATATCATTAACCCTTGAGAGATCCCTCTCAGACTGACGAGGCTAAGGCTCAGTCAAATAATTGGTTTGAAATAGTTACATGGGATGGTCTAATTAGCAGCCTATCAGGTCCAATTTTGTGATAACACATTTAATAACTTATATAATCATGAACAATATCCATAATAAGAGCAGATCATATAACAATGCATATAACTAGTATATAACTAGAATAGAAACCATGAAAAATCAACCATTAAATCAATACAAGTGCTTATTATTCTCAATAGGAATTAATACAAAAATACATAAGAAAAATATAACCAAGTCAGGGATTTCCACGTACCATTCGACCATAAATTGAGCTGACAAAATTCTCTTTCAAAGAATCCCCCAGATTCCATATTCCAAGTGTGAATGCGAGATCTCATGGGATAAACCAAGAAATAACCAAACATGGAATCTAAAGGTTAAACCACTTCCAACTTTAAGCTATCACAATCTCACTTAAACCAGTCTCGAGATCACAAAATCAAAACAAGCTTGGATGCCTCAAAATTGATTCACCATACCTAGAGGAAATTTCCTATCTCCACCCAACTGTCGAGGGATTCCCGGAGAAAACCATATCCACCCCCAACACTTGGGATTTTCTTGGGACCACCTCAACTGGATCCAAAATATTCCAGAAATCTAAAGCTAAACCAATAATTAATCCCATCACACCATGACTATCCATGAAATGGCAAGGCAAGGTTGAAACAACTATCAAACTACGAAAACCCATGCCAATGAAAACACATGAACCAAATAATCAAATGCATGTACCATTCATTCACATCTCAACAAAGAAATCACACATGCAACATGTTACCTACAAAATCTTCCTATTGAAGCTACTAATCCAAATTTCTCCTTTCCATCCCTTGATTTCCTTTATATTTCCTTTGCTTGTCCTTTGATTTCCTTTTATTGTCCTTTATTTTCATTTTCTTTCTTTCTCTCTCCTCTTGGAGCTCTCTCTATATCTCTCTCTCTCTCTCCGAAATTAATCCGAATCCAAAATCGACCAAAAAACTATGAATTTTTTCTCTGATGCCTTTTATCATTGATCTCTCATTTTCTTTCATTTTCCTTCATTTCTCTCTAATTTCTCTTGCATGCATATTTGAGTCTCTTCACCTTCCTCTTCTCCTAATTTATTTTATTTCTCATAATTAAATGCCAATTATTTCCTCTTTTCATTTTCCAATTTCCATAACCATTAATAAAACATAAGTTATTCCCACTATAATGTTTTCCCACCATTCAACTTGGAATATGTGTCCCATGACCTTGGTCATATTGTTTTTTCCTTTAATATCCTTTATTACATGAAACTTTAACTTGGTTCTATTACATATGTGAGTGGTACACAGAAATCCCTCACGGGATAGATCCCCTAAAAGGGAAAGGAAAATAGGTGTCAGTAGAGGAAGAAATGCTTCTTGTGTGATAGACCACACCTCATATATGAGTGTCCATTAATGGGGATTTTTTCTAAGTTGGTAGAAGAATTGAAGAATATACCTTGAAGTTACCTATAGAGAAGGAAACTAATATAAGAGGAGACCCACCAATACTAGTTATAAATGAGGATTCACTTGAACCTATGGTAGGAGTAGTGCTAAAAAAAACTAGGAGACTTGCAACAGTAATGAAGGAATAAAAAAATTTCTTCACAGTTGAGAGAGGAGTTGGGTCTTGATTTGTATATGCGATAATTATGGGAAAAAATTTATATGCTTTGGTAGACATTGGATCAACCCAAAATTTCATTAGTGAGGAGAAAACTAAGTCTTTTTGATGTGAGCCAAAGATGGATAGGAGTGTCTATAAGGTGGTTAAATCATACGTTTGGTCAACCAGAAAATTTGAGCAACATCCATTGATAGGGCATTGGTTTGGTAGCCTAGAATTGAGAATAGTTCCATTGGATAATTTTTCTATGATATTGTGACAATATTTATTTGTATCCACTAGAGTATTTCCATTGATTGCAATTTATTAGTTGGTATTTCTAAAAGGAGCGTAATACCCATGACTTGATAAAATAACTCAATGCAATGTACTTGCTATGTCCGCCAAATATTTGATAAAGCATCTCAATGAGATGGTTAAGGAGTAATTTAAGACTAGATTTCATTTTCCACTATAGTATGTGCTAGTGACAAAAGTGGTATTATAGAGGATGTAAGTTATGAAAGCATAAATGATACATAAATGCCATCAAAATTTGCATCACTAGATTTCAACTATTACATCCAAGAGAGCACTATAAAAGGGTGTTTACCTTTAGACATTCATCATCAAAATCAGATTTAAATGTGACATTATTTTGACGAAAAACCTTCTTAATCTATATGTGAGATGACAATTGTAAGCGTATAGAGGATGATAATAAAATGTTTAAAATACATAAAAAAGAGCTATGTTAATGTTGAGCACTATGATCACTGGACATGGGAATCATATGTTTAAAAAAACACCTAAAAGAGGTGTTCATATTGAGCGCCATGATCACAGGCCACGTGTATAATGGACATGTCAATGAGGCCTTGACACTCTTTCCTCAATTGTAAGTGGAATGTGGGAAATCCAACCAAGCCATGTACATATCTGGTCTCCCAACATTTGAAAGCTTAGTGGATTTGCATCAGGGAAAGATCATGCATGGATCTATGATTAGAATTTGAATCACATGTTTATGTAAAAATAGGTATTATAGACGAGCATTCCAAATGAAAGGGTGTCGATATAGCTTAAAAAATGTTTGATAGAATGGAAAAAATAGGTTTAGTATCATGGAGTTTGATGATGGTGGGGTATGTAAAGTAAAATGGAAATGTTGGTGAAGGTTTAAAACTAATCCATCATATGCAACATGGTCTCATGTAGTATTTAGCATACGAAAAATCTACTAGTATGGAAATGGAAAATGGAAAAAACTCAAATGTCAAAATATAACAACATTGATTCTCTTGATTGTCTCAAGAACTCCCACTTCATAAGAATTTTGTATTCATACATAATTACGTTGTTTAATGGGCCTGAAAATAAGGGAAGATAAAGCTATAAAGTTTCCATTTATGCAAGATTAGTGAAGGAGGATCTATTTATGGAGTATAAGAATTAGAATTATGACATCAAAATCTAGGTATTTCAAGAAACTATTGTCCATTAGCTAAGTTAATCCAAATTCCACAATGTTGGAAGCAAAAACTTGAATCTATTTCCAACCTACTTAGACAAGACCCCTTAATGAACAAAAGGAATTTAAGTTGACAACATCCTACAATCAACAAGAGGACAACCTGGAAATGAAGAAGTCGTTTAAGTGACACAACATGGTGCATTATTTGTTGGAATGATAATACAAGTTAATGATTTTCGTATAGATACACAATGAAGTGTGGGAGAAAAAAGAGAAATGAATGCATATTGGCTATTTTTAATTCATACTTTTCCACATGATGTACTTTTTTCAGTAGATACTAAGGGTTCCCTAATGGGTGGATCTTCTCCTATTGGGCCTTGGGTTATGGGTATTGAACCTATGGAAATGAGAATGGTAGGTTCTCTATGAGAGGTTTTGGCAGGTGGCCATATTGGCTATGAAGAGGAAATGAATATTATTAAGGATGTGCTTCCAATTTATAGGAATGATGGAATTCCCAACAATATTGCTAAGTCATTGATTGCAACATTTATAATTGGTCAATGTATGAATGGAGGGAAAAATTGAGAGCTTAAAGCATATTACCTTACTTTTGATGATGGCTTTGCTTCTTGTATATATTTCTAGGCCTCCCATATCTAGAGAAAGTAACCTGAGACCATAAAAAGAGAAATTTGTTATCACAAATGAGGCCCATGGAAGGTCAAAAAATGCATAGAGGTTAGTCCAGACCACATGCACTATGAGTGGTGCATAGAGAAATAAAGCTATCAGAAAGCATAATAGTGATGGAAAATATGTCATTAAAGTAATTGAACTTAGGGATGATGAACAGCATCTTAGACATCTTTGGGTCCAACGAAAATTCACTCATTAACTCTCTTAGATTTGTTAAACTTCCATCTTCATCTAATGCACTCGAATATTTATAAAGCTCTAATGTACACATCAAAGTTTCTAGGGAAGAAGGATCCATAAAATCAAAATGCATTAGATCATCGATCCACAATATTTCTAGGGAGTCATAAGTAAGGATATAATTAGACGTGGACTAACCAAAGAATGAATGTTGATATAAAGATGATAGTACTATTAAAACACTACATAAAATATTGCATGGTTGAGAAACCGTTATTCCATAGGAAAGGATGATAGTAGTATAAAAATATTGGGAACACATGTTTATGCATAAACAATGATGTAGTCCTATGATTGGTATAAGGAAGTAGATCTTGTTGTGTTTTCTTGAATTGTTTGGAAATATTGGTAGATGACACTGAATCAAGACAAGAAATCATCCCTTACTCTTTTTCAATTTTTATTTAGCCATCTATGTCACGATATATAAGGAAAACAATTAAATATTTTTTCAACACTACAAAACTTACAACATTGTGGCATTTGCAACATGATTAAATTAAATTGAGGACATAAAGGAATGTCCCTAAACAATGAGAGGAATGTATCCAAGTACCAAGTAAGTTTATTGTTATATTTAATATGTTCAGTTCTTTCATTTGAACTAGTGATGCAGATGGATCAAAATTAATTTTACTTATTAGGTCTCTACTTTCTCACTATGGTTTGAGAGTTTTGTATTGGCTTACATCCTAGAAACATTAGAGGTCCAACTCATGGGTCTGTTTTTTAAAGCACATGATAGACTGTTGTTACACTAAAAATTGTCACCTTGACTTTCTACTAACTGTATGAGCTCATTATTACTCATACTTCCCCCTCTGCAAGTCTAAACACGTTAGTTCCTCATGTCAAGCCTTGAAAATCAGAGAAATGTTCCTAAAAGCCTCCTAAACTTTGGTATCGCACTTTCTGGCTATCTTGCCTGCGATCCCACACCCAATGTTCAGCTTTCCTGCGTTCCTGAATGCACTTTATCTTTGTTATAGGTGCGGACCCCTGTAAGATTAAAAAGGCGCAAGTAAAATCCCAAAAAGCTCAATTAAAGTAAATTCTGGAAGCTTCTAGAATGGATTTTGCGGTGGCAGAACCGATCTTGTAAGGTGCATGAATCCCTTACCCTATGGAGCTAACCCCTTGATGTGAGGAGCTTATCCCTTTGAAGGAGGATTCTATCCCTTCATGCTTGTAACTGGAAACCTCCTCTTGTCCACTATAAAAAGAGGCATTGGGTAGCCTCAAAGGGAGTTCAAGCTTTTAGAATATTTGAAGTTAAGTGCTGGTGAGATTTAGACTCAGTTAACTAAGGCTTTTGTGTGGAGAGATTACATACCTCTCTTTGTCTTGGTTGGAGGAGTGCAGAACTTGTCAAAGTAAAGGAGACTCCTGCTTCGGACCCTGGAAAGTCCTGTGCAACATCAAGGCTCAGGTTGTAAGGATTTTCTTCTTTCGAAATTAATACAAATATACTCATTTTTCTCAATAAGCTTTCAATCAATGGTTTGTTTCATAGATTCCTTGATCACTATGATAGGCATGGTTTATGATGATTTCTATACAGGTGCTATGTAATATTTTGCTTGCTTGTGACTGTAGGTTTATAAGGAAAACTCCTTCAAGCGCGCGAGGGACTACAACGACTTCAAACAAGCACTGGACAAACGGTAAGTCTTTTACACCTCTATAGAGCTTTTTGTAAACCTTATATGCTTAGAGAAATATTAGTATGTTTGGTTGTTTGTTGCTAGATACTTTTAGTACTAGGGAGATCGGTCTTGTCCGCAAGACGGATTAATCCATACAACAAATTGGCGACTCCGTTGGGGAAAGAACTTGTTGTTTTTTGTTCTCTTTTATTTTGATTTGAGGAAACATTTTTCTTGGTTTTTGATTGATTGACATCTGCCTGGGTAGCTTACATTTTCTCTGTTTTTAAAAATTTTGAAATCCTTTGAGTTTTTCTCTAGTTTTTCCTGGGACCGCACTTTGCCTTGTTTTCACAGTGTGGGCAGTTTCGCACTTTTTCTGTGTAAACAGTGCGGGACCGCACCTGTGATATCTTGGAGCCTGCGGACCCTGTTAAAGTTTTGAAAAACTTCATATTTCTGTCTTTAGTTTATCTTGATTTTGATTTTCGATTTTTGTTTTCTGCCCAGATTGATGATTGTTTTTGTCAAAAGCTTTCTGTTAATAAATCTCAGCAGTATTGGTGTTTGGATGATTTTCTAGAAGTTTTGCGTTTTGGATTGCATTTCATTTGGTCTTTGTAGCGATTTGAAGCATTTGACATTTTGAAGTACCTCAGATTACCTTGGTATTTTTTGTCTTTTGCTGAATCTGACCTGATTGTGAAATCATTCTTTATTGAGAAATAGAGTTACCTGTTTCTTTGCAAATCTTCGAAAAGAAACTTTGTTATTGGTTTTTGAATTTCATTTTTAATAAAAACATAATTGAGTGTTTTTCGATCTGTTTGTTATTCTGAACGAATACATCCTTAGTTTGCTGAACAACTAAGATAAAACATTCTTCAAAAAATCTTAAAGCTTTTATTCATTTAGATTATTAAAGTTTGTAGTTTTGAGTGCTATTAAACTTTGTAGATCTTGAAATTAGTTTGTAGTCTTGAGTGCTTTTAAAATTTTTAGATTTCTTTTGAAGGAAAATTGTGTTGTAGCTTCAAGTTTTTGGAAAGTGAAAGGATTTTCATTGTGAGCTTTGATAAATTGTTGGAAAAGACAAAAATAGTTTCTTTCAATTGTTCTTTATGTTTAAAGAAGGAATTGTTCATTAAAAGAATTGAATTCTCTAACTTTTCCTTAATTAGAATTTCATTGAAAGAAAACAATCTGATCATCATTTTTAGATGTATTTTTAGTGTCTTTTGGAAATCGAGTCATTTCACACCATCAGAGTTTCATTTCCGCACCCATTGACGTAAGAAACAGCTCTTAAAAGTAACGCTTAATTAAAATTCATCTAGCAATCTTTTTATTTTCTAGGGCTCTTATCACCAACATAGCTTAGGCTAGTATCTTGGAGTAGGGAGTAATTAACTCTCCAACGTAGTAAAAACAAACAAGTCGACAAATCTTGCAGTAGGAGATAAATCCAATTGTAATTTGTATAATCTGGGAAGCTTCTCTTAAAGAATTCAATCACGAGATCATATCTGAACCTTTGAGACAATCAATTCTGTTTCATTGGGGAAGATAGAAGATTTTGCACGTATTACAAACGGTAAACCTCGGATTAACCATTGTCAAGGAGCCTGGGGTCACTTGTCGGTAAACCTCGGATTAACCATGTCGAGGAGCCTTCAAGGGGATTGAGCTTGCTGCTCTGCCCTTGCGCGTGAAATCGGATCGTAGACTATTCCCCCAGTTATATTTGTTACTGTTGGTAACCTTAGTGTCCATTATCTTAAGATTATTTCCTAAGGTGACGGTGAAGGAAAGATCTCATTGTACCTGGAGCAGACGTCGACTAGACTCACTCGGACTCTCTGGGGGGTTCTCTTCACACGAGATGGTTTTGTAAGGAAACTTGTGCCAGTCTGTTTCATTAAGCAGGTTGTCGGGGTAACTGTTCCAACCGCCCTTTCTGTGTTAAATTTCTACTAAGTTGGATTTCATCACCAACTAGTGTTTTTAGTACGGAAAGTTAT
Organism: Pinus albicaulis; assembly: GCA_034641835.2. NCBI lineage: Eukaryota > Viridiplantae > Streptophyta > Pinopsida > Pinales > Pinaceae > Pinus > Pinus albicaulis. The sequence goes on along the minus strand of CM076577.1, from coordinate 978,101,277 downwards.
TGTTTGTGTGTGGTTTGAACTCATAGATTTTTTAAGCGTGTGATTCAGCTGTTTGTTTCTTTAGAGACCTTAGGTGTTTTCATTGAAATTTTCTTTGTTTGCGTGTGATTAGTTAATATTTAATCGTGGCGGAATTTCCGAGACAATCACGGAGACTACAAGGGAAACCCCCTGAATATTCACCAAGTCGGCTTGAAGGGCTTCGTGCTCTGGTATCATCCAGTAGTGGTAGGATTAGATCAACAGAAATTGGAATTTCATCCATAGTTGTCCATCCTGATCATAAAATACCTACAACAAAATACATTCAAGAACCGATTTCAGTTTCTGAAGTTACTGGTAGTATTCCTGCTTCCAGTGAACTGGCTGACGAACCTGAAATATCTAAACCTGAAACTGAACCTTCTGTTTTAGAAACATCCTCAGGATTTATTTCACCAGCTTCTAGCGATCTTGATTCACCTAGGGTAAGAAATATTGTCACTAATGATCTTCCGGCTGGTCTTATTTATATTGAAGAACTTACTAATCCAGACGAAGACATATCTCTTCCCGACTCCCCTCAATCATTAAATCTTAGGGAGCGTGAATCTATTTTCTACAGACCTATTCGAACTAGTGCTTGGTATCTATATTTAACGAACTTTTCAGAGAATCCGGGTCTTGCTTTTTCTCCACCTCGAGTTCCATTTCATCCTACAGCCAGAGGTTACTATCTGCCATCCATTATGGCTAGAGAGTCATCCGTGTTTTCCCAGACACCGAAATCATTTTTACATGGTGGTCCTTCTATTCCTTCAGGGTATCAGGCTTTGTCTGGTACTTTCTCGGGAGCAGCTCCTTAACCAATTGAACAAGTGTTGTCATCTGGTAATAGTGGTGTTAAAACTGAAACGTTGAACGCAGCGCAAATTTATATGATGTCTGGTAGTGTTCTGAATCCTCAACCTCAAGGCAGTCAGTTACCGCCTGGGGGTCCAAAACAGGGAAATCCGTTACCGCCTGGGGGGCAACCTTCAGGTAGTCAGTTACCGCCTGGGGGGCAACCTTCAGGAAGTCA